>CM077246.1:5008031-5470531 GCA_039654775.1 Spinibarbus caldwelli | reverse complement strand
TTAATAAATCTGCAAAAATGTCAACAATTCTGTGTTTTTCTGTCAATATGGGGTGCTGTGTGTACATTAATGAGGAAAAAAAATTAACTTAAATGATTTTAGCAAATGGCTGCAATATAACAAAGAGTGAAAAATTTAAGGGGGTCTGAATACTTTCCGTACCCACTGTGTGTATATATATATATATATATATATATATATATATATATATATATATATATATATATATATATATATATATATATATATATGTATGTATTTCACAAGTGATTTTTTTTTTTTATCGTCAGTTCACATAGAATTAGGAAAGCCAGGAAGTTTCAACCTTATTTTTCAATGTTAGTTATGTTTTTGAAAATGTCTGTGGGGTCATTTTAATTTTAAAAATGTTTTTATACTATTTAATTTCCAGTTTGTATTTATAATATCCAGTATTATATTCAATGTGTGTGTTTGTGTGTAGTGTGTAAAATTGTATTTTTTTTTTTAAGGCTTAACATCTCATGTTGCTTCTCAAGCATTCTTGATTTAGGAATGCTTAGATGTTTGTAACAGAAAACAAAACAAAAATAAGAAAATAAGTTTATGCAGTGCAGTAATGATATAGTAATTTTAAAACTTACCTCTAACTGTCCCATCAGTTTCTTGTAATATACCGTTATTCCTCTTAACAAGGAGACATATTCATAGAAGCTCTAACTCTGATTTTTATATGTTGTGTTGTGTTTTTGAAAATGTTTGTGGGCTCATTTTTATTTTTAAAATGTGTTTGTACTATTTAATTTAAATAGCTTATTTATATTATTTAGTAATATATTCAGTATCTAGACCAGTAGACCATTCCGATATGTTTTGTTAAACTCCAGTAATGGTGGATGTGAAAGCAGATCACTTCTTAGCTGAATTTCTTGTTTTACATTGTGGAGAACCATTAGATAGTGAAAACCCACTGAATGGACTGCCTCAAAAAAAGTCAATGAACTTTACTATTTCCAGCTTTAAAAATCCACACAATGACTTGGTTCTCCAAATGATGTAAAGCTTGTTAAACACATTAAAAAAGGCGGGTTGGGAAAGACACTCCGAGGCTGAGTTTAAAGAGAATCTGCCTTCTCTGCCTTTTCAAGCTGAAGGCTACACCACAGTATGTTAACTTATGCAAAGCACCATAGCGCTCCTGTGAAATGCACGGTAAGATCAAATTAATCTTTTGAAGTTGTTAACAGTGATAGGCTGAAATCCAGACTCAAGTGCAGTATGTGCTGCCGTGGGCTGGCCTGCTGGCAGTGCGTATGAGCTTTGGGCTTACACGGTGTGAAGTAGTTTCCCACAGTGATACCCAGTTACAAAACAATCCAAAAGTGATTAAATTAACTCGGTGTGCTGCAGTACTTATGTCCCTTGGCTGGCAGCTATAGACTACAACCCAAAGGTTAAGCACCGCCACCTCTGCCCTGCTTTCTGTGATTATCCTCTGAATATTTTGGGCCATTGGCTAATGTGAATAACTGTAAGTGACCTGTTTTGCATCTGAATGTGCAAGTGTACTGTGCTTATGAGCTTGGGTGCGATTCTACCGGAGCAGATTGTACTGAAAAGCCAGTGGGACTAAAAGTGGTGTGGTGCTGTGGTTTGATATGATTTATGATTAAATTATGTTAGATAAGAGTGATAATGATTTTTCTGTTTACTGAGCTGTTTTGGTGCCTTGTTTAACACAGTACCCTGTTATTGAGGCATTTCCACACTTAGTGGAAAATAACTCCAGAATAACGGAATATCTCTGGGAACTGACAAGGAACTAGACTAACCCAGCCTGAGGTCTTTTAGAACAGTTAAGCATTGTGGGTAACCATTTATTCAGCAAAGTAATGGCCTGGAACTTTAATTGTCATGGGTAGTTCATCTTCACCAACAAAAGCAGCTAACAATGAGGTCTCGGTAGAATGCCTACTTTTCGCCTAAACTGGTGGTGATTAAGCTCTCTCTACTTTTTTCAGCTGTGCGGGGCAAAAGAACCGCTCTAGGGCTTTCACGTGTTGATATCAACAGATTCAATCATTTTTATGAGACTTAATTAGTATTTACTTCTGTCTTTGTTTAACCTTCAGTTTCTGGCTTTGCTTAACCTTCAGTGTCCTTAACAAAAACGTTTTTAAAAGTTCAGTTCAGTTCTTTCATTATTTACTCACCATTATGTTGTTCCAAATCTGTATGACTACTTACTTTGTTACTGAACATGAACTGAGAATTTTTTTGGGAGAATGTACGGTTTTGTCTTATTTGTCATGCATTTACAATGAATGGAGACTTTCAAGCTTCAAAGAGGTTGCAAAGGCACTGTAAAATCATCATGAAAGTAATACATATGATTCATAGACTATATTTAAAGTCATGCAATAACACTGTGAAGAGCAGACTGCATTAAAGTTGTTTTTCACAGAAAGTATTGACATCCACAGCTCTCCTTGGCGCATTTATGAGAGTTTTTAGAAGTAGTGATGCCCGATTCATGACCAAATGTGGTATACAAAACCCAATCTAAATTATTCTCAGTTTAAAATCATTGACTCACTGGAGGAGATGATTACCAGTGAATAACAATTAGGTCTGCAACAAACGATTATTTTGATAATCGATTAGTCTAATGTCGTCTAATGATCATTACAACCATTAATCAACTAATTGCAAATTATTTAACCAATTAATCAGCAGGATGCTTTCTTGACTGCTGGTTTCTCACCATTTGCCATTTTTGTTGTGTGTTTATTTCATTATTGAGAGGAAAACATGCAGCACATACACAGCAGCGTCTGGTTCAGCTGTGTTTACAACTCCAACTCTCTTAACTCTCTTCTTCTCTCGACTTGCATCTTGGAGGGCTGAATTACAGTCCTGTGCTACAGCACCAGACTGGTCAAACCGCGTTATTGCTGGCCCGTACATTAGGGCATATGAGACTGAATGAATATTGGATGACAAAAACTTTTTTCAAAAATTTTGAATTGTCATCATTGCCGATAATGTCGACTAATCGTTTCAGCCCTAATATCAATTGAACCTTGTAAATATTATCAAATAAGAGTTTTGCAATATAGCCCATGAGTTTTATGGACCACATTTAAAATGTTTTATTTTTTAATGCTTTCGTGATGATTTTGCATCCTTCTCGAAAACTTGAATCTCCAGTCCTTATTCATTTCAATAGCATGAAAAAATGACTACTACATTCTTCATAATATTTCCTTTTGTATTGCACAGACATACAGTAAAGAACATCATAGTTGTAAATGATGGCAGAATTTAAATTTTTGGGTGAGAGTAAGTTATTGTAAAACTCTTTTTCAAGCTATTTATATTTTGTTTGCTCTGAAAATGTGAGACATATTGTATTTGCACTCAGCTTGTCACTGTTCCTAAAACTGGAGTCAGACGGCAGATGAATTTAGAAGGGTGTTTAATTAATAATCATGACACAGCCTGGGGAGCATTTCTGATGTAACTGCAGCCTATTATTTACTAGCGTTACGAAACTTGTTAGAAGTGTTTAGGGTGTTAAACTTGGCCTTATGTTTGATAGACTTTTGTCTTATGCATTTCACATCTTCACTGCTACATTTTTGCTCTGTTTTCTCATTACTTTAACTCCTGAGAGGACATTAAAAGACGATCAGTATTTCAGTTCGAGTGAAGACGATTTTGTCAAGACAAGGTTGATGTGTTTCTTTCTTTGTGCACTCCTCGCTGAAGTGTGATTAGTTCTGTGTTCCCTGGTTCAGATGTTACAGATGATTAGAAATGCCTCGCAAAACAAAGTCCACTGCGATTTATACACAAGGTTTCCTGCAGGTAATTTTGATATGCTTGTCATTCACACCTCTGTTAAAAGTTCACTTACGAGCTTGTCTGGGAAATTGGCATTCATATTTGTGGATGTTCAGCCCTCTTGTGTTTGTAATAGTGACTCAGTGTATGTAGTCGCTGAATTACAGAATGTCTCCCTTGGAAGTTGAAGCCCATTAAAATGATAGATTGCACTGTGTCGTAGTTTATGCTTAGGGACAGTTTACACCCACAAAGCAGTCTAATTGCATTCATTCCGGTGAAAAATCCACAAACGTTGAATCTGGGCTCTCAGGCGAGTTGGCAGCAGTCTACCTGACATCAGAAGACTGCCTTTGAGGGAGAAGAACGAAAATGTAAATTCTGACAATGAAAAGACAGGGTCTATATCATCTGAAGTCAGTGGACAGGCCTACCATGCATAATTTCAAAGACGGCACAAAGCCAGTACAAGAAAGCGATGGATGGGTTCATTTCTTCTTCTCTAAGGCTTGTTGATCTGCACATTCCTCCCCGTCACATCTTGTTAAAATGAATGACAATCAGTGCATCATTTCAGCCTCTGAGACAAAGTCTCTACCTCCCATTTCAAGCTCCAAACATCTGACGAACATCAGGTTCCCTCTTATGCTGCGTGTCATTTTCTGGCACTGCAGAATAAACCTTTGAGAACATATGAATAGCAATTAAGACATTTTCAAATGAGGTGACTTTGGCACAGCAGCTCTTCTTTCTCTGCCTCTTCCCTCTCTTGCCATATCACTTCTGACATTTTTGACAGCAATTACTATCTGTTTTTTTTTTCATAGGCCTACACGGTATATACAATCATATTCACTGTATTGTTGCTTCATTTGTATTTTCTGTTCGCCTTAAGCTTCCAGCATATAAATAACCCTAAAGTTATTTTTGTTGTCAAAGAGTTGTATTATTTGTTGTAGGGACAAAATGTAATATTCAAATGTGAAAGAAAATGTCTTTTGACATACAATCACTGCATACTGAACAAATTAATTTCCTCAGCACAACTATTAGTATTAGTGTTGTATGTGTTATTTATTATATATGTCTGTGTGTATGTGTGTGTGTGTGTGTGTGTGTGTGTGTGTGTGTGTGTGTGTGTGTGTGTGTGTGTGTGTGTGTATACATACATACATAAACACGTGTATAATATACAGGTGCATCTCAATAAATTAGAATGTCATGGAAAAGTTCATTTATTTCAGTAATTCAACTCAAATTGTGAAACTCGTGTATTAAATAAATTCAGTGCACACAGACTGAAGTAGTTTAAGTCTTTGGTTCTTTTAATTGTGATGATTTTGGCTCACATTTAACAAAAACCCACCAATTCACTATCTCAACAAATTAGAATACTTCATAAGACCAATAAAAAAAAAAACATTTTTAGTGAATTGTTGGTCTTCTAGAAAGTATGTTCATTTACTGTATATGTACTCAATACTTGGTAGGGGCTCTTTTGCTTTAATTACTGCCTCAGTTCGGCGTGGCATGGAGGTGATCAGTCTGTGGCACTGCTGAGGTGGTATGGAAGCCCAGGTTTCTTTGACAGTGGCCTTCAGCTCATCTGCATTTTTTGGTTTCTTGTTTCTCATTTTCCTCTTGACAATACCCCATAGATTCTCTATGGGGTTCAGGTCTGGTGAGTTTGCTGGCCAGTCAAGCACACCAACACCATGGTCATTTAACCAACTTTTGGTGCTTTTGTCAGTGTGGGCAGGTGCCAAATCCTGCTGGAAAATGAAATCAGCATCTTTAAAAAGCTGGTCAGCCGAAGGAAGCATGAAGTGCTCCAAAATTTCTTGTTAAACGGGTGCAGTGACTTTGGTTTTCAAAAAACACAATGGACCAACACCAGCAGATGACATTGCACCCCAAATCATCACAGACTGTGGAAACTTAACACTGGACTTCAAGCAACTTGGGCTATGAGCTTCTCCACCTTCTTCTCCAGACTCTAGGACCTTGGTTTCCAAATGAAATACAAAACTTGCTCTCATTTGAAAAGAGGACTTTGGACCACTGGGCAACAGTCCAGTTCTTCTTCTCCTTAGCCCAGGTAAGACGCCTCTGATGTTGTCTGTGGTTCAGGAGTGGCTTAACAAGAGGAATACGACAACTGTAGCCAAATTCCTTGACACGTCTGTGTGTGGTGGCTCTTGATGCCTTGACCCCAGCCTCAGTCCATTCCTTGTGAAGTTCACCCAAATTCTTGAATCGATTTTGCTTGACAATCTTCATAAGGCTGCGGTTCTCTCGGTTGGTTGTGCATCTTTTTCTTCCACACTTTTTCCTTCCACTCAACTTTCTGTTAACATGCTTGGATACAGCACTCTGTGAACAGCCAGCTTCTTTGGCAATGAATGTTTGTGGCTTACCCTCCTTGTGAAGGGTGTCAATGATTGTCTTCTGGACAACTGTCGGATCAGCAGTCTTCCCCATGATTGTGTAGCCTAGTGAACCAAACTGAGAGACCATTTTGAAGGCTCAGGAAACCTTTGCAGGTGTTTTGAGTTGATTAGCTGATTGGCATGTCACCATATTCTAATTTGTTGAGATAGTGAATTGGTGGGTTTTTGTTAAATGTGAGACAAAATCATTACAATTAAAAGAACCAAAGACTTAAACTACTTCAGTCTGTGTGCATTGAATTTATTTAATACACAAGTTTCACAATTTGAGTTGAATTACTGAAATAAATGAACTTTTCCATGACATTCTAATTTATTGAGATGCACCTGTATATATGTGACCCTGGACCACAAAACCAGTCTTAAGTCGCTGGTGTATATTTGCAGCAATAGCCAAAAATACATTGTATGGGTCAAAATTATAATTTTTTCTTTTATACCAAAAATCATTAGGACGTTAAGTAAAGATCATGTTCCATGAAGATATTTTGTGAATTTCCAACTGTAAATATATTAAAATTTAATTTTTGATTAGTTATGTGCATTGCTAAGAACTTCATTTGGACAACTTTAAAGGCAATTTTCTCAATATTTTGATTTTTTTGCACCCTCAGATTCCAGATTTTCAAATAGTTGTATCTCGGCCAAATATTGTCCTATCCTAACAAACCATACATCAATGGAAAGCTCTTATGACTGGTTTTGTGCTCCAGGGTCACATATTGGTCTCATATATATTGGTCTTTTCTAGAGTTTGACTGAGTTTGAATGAGTTTGACTAAACTGTCCTTGTATATCAAAAGCTGCATTATGCTATTCCAATTTTTTTTTGTGTGTTTGGCTACTTGAAGAAAAGAAGCACCAGACAGGTTTTGAACGACATGGTGGTGAGCAAATGAATACAGAATTTTCTTTTTTGGGTGAACTGTTGGAATTCAAAGCATCTTAGTGGCTGTCCTTCAATTCATTGTGATCCATTCACAGACTTTATAAAATAGCTGGGGAATGTCTGAATGACAGTAAATGTCTTTTGTCATTATGAGTAGCAGGATGTCTTTTGTTGTTGTTGTTTTTTTGTTTTGTTTTTTACATATATAATTTCTTTATATTTCATCAGCCTGGCCTAATAATTATACAGCATTGTTATCTCAATTACTTGCCCTTGACCTAGTTGATGCAAGTTGACATTTGTTGTTCATAGCAGGGATAGAGAACTGGCCTGTAGAATTTTTTTTTTACTTAAGGTAATAGAACTAAAAGTGCAACAGCACCATCTGCTGTAAACACACAAATTATGCATACACCTCTGTTACGAAGCTCAAAACAGGGCTCTGTACATAACATGAAGGGCGGCACTCTATACCAAGTGCCACCCGGAGTCCCATCTCCAGCTCCCACAAACACAACTGAAGACACTCGTATTCCAAAGAGTGTATAATTATTTATCGTAGGAGGTTTGATAAGATAAGTTTGATAAGTCTCTTAAGGTAGAGATCACAAACACGGGCTGAGTGGGGGCGTTCTGGCCAGAATAATAAACAGAAGAGGGTCTAACTAGTTTTAATGGCAGCTTAACTGCGGCAAAGAAACAAAACGAAAATGTAAAGTTCTTACCTCCCTTCAGTTGTGTTTGTGGGAGCGGGAGACGGGACTCCGGGTGGCACTCGGTATAGAGTGCCGCCCTTCATGTTATGTACAGAGCCCTGTTTTGGGCTTCGTAACGCATCAAAATGTAAAGCCATGTTCTTCAGAGCCGGGTTCAGTCTGTCTCACTGTAAGTCATTGCAAGGTCTGCCGCAACTTTTACATGATGGAGTCCAGGCTGTCGTGTTTATATTGAATTCTTATTTGAGCTCTGCAATCAGTATGCAAAGTAATTTGATGGTCCGGGTGATATCGACAGGAGTGTAGATTAGGGGAGTGCGGGGCACAAAGTAACACGGGGTTAGTTGTAACACACGTGGTTTATATATTTCCACACATGCTAGCATAACCAAATTTACAGTATTTACTAGTTACCATAACAACATTATATAGAGAAAAAAAAACATTTATTTTACCATAGTAAAATTATATTTCTGGCTTAAGTAAATTTTTCATCTCAGTTTTTATTACTCATTTAAAATGAGACAAATCTGCTATTATTTTAATCTCCAATCTGTTATTTATCAGTTTAGTTTAATTTTTAATGCTTCAATAACTAGCAGAAGACAGTAACCGGTTTTAAATTCCAGTTGCGCAGATGGGGTATGTTGTAACACTGCGTTACAATGTGCCCTGCCGTGCTATTCTATGACATTAGCCATGTAATTCACACTATTTACTTTAATACATTTTAATGAGAAACGACAAGAAACAGGTGAATAAAGACTGACAGTCATTGTTTAATGTTCAGAAATTATTATTTCAAGACATGTAAAGCATTTTGGCTCGTTTATGTGGGCCGTCCCAAGCATGGTTGCAATGTGTTCATTGTCAAACTCAAAAATCAGATTATTTTTAATTCTTAAAAATCTTTTATTTGAAATAATTAATTATTTTATTTTATTGACAAAATATTTTAGTCTTGTATATTTTTTCATGAGATCAGATAACATTTTAAGCTGTCATATGGTCATGTTACAACGTGCCCCTCAGATGTTACAATGTACCCCACCTATGGGGCATGTTGTCACATTTCACTTCCAATTTTTGAGGGTAAATAAAGAAAAATGTATACACTGTAATTATGAAACAAAGTGACATATTTGTACTAGACAAGTGTGAAATTACTGTGGATAAAAAATTAGACTCTGAACCCTACACAATTTGAGAAAGTCAAAAAGTGTTACTTTGTTCCCTGCTCTCCCCTACTTTTGTGTAATGTCCAACAAAATCACACTTGCAATTTTATTGCAAGATGAAACGAATGTATGCTGAACATTTTATGACAGATCAATATAAAATTTTGTGAAGCTAAAGCTAATTATTCTAATTATAAATTCTAATAAAACAGATGAAACCTGAAATCCTGCGAGTGGATATAGGTCCTTCATTCAGAGGTCTTGGCATTGATTTCTCAGTTCCAGCGTGGATGAAGCAGACACAGCTTTCCTTTAGGCCATGAACTGGAGGTCAGGTAATTTCAGAAAGCTTTTCAGATATTGCCATTTCCAACATCTGGTGGGACTGACACAACACCTGCAGTCTTTTTGCCCTTTTGCACTCCCTCTCCACCCATCTTCTGATGTACTGCGGCAATTGCGTTGCATTAATAATCAATTTTTATTCCCTTTGAAATGTTCAGTCTTTGTTTTGCTCTTGCTCTGTTGGAGAACAAAGACTATAATTGCAATCTATCCATTTTATCAGATACAATCTGGCTTTGGACATCGCTCTGTCCTTTCGCATCACTTTCATCTTGTGACATTTCAGACTATCAACAAATAACACATTAATTTTTTAAAGGTTACACTGCAACAATTCAGGGTCTTTTTTTCTAGACTTGAACCTCCTAGGTCTCTGGGTCCGTTTGATTGAAGTGCTATTGCCTCTTTTCATTTCATATTGATTCAGTTATGTCCTTCATGTAGAATAATGATTCTACCCATGTACTGGATTTATTGACCGCTTTAGTAATCTTGCTGTTATTGTTGGATTCTGACTTCTAATCCATAATGTTTAGCATAAACAAATTAGCCACGTTGGTAACGTTGATTTTATTGCAGATGACTAGTGATAGTGAAGTGACTCGAGTCAGTGGTCGTATTTTTATTTTCAAATGGAATTAGTTATTAGTTTCGTAGAGGTTGCAAGACATCCACAGCTGAGGCAATATGCATCCAATGCTGTACAAGAGACAACCACTGGAGGCCACCGGAGTATTAAAAAAATTAAATAAAGGGCTTGAAACAGCATACGCAGGACACGCGGTGCCCCATCAGACAGTATACGCCACAGACGTACTCAGAAAAAAAGAATAGCTTTTTATTTCTAAGTTTCTTCAACATGCCATATATAAAACAATGTAAAATTCAATGAAAGCATTTCTGTATTACAAATGTGTCACACTAGTAAACTTATTCTTGATCAGCGTGTTACATTCCAGTTAAGTCAAACAGGTAATGAGGCTCATCAATAAAACATGTTTATGGCAGTCAAAAAACAAATGAATATCCGTACATCACAAAGAAAAAATTCAGATAACAGTTTTAATGACAGACTTTGACATCATTATTAAAGACCCTGTGAAATTAACTCATCTATATGCTAGCGTACTTGTAAACACAAACAAACAAAAAAGATGTTTTAGCAGATATACACTAGAGCTGCACAATTAATTGTTAAAATACTGTGATCTCGTTTCTAACACCCAGAGAGAGCAATGTAAATGTATGAAACAGCTTCACAAAGTCATTTAAACCACACAGTATCATTTTTCCCCTGTTACAAACATTCTAATGATCACAGAAGAACTGGGACAAAGGTTTATTTTTTTGGATATAAACACTGATGCCTAGCGTTCAAAATAGAGTTAATCATCTTTTGAAAAAGTAACGAGTTGACACTTTAAATAAAGATTGTATTATTACTTCAATATACCAGTAGGTGGCGACAAGTGACTGTTAAAAATGTATTCAGCCTTGACTCATTCATTCAAGAGATTCGTTCAAAATCACTGATTCATTTAATTATGTAACAAGTGAACATTTTGAGTGAGTCATTGAATCAGTCATTCAAACTGGAAAAAATAAATTATTCAAATTATGTTTTTTAAATACACTGCAGTAATCAACATTTTGTCAACACTAGAAAATGACATGTTATTTAGATGTAGCTGTCTATTCAGAATCACGGGAGAATCATGAACTCTCATGAACAATCATGGAGCTCTTTTATAGACTTAAGATTTAAATTTGCATGGCTGTGACAAAGCTATAGCCTACTGATATGAAAAAAGGGATGAGACCTTTGATATACCCCACCCCAAATTCTGGTTCATATAATTTGTCAACACAAAATTGTATTCATCAGGTGATTTCACAGGGTCTTTAAAATATTTAATAATGGCATTCAAACACAGAAGTAGCATGCCAGTACATTATGAGAATAAATTACACAGGACCAGGGACTATGTACAATACAAGTTACAAACCCTTTACATAAAGGTGAAATATCAATATGATATAATAGTATATTTTCTACTGTAAACCTTATTACCATTCTAATAATGACTTACCGATACATGCTAATTACTTTGGTGGTTTTTATTTGTTTTTATTTTTTTCTACTTCAGAGACAGTTTCTTAAAGTAATTTTGTGCTGAACCTAGTCTCAGACCAAAAAAATTTATTCAGATGAGAACTGCATGAGTGTGTGTCCACAAACATTTTGGGTAAACCAGAGTGTTTTGTTGCAAGCGTACAGCTGGAAGTATTCACAGTGGTCTTTTAAAATTCTTTATCTAAGATCAAAATACATTTTCCACAAAATTTCACAAGTAAACAAGTATGCTGCTGTCTTTAAAATTACATTTGATTTTCATATAGTTAAAAGATATAATAATGTCAAAAATGTGATGAGGTTAACGATGTAAATATTCAAATGAAAAATTGTAACAAATTCTGTCTGGATACATTTTCAAAAGTATTCTTTTAATATAAAATGTCTCATATAATTAAGTAAAATCTTATAAGTATTATTTTTTCCCCTTATTTTCCAGTCTGTAGTAGTGCTGAATATCTGAGCGAAAACAGAATGATTGGCACACGGCTGTCTAAATCTGTTGAGATGAATCAAGTGTTGAGCTTTGTGTACTACGTGAAAAGAGCATTACAAGAGTTGACATCGCAGGCCGCTCCTTGAGGTCACAGTTCAGGGACTCTGAGCCTTCAAGGCAGTTTCACGACCACCACACATGCCCCCGCCCTCCCGATGTTTAGAGGGACCTCCTAGAATAACAAGAGACAGAGGTTAATGACCAGTGTCCAACCGCAGCAAATTCCCTCCTCCGCAGCGCTCTCAGTCACACTCGGTCTACTAACAGCCCATTGCAGGTAATCTTATGAAAGAGAGAGCAAGACAGAGCTATGGGAAGCTGAGACAGGAGACAAACTAGACTTGAATAGAGTGTTTGTAACTCAGGCTGGCTAAGGAAAGAGCGGTTAACCTCATGGTGTTCAATGCCATTGTGACACAGTGGAAAACAGATGAATGGCAGGAAATGCTTGCACTTCCCGTTCACAGATGTACATCATCCAAGCATTCAAGGAACATTCACAAAGTTGACTGTTTTGACATATTTAATGCTCTAGAACATATCTAGGTGTTTTTTTTTTTTCTTCTTTGCAGACAACATGGTTGGTAAGATATAGTTGGCCAAAAATGCAGACAGCTGTAAAATTCTTGTAGTATTTCAGGTTCTGTACAAGTTAAGTTTAACCGAAAGGTCTTGTGGCGTAATGTTGATTAGCTTGAATGGTAATTTTGAATTGTCTCTTCTTTCTTTAAAAAAGCCAAATATTTGGGTTGCAGTGAGGTTAATTGAACTTACGGTACAATTCAAGCGAATGGGCCCAAACAGTAAAAGCTAAAACACTCACTGTTTCAAAGTTATACCCACAAGATGTAAACATTATGTTTACATAATTTTATTTTGAGGAAAAAACTCACAAACCTTTTCTGTGTAAAGTTATATGGAATTAACTTTTGTTGCTTTGACAATATAACATCAAAAACCCTAAATTGCTCCTAAAAAAATATTAGAGTGACTTTAATTCTTCTAGTAACACTTGTGTACTATTTGAGCTGTATTGTAAGGGTTTTTATCAATTTATAAGCTTCACACTTTTAAATCTTCCAAAAACTGGTCTTTTTAGCTGTATTGTAACAGTAACCTCATTTTTCTGAAATATATCTTTAAAGTAGTGGTTTTAAACCAGGACCCACTAGGGGCATCAATATTACTTAATCAGTGTGTGAATTGAGGGGAGGCTGCGGGATGTCCTGGACCCCCATTAACATTCCTGAATGAAATTTCATGTTTTGAACAAATCGTTTGAGTGCATGATTCAATTACCCATTCATAAAGTCATTAGTCACTTGCTTTATTTTCTTAATCAGTCAGTTCTTTTGAATGAATCAAATGATTCAATGACTCACTCATTAAGATGACTCAATAAGTGAGTAACCACCTACTAGTGGTTTTAGTCTCATATTTAAAAATATAATTCCTAATAATTTCATATTTCTGTATTCAAAATGTTATATTTAACCATTAATGCAATTTTAACTGCAGTGTAAATACATTCTCACCACCTTATTTTTGAGCCATTTAAAATCATTTATAAAATTATTTCTTAGCATTATTTAAAATGAGACCAAACCTAATTTCTTATTTTAATTCACCTCACGAATAGTTTTGGGTTTTTTTTTTTTCTTTGAAGATCCAGGGTTTCCAATGTCTTTAAAAATCTGGATATATGAGGAAGCCAAATTTTAAAAGTGTGATTTCTAGAATGGAATAAGTAATGAAAATTAATCAAAACTCCATGGGCATTTCTATAATGAATATACTTTTTTCAAATCATGACAAGCTCTAAAATATTTAGTCAGTTAGAAATTGTGTGTAGAAACATTTTTAATGAGCGAAACAAGTTTTTAATCACAAACAACTGGAAAAACCAAGGGTCGTTTGAACATTGTTGTCGTCAGTGGGGCCCTTGAAGTCAAAAATGTTGAAAAGGCAGCCTGATTTGAAGATGAACTCACCTCAGTCCATTCATTGTTCTGTGCATCATAGGACTCGACACTGTTTAAGTAGGTCTGACCGTCATATCCTCCGACTGCATATAACCTGTCTCCCAGCAGACACACCCCCACTGCATCCCGGGGGACGCTCAGGGAGGACACTGTGGTCCACGTGTCTGTTTTGGGGTCATACCTGTGAATGCAGTACAGAACGTATGAGAGACAGAACAACACAGTATAAACCTGTGCTAACACTTTCAATACAAGCCACTGGATAAAATGAGAGATAATTGCATAGAGAGGTTGAACAGCAGCCGGTCTGTAATCTAGACAATGGAAGCCTTTGAAAGCATAAGGACTATGATTATCCTCCCTAACAATGAAATCTATTGTGCTTTGAGCATGCAGAGTAATAGCAGAGTAATGAGTTGAAGGTTCTGATGGCCGTTGTCCATTAATTTGGATGTCTTTTTGTTCTTTAGGTATATTTCAGTTATTATTCATTTATCCTTTTCCCTCAAGTACTTACAGCTAGTTGGTCTCCTTTTACTGGGAGAATTTTTTTTTTAGATAGATAGATAGATAGATAGATAGGCTAATTATATAATGAAAATACAGTAATATACAGGTATATTGCTTATAACACTTATTTTGAATTAAATTTTGCAAGGTTTACTCCACATTTAAATGTTTCTTTAGCATATGATTAATCAGCATATTAGAATGATTTCTGAAGGATCATGTGACACTTAAGACTCACTTAAGATTCAGCTTTACATCACAGGAATAAATTAAATTTTTTAAAAATATATATATATATATTTAAATTGAAAATGTATTTCAAATTGAAATAATTAAGAAATATTACTGTATTTCTGATCAGTTAAATGCAGCCTTGTTGAGTTTTAAATTTGAATTATTACAAACTTTTAGGCTGTATTTCAGATCATCATCAGCAGGGGGCATCTAACACCAGATTACTGAAATACTGCGGCTAACAATGATTTCACAATGGAGTAAAGTGTGTCCTGATTTGCAAATAAACATACAAATTACAGTACTTGGCACCCATAACTATGTGCCAAGACTCACAGCCTGCTTTTGCGGGGTGTTGTTGTCGTTATGATTAGGTGTTGGATTTCTTTCTTCCCAGATGCTGTGCCGTGGCAGCTTACCTCTCCACACAGTCAGAGAGACGTGAACAATGGTTTGAAGCTGGTGCATCATGTCCTCCGACTGCATACAAGAAACTGTTATATGTGGCCACGCCCACTCCTCCTCTCCTCTTTGACATGGGTGCACACATACTCCATTTATTGGTGTGAGGATCAAAACATTCCATCGATCGCAGACACGAGCTTCCATCACGACCGCCAACAGCGAACAACCTGTAAATACATAAAGGTTTCACCTTTTCATAACTTATTTTACTTCCATACTGTGATGTATATCAGAGTAAAACAGAATGTTCAAAGACTTTATTTTATACACTGGTATAATTTTGATCATGAAAGTTGGCATGTACTTTGTTGGACCAATCTTCAAATATTTTTTAAAGCCGGATTTTAGCTAAAGCAGCAAAAGATTTTAGTACTTTTTTTTTTTCTTTTGGTAATTTGAAATATGTTACGGAAATGTATAGTAAAACAATAATTTTGGAGATAAACAAAGCATACAGGACCTGTACTTGTACATTGGACTTGGACAAGTACATTATTATTTAGGCAGGAATATTTTGGCAGGGGACATTGCCAGGATGGCTGCTGAGAGAACTGGCTTTGGCCAGCCCTGAATGAGTTTACATTCAATTATAGAGCATTTACTTCCCTCCTGCATCACCACAGGCACAAGTGTCAGAAATGAACTTTTTTTTGTTAAGAGGCATTATTTACAAAGTGGCGTGAAATCCAAATGAACCTTATATATTTTCTTAATTTGTGGTACTGGTCTTACTGTGAACAAATTATCTGGGCAATTTACTTTGGGATCTTTAAGCAAAATGTTGTAACTTGCTTGTGTGATATGCTTACTTGACGTCTATGGCACATGCAAGGCCACACTGCAGTTAAGCAAATTTCATTGAGATCCTGTATCACTCACATTTCACAAGCCAGTCAACAATTTATAAATAAAATACCTGTTCTAGTTTTCTTTCTTGTTCGTTTTTCTGTTTCACTCAAATATATTTCACAATATGGCAGAAAAATTGGTAACGACTTCCATTTATAAAAATATATAAAATATATTCTAAAAAAGCACAAAAAACAGTAACGTGCGTTTAACAGAATAAATATTTTCACATTTCTTTTAGACCATTCTTTTTTCTTTTATTGATTATTTTTGTATTATTTGAGTTTTAAACTACACATTTTCTTACCTGAAAAGAGAATTATATAGCTAAAATTAATTATTTGTGGAAAAACTCTGGGTTTGCGGACTCCTGGAGGTCACAGTAACATTTGTAAAAAATTTAACAACCTCATTTTTATATGGTGAAATTTAAATATTCTGACTGTTCAAGGTTTTTTTTTGTTGTTTTTTTGTTTTTGTTTTTTTGGTTAACCATTGGTTTTCCATAGTAGCATACATTTAGATCATGATAACCAATTAAAACCACACATGCAGCACCTCAATACCAATGTAATCTCAGAGTCTATTAACTCCTGTCTGGCTGTACAGGGTTACGCTGTATACTGGATCCAGTACCTAATTCAGACCTCATCATGAGGAGAATCCATGGAGGAAAGCGATCAGCCACAGCACACTGCACATACTGCTATTGATAGAAAAGTCTTCAATAGAAAAAAAAGCATTTTTTCATAAAAATTTATAGTTTAAAATTTTTTTAAAAATTAAAAATCCCCATACTACAATATAACAGCGGTAATATAGCACAGTATCCCCTTTCCAATCTTAAGTCCCCCTGCAATCACTAAGAGTATCCCTTAAAACTCATTTTTGATGATCAAAATGATATTTAAATTATTTTTCCTGTGAAAAAAAAAAAATCCTTCATGCCTTACAATGGCTTTAATGTAACTCTACACTCTACCTCATTTAGTATAAACGAAATATGCAAATTAGTGCCCACCTCCACTCAATCACACCAGCTCAGACCTGCTCCACTTTCACTCAGTTAACTGTAGTAGTAAACACTACACAGCAGGCATTTGTGTGTATTACAACACACAATCAGTTTTTTAAATGGTTCAAGTCAATAAAGAACATCTAGAGTCCTCAGCGCCTTTGAATTTAGCAATATATGTTTGCACCAGAAACTGACTCCGAAGAAGAAGAGGACAGGGTCGTCTACAAGCTGATGTATCAGAATGGTAATGTAGATATCGCTCTCTATAACGTCAGGCACATAACCATAAGTGCTCTCATTAGCGTTTGGCTTGACTATGTTATCAAACGTGAAATGATAGAGATATGACAAGCCCTATCCCACAAGTTGACAGGATTGAGTACATGTGTGTGACGGTAGTAAATGGGCCGTTTCAAAATGCATTATTGAGACTCTGGTTCACTGCAGTTTTAAGTAGAAAATACTCAGCAATGGTGTTAACTGATGAATTTGAACATGGTTTGTCTTTAATCATATTAAAAACATCAGACAGACATGTATACAACGTTGAAAACTTTATTTTCACCACAGGTCTTTAGTTCTTCTAGATTTTCAGTTACACTGTAAGGAACAGCATTTTTCTCCTCTCAATTATTAGAGTGGAGACGGGGACTTATTTGCATATTCATAGTTCTACGTATACTAAATGAGGTAAGGCTGTAGAGCAATTTTTCAGCAATTGACACTGACATATTGCTTTGTTCCTCTTTTGTATGTTGAATAAAAATTTGAATAAAAGCTAAATACATGTAAATGTTTTAAAATGATATCATAGCTCAACAAGGCTACAAAAATATAATAAGACAAAATGAATTCCTTACTTTCCATTGAGAGCAGTGACTCCGACGGTGCTGCGTGGTGTGGACATACTGGCCACATAATTCCACTGCCTCGCCTGGGGGTCCCATCTTTCTACTGTGTTCAAATAGCTCCATCCGTCATGACCTCCCACTGCATACATGGGCCCCTCTAGCACAGCAATTCCTTTACGAACAAATAAATAAATAAAACAAAAAGTAAGACTGGCCTCAGCCTTTAGCGGTGCACGCCATACATCATACAAATGCACAATTCAATAGGGAGTGTCTGTATTCGTCTCTGTGATGTAGTGAAATTGGCAAATGTCAAAATTTTAAATGGTAATAAGATGGAATTAATTTCAAGAGCTTTTCCTTTTTAAGCAGATATCAGTAGCTAAAGACATTCTCCTGGTGCGACCCTAAGGACAGCAGCCCTAAGACGCTGTGGTAAGCATTAAGTATTCATGGTGCATCTCGCTGCCCCCTTTACAGCAAGGGTCTCTCGTGTTTCTGTTATAAATCTCTGGCTGTCACTTTTGGGGTCCTGACATATAAATCGTCTCCTGACCGACATTTTGGTTATGATATTGCAGTGCACTTTATAGGCCTCAATGAGCAACCTTTGAGTGTCAGTTTTATGGGATTATTGTACAGTGCATTTTCTCTGCGAGTTTAAATTACCTGCCATATTTTATATACAGATTTTTATGTGCAGCCCAGATTGCCTTTGTTAATTTATACACAGTTGCTTTGATGTTTGACCATCCGGTTATTTTTATTGTTATTTCTTGAGGCACTGGTGTTAGAGCCACACAATTTCTATTATGCTCCAACTTGTTTGCCTTTGGCATGTTTATAGAAATAGATGCACAGAAATAAGTTTTCCCTTTGTTTTGTAATGAATAAAATAAAATTTTCTACTGAATTTAAGTTAGTGTATTTGGTGCCTACATTATTAACTGGAACAAGTGAAACTCCTTGTCATGAAAGGCAACACAGTTACTACTACAACACTATAACTACTAATTTTCTTTTTACAGAATGCATCTGTACTAAACATGCTAAACAGCACCACATGTTGGCTGCACCTGCTGGTAAAGATTTTGCAAATGCAATGAGAACACATCACAAACATGTGGACTAAACATGTATAATAACATCTTTTACATACCAATTACCAATTTTCATGAACTTGTAGTCTATTAAATGTAATTTATAAATCATGAAATTAGAAGTGTCTGTGTCCTTTTATTGATGTTTCAAAAATGAAAATTATGTCATCATTTACTCACCTTCAGTTCCAAACCTGTACAAGTTCTCTTTAATAAAACATGATATTTTGCAGAATTCTGGTAACCAAACAGTTGACGGTAGTCTTTGACTTCCACAGTATTTCTCTCCATGCTCTATACAAGTCAATCTGCTTGTTGTGACATAAGGAAAGTTGTTTCCGGGTCCAAGCCTCTACTCATTTCACTTGAGAATACTATCTCAACAGCCATTTATAAGCCCTGTTTATTAATATTACACATTTAAGATAACATTTAAAAACCCTACGGCAGGGGTTCCCTCCAGGAACAAGTTTGGTGACCCCTGCCCTACGATGTATACTAAGTCTCCGTGCTCACAACGTTCCAGACAAAAAATTTTTTTAATGATTTATAAAAGATGAATCATTGTCTTTCCATCTGGGATTTCGGAGATAAAGGTTAGGATTATAATTTTTGGTAGTATTACATCACACCGTTTGTTGCTTTGTTGTGGCATCTGATAGAGCTTTTGGACCTGGAAGTGGCGATGCTTGACGTCAGACTTAACAAGCAAATGGCTACCACCAACTGATTGGTTACCAGCATTCTGCAAAATATCTTTTGTGTTCAACGGCTGAAACAAATTCAAACAGGTTTAGAACAACTTCAGGGTGAGTAAACGACAGAATTTTTGAGTCTCTTTAAGATTGTTTTATCTATTTTAGTTAGGGCTTGGCTAACTAAGCCAATTAAAAACAATTAACTATTTTGAAATATTTTTTCATTGAAGGACAAAATTTTGTAGCATTTCAAAACAGCATGACATCTGCTGAAATCATGTGCCTTGGCCAGTTTGATATGCCCTCTAAACTCTGATTCAAGACAAAAAAAAGCTACATAAAGGTTTCAAAATTTCTAAGTCTTATGCAGCAGTATTTTAAAAGCATACAGTCACTAAACTAGACTTAGGGTGGTGGCATTTTAACCATATTTTAACTATATTTCATAGGCATTTGGGTTTCATTTAAAATTTTTATGATTTTGAAAGAAAAAAAAAACTTCAGAGATCGCATGCTTTTGGTAAAAAATACTCAAGTTTTTTTGACAAGCTTTGGAGCTTTGATGTGAAATGTAATCACTATCAAGTTATTTTATTTGTCTTCCTCCTTTACAAATCACTTCCTCATGCTCGTTTTGTCTTTTAAAACTGGACCAGAGTGAAAAAAAAAAAAAAAGTATTTTTGTCAACATTATCAGCTTTAAAGTAAAGTAAGGCACAAAATAACAATCTCCCTAATGCACCAAACTTTATACGTTAATTAAGTTTCAGACTGTGACTGACTGCTTTTGATAAACTGAGACAGTTGACACGACACGTTCTTAAATTTCCTCGAGCTGTAATCTGCAGGGGCGTCATTTCTGTTCAATCGCATTCAGCTTTTTTTCAGCGTCTTGTGCCATGAACCGTTTCTAAGAGTGTCAAGAGTGAAAATATTTCAAAACGCACACGGAGACGTCTGTGATCTGTTCTATTCTGCTCCGTCTAGCTATTGTTGAAACAAAACACGTCATGTGTGAATATCAATGAAACCGATATCGTTTGGGGTGTGAATATTAATTGCAGACATGCAAGTAATATTATGAATAATAATTGCAGACATGCAATTAGTTACCAAGCCATGCAGACATGGCTTGGTAACCTAGAAAGTAAAGCCAATTAGCCAAATAAATTAATAAATATTCATTCATGAACTATGCCCTCATAATAGTAGGATTTCTTCTTCACCAGCTGATTAACAACGTATTCCTTTCAACTAAGAAGTTAGGTCTTCTAGGTGAACATAGCTTCTTTAATATTAATGAGAAAAGCCTTATAAATACCTTTAATAACATTAACAAACCTAATGCTGAAATTATTAGTTAAAATACATTTAAAATATATGAAATATGGACATCATGAATGTTCGATCAAGATCATTTCGAATATTTTCATTTTTAAATGTTTCTAAATTACTGATATGTTAACCATGTAATTTTTGTTTATGGCTAATTAGACTTTCAAAGTTAAGGGCTGATGTTTCTTTATTTATTACATTTATACCATATTTGTCACATTTATACAGTGACACAGAAAGAAGCAAATTTAATTACTAAACATTACTGTGTAACAATTATTCATATAAGCTGTGTAATAAGATTACACAAACATCTGAAGCATTCATAAAACACACCTAATCCGTGTCTGTGGGTTGACATTGGCGGCATGGTGGACCACACTTTAGTGATTGGGTTGTAGCACTCCACCATGTTAGAGGTCTTGAGTCCATCCCTTCCTCCAACCACGTAGAGCTTGTTATCGATCACTGCTACACCGAACTGAAGTCTTCGCCCATTCATGCTACCAACTTGGATCCATCTGTTTGTGCGAAGGTCGTATTTCTCTATTGTTGTAGACCCTAAAAGTAGACAGAGACTCTAGAGTTTATTGTTAGTTAAAGAGTTGCACGCTGCTATGCTAATAGCTATTTTACTGTACAAAATTTCTGTTTTGATGGCAGTAAGAGGAACTGCTATAAGAAAAGTATTAGAAAAAAACTAAATAATGGTCCACCTTTGAGGCGTCCATACTTCCAAGCAGGGCTTGTACAAGGTGCTTTAAGTATTTCAATCTGACTTTTTGTCATTTAAGTCCTGGAAAACCCTTGAAAACAGCCTTTATGAAAGGGTACTTGAAAAGTTAAAAACAATATATATGAAAAGTGTTTCATTTTTTTCAAGAACATCATTAAAATAAAGTTGGCGGAAACTCATCCTCCCTCAGCCGGGGCTGTCAATTTTTTGTTCTGTCGTATCTATCATATTGTCCAAACATCTTTATGTGTGTGTGTGTGTGTGTGTGTGTGTGTGCGTGCGTATGTATATATTCTGTATTTTATAATAGTACAAATAGTAATAGTATTAGTTTAAAATACTATACACCAAAGATTTTGCTGAATTATACACCTATCTAATTTGATATTTTTTTTGTCATAACTTATGATTAATTATTTGTCATAGCTTATTCATTCATTCACATTTATTTATATAGCACTTTTCACTATACTTATTGTTTCAAAGCAGCTTTACAGTAAATGCATGTGTCTACACTACACTTTAGTGATCTGTTTTCAGAGGTGACTGAAAGTAATGTCCATTTCAGAAATGAGCAGTTCAAGATAATACAAATCATGCAGTCAGCTAATATGTATTAATTTTAGGCAAAAACAATAAGCTTGTTAAAGCAATTCTTCTAAGTGTGATCATAATGATTACATAATGTGGACATTTATAGGCTAATAAAATTTTGTTTTTCTTTATAATTGAGTAGTGCATTCTGGATTGTTATGATACATACAGGTGCATCTCAATAAATTAGAATGTCGTTAAAAAGTTCATTTATTTCAGTAATTCAACTCAAATTGTGAAACT
Source organism: Spinibarbus caldwelli (assembly GCA_039654775.1). Classification (NCBI taxonomy): domain Eukaryota; kingdom Metazoa; phylum Chordata; class Actinopteri; order Cypriniformes; family Cyprinidae; genus Spinibarbus; species Spinibarbus caldwelli. The sequence continues at coordinate 5,447,883 of CM077246.1, read as the reverse complement.
CGTGTATTAAATAAATTCAATGCACACAGACTGAAGTAGTTTAAGTCTTTGGTTCTTTTAATTGTGATGATTTTGTCTCACATTTAACAAAAACCCACCAATTCACTATCTCAACAAATTAGAATATGGTGACATGCCAATCAGCTAATCAACTCAAAACACCTGCAAAGGTTTCCTGAGCCTTCAAAATGGTCTCTCAGTTTGGTTCACTAGGCTACACAATCATGGGGAAGACTGCTGATCTGACAGTTGTCCAGAAGACAATCATTGACACCCTTCACAAGGAAGGTAAGCCACAAACATTCATTGCCAAAGAAGCTGGCTGTTCACAGAGTGCTGTATCCAAGCATGTTAACAGAAAGTTGAGTGGAAGGAAAAAGTGTGGAAGAAAAAGATGCACAACCAACCGAGAGAACCGCAGCCTTATGAGGATTGTCAAGCAAAATCGATTCAAGAATTTGGGTGAACGTCACAAGGAATGGACTGAGGCTGGGTTCAAGGCATCAAGAGCCGCCACCACACAGACATATCAAGGAATTTGGCTACAGTTGTCGTATTCCTCTTGTTAAATCACTCCTGGACCACAGACAACGTCAGAGGCGTCTTACCTGGGCTAAGGAGAAGAAGAACTGGACTGTTGCCCAGTGGTCCAAAGTCCTCTTTTCAGATGAGAGCCAGTTTTGTATTTCATTTGGAAACCAAGGTCCTAGAGTCTGGAGGAAGGGTGGAGAAGCTCATAGCCCAAGTTGCTTGAAGTCCAGTGTTAAGTTTCCACAGTCTGTGATTTGGGGTGCAATGCCATCTGCTGGTTTTGGTCCTTTGTGTTTTTTGAAAACCAAAGTCACTGCACCCATTTAACAAGAAATTTTGGAGCACTTCATGCTTCCTTCTGCTGACCAGCTTTTTAAAGATGCTGATTTCATTTTCCAGCAGGATTTGGCACCTGCCCACACTGCCAAAAGCACCAAAAGTTGGTTAAATGACCATGGTGTTGGTGTGCTTGACTGGCCAGCAAACTCACCAGACCTGAACCCCATAGAGAATCTATGGGGTATTGTCAAGAGGAAAATGAGAAACAAGAGACCAAAAAAATGCAGATGAGCTGAAGGCCACTGTCAAAGAAACATGGGCTTCCATACCACCTCAGCAGTGCCACAAACTGATCACCTCCATGCCACGCCGAACTGAGGCAGTAATTAAAGCAAAAGGAGCCCCTACCAAGTATTGAGTACATATACAGTAAATGAACATACTTTCCAGAAGGCCAACAATTCACTAAAAATGTTTTTTTTATTGGTCTTATGAAGTATTCTAATTTGTTGAGATAGTGAATTGGTGGGTTTTTGTTAAATGTGGGCCAAAATCATCACAATTAAAAGAACCAGACTTAAACTACTTCAGTCTGTGTGCACTGAATTTATTTAATACACGAGTTTCACAATTTGAGTTGAATTACTGAAATAAATTAACTTTTCCACGACATTCTTATTTATTGAGATGCACCTATATATGGCCTTTTCTATGATTGGCCAGTTTGTTGTGATTGTTTCAGTTACATACTGAATTGAATACATTAATATTCAAAGGTGTTAACTGTGATCTTACACTGCAAAATGATAACTTATAAAAGGATTCAATTCATCACAATTATTTAATGAATGAAGCACTCAAAAAAAAATTATGACGAAGCCCTAAATAAGACAATTAATCATTAAAGTCCTAAAACTGAAATTAAGCAGAATAATTATTTTTACACAATTAATCATCAGCCAAATGTAAAAATTGTAATAGCCCTAATTTTTATCTATTTACCTTTTTAAGAATTTGAATGATAATAAAGATATTGTTTGATAAGTATCTCTGTAGCCCTTGAAAACCAAAAAAGTAGTGCTTGAAAATTCCTTGAAAGCCCTGGAATTTCATTTTACAGTATCGGTACGAACCCTGTCCAACAGCATAGAGTGATCCAACAGTGGATTTCCGTGGTTTGGTTCTTGGGCTCTGTAGCATGGGACGGCGCTCTGGCAAAAGATGGTACTTCATGGCTTCCATCAGGAGCTTCTGGCATTCCAGGTCTTCTGAAAACATCTTATTGTTTTCCAGATCAGCAAGAAGCTACATCAAAAAAATAAAAAAATAAAAAATAGTGCATTAACATCCAACACTAAAGAGTGCAACGTTAAAGAGTAACATTTAAATATTAGATGAGCAGGAAATTTTTCAGTGATTACATTAAATTGTAATAAAATGACCTAGAGTCTTATATGAATGATACTGGCAAACCTGTGGTGGTAAAAGGGGAAGTCGAATATACGCCAGCAACACTCCCAGATCCTGTTGTCGGTGCTGCACATCATAGCGAACCCACATCATCAGTGCTTGGAAAATCGTTTCTTCATCTGGAACGTTGATGTCATCACTGGCCAAAAGCTTGATAATTTCCGTTGTGGGCAGCAAGAGGAACTCCTGATTCTGAATTACCTCAAGAAAGTGTTCCTGAAATAAACAATTTTGTTTAGTTATAAATCTGTGTGCTGCAATGTAATGAGACATTAACTGCAAGTACTAAAATGCACGTTAAAAAAAAAAAAACTAATTATATTATATTTATGGAAATATCAGTTATAGTTTATTATTTTAAATATATAAATGTTTTCTCAATGCAGCAATCCGATGGTTAAAGGGATAGTTGAAATGAAATGAAATTTCTGTCATTAATTACTCACCCTCATGTTGTTCCAAACCTTTAAACCAAGACCTTCATTTATCTTCAGAACATAAATTAAGATATTTTTGATGAAATCTGAGAGCTTCTGGCCTTGCATAGACAGCAATGCAACTGACCCATTCAAGGCCCAGAAAGGTAGTAAGGACATTGTTAGAATAGTCCATGTGACATCAGTGGTTCAACCGTAATGTTATGAAGCTACAAGAATACTTTTTGTGCGCAAAGAAAACAAAAATAACTTTATTCAACAATTTCTTCTCTTCTGTGTTAGTCTTCGATGCATGTTCACAAGAGTACAGTATCATGATGCAAAAAGTATTCTCATAGCTTCATAACATTACAGTTGAGCCACTGATGTCACATGGTCTATTTTAACAATCTCCTTACTACCTTTCTGCCTAGAATGTGTCAGTTGCGTTGCTGGCCATGCAGGGATATTTTAGCCTTTCATCTAAAATATCTTCATTTGTGTTCTGAAGTTCAACAAAGTGTGACACTCACAGTGTGCTGTAGCGCTACTGAAAAATCATGCACCTAACCTAGGGTGACAAAACATGCTCTTTTTCCCAGTCATGTCCTGGTCAGGAATTCTAAATTGGCTAAATTATCTGGCATGTGAAGGTAAGATCTACAGAGAAGAGTCAAAGCAATGCAAATACGTGTACATAAAATGTGTGAGGACTGTAGAGAACTTGTCAATAGGAAAACAAAACCAAAACCCAGACATTTTAGGCAATTTAGAAATCCCAGCCAGGACATGTTGGGGCAAAAGAGGATGTATGGTCACCATATATAACCTTTATCTCCATATCAAAATCTCAGTTGGCCAGACAGTGATCCATCTTTTCTAAATCATTAAAATATTGGTGAGCTGTGTGCCTGAAGACTGCCAAAACTTACCAATATTGCTCAATATAATGGCTGCTGAGATAGCATTTTTACTTGAAACGGACTAGAGGTTTGGACCCGAAACAGTATTTGATACAGTACGATATAACAAGCACATGGCCCTGACACAGAATACATCATCTTGTTTTGAATAATCCATTATGGAGAATCTAATAACTGTAAAATAAAAAATAAAAAATATATTAAAAAAAACACATAGGTCTTGTTCTCCATCCATCTCAGTGATATAATGATCTGATCCAACGCATCCACATGGATATCCGAGGTTGCTCTCTGATAAAAGCGTTTTGCAAGGTTCAACTTGTAGCATGTGAAGAGGATGCCGGAAATCTCTCTAACAAGCTTGTTCATTACTTATAGCACTTCTAGAGTTTCCTTTGTGCATCAGAAGTAACCCCTATTGATTCTGTTTCAAATAAGGGCAGTAAACATCCTATTGATCATTAATCAGATCTAAACAGCAGAGTCTCTGCTAAAGCCGTGCATTGGCTCTCGGAGCTTAGCTCAGACACTCATAAATAAATGAGTACCATGCACTGATTTTCAGCCCTTCCTCAATGTAGATTTAAACTCTACTTCTTCTGGTGACGTTGATATAGATTCATTATTTGCAATTACCATCACAAGCACCCTGGCAATTAATTGAATACATTAATTCTTTTCCACTGCAAACATTCATTTAGAAGCCTCTCGTGGGCATATATTTTAGGGGAGGGCATTAACCGAACAGCAAATAACAGGTCCTGCAGCAATATTAGTGTGAGATGCACAAGGCTCCGTAAGATCTAAATGGATTAAATTGTAAGGGAGGATGTGAGAATTTAATGACTTGTGCCAAATATAATATATTCATGAGGAGAAAAATGACCTAGAGCAGTGTTTGTGTTGTCAGTCATTTATCTAAGCATCGTCTCATCTGCCTTTTACATTCAAAAGAAAATACCTAGACTTCCAGCATGCTACAGGCCATAGACATCTTGAACCAAGACATTAACCCATGTAAAAGTCTGCAGCTTCTCACCAAAAAAGAAAAACTAACGTCAGGATGAGACAGAAAGGAGGAAAAACATGCTTATCAAAATAAAACTTTTTAATCTGAACACCACGGCGAGCCAACCAGGAAGCTCTGTTGGCGCTGTGTTCATTACCGAAGCGATCAAACAGGAAATTTTCCTGCTTGTGTCCTCTGATTAGATTAACCTCTCTGCTCTGGAAAGCCCTTTGTAAACAGCCTGTGCAGATATCCTTCAGGAGATAAGGGCTATCTTCCTAAGTTGTTTCCGTACTTGGGCAGAGAAATGTTTCCGTACCCATCAAGTAAATGTGTTCTGTGGATCCTTGGGCTCCTGAGAATACTTAATGTATTGCCATTATTTAACCAAGGCTGCTTTTGCTATATTTCTCACACATCAAAGAGCTCTGTGCAACCCTTTAAACTGACCGCATGCTAAGATACAAAATGTCACATCAAATAATTTTATGTTTGCAATTCTTTGTCAGACAAGGCTTTAAACCCTGTGGCTTTTTTAATATGCAGGAAAAAAGCTGATGGTTATTAGTTTTAATTATAGTTCACTACAAAATGAAAGTTTGTGTCATGATTTACTAATCTAATATTGTTTAAAACCCTTATGAATTTATTATAGTCTGTAGAAAAGGAGATGTCATGAAGAACGTTCACGTTGCTATATGGGTATCAATGAAAGTAAAATGAATGAGTAGTCAATCTTGAAAATAGACAAAAAAAGGTTTCTAAAACCAGTCCATATGTCTTATGCACTGAATTCATATATATTTTAGTCTGTGATTTAGTCAAAATCTTGCATTGAAAATCTTGCTTGACAGATCTGATCACAATTTACTTTCTTTGTATGGAAAAGAAAGCAGCTTGGATGTTCTGCTATAAATTTCTCCTTTTATGATCCACAGAAGTCAGTCATATGAGCTTCAAGAAAACATGACGGTGAGTAAACGATTACTTTTTAACATTATTGTATTGAAATCAGAGCAGGCTATGACATTTTCTACTATAACAGAAAAATTAGATAAAAAAGATAAACAAATAAATAAATAAATATTGACATATTTTAAGATAAAAAATATCAGATTTTTCTAATCAGTTTTTTTTAAGTTGCCATAACGGTGATTAGTTTTGGTTTGGTATGGACCTTTGTCACTTTTAATTACATTCAATTCCATTTTATTTTATTTTTTTATATTTTCTTCCAGCTAATGTAACAGTGGTACAGAACACTGTGTGAAATGAAAAGAATAAGCTAGGTAAATAATGACTGCCATCTACAAAATATTATCTATATCTCCCTATACTGTATGTAGAAATATTATGTTAGAAATAAGATAGTTCTTTACGATATATCTTTCTACAATTAAGGTGGTTATTTATTATGCTTGTTTATTGTCAGCATTATTGGGTTATGTATGTCAAGTGTTGATATCTCATACTGTGAATATTCCCAGACGGGTTGTTTCACTGGTGAACTTTCAGTATTAGATATCAACACACTAAAACCCAATGAGACTGACAATCAACAAGCATAATTTTAAACGCCTCTGAGTGTTACAAAATAAGTCAAAAGAGACAGCCAAAACAACAATAGCTACAGCAATATAAACCAACAAATAGTAAAACAATGCCATCACATAATTGATTCATGCCAGATTGCATGCTGGGAACATCGCCAGCGTAGTACTGTAGACATTATACCAGTTAATCTCTAAATATACAAGAGATTACTGTAATGCAGGCACAGATAATCATTACGATTCTACAACACCAAGCTGCTACATCACAGTCATTCAACTCCTGTGAAATTGGAGTATATAGGTGTCATTTAATTGTAATTCTACCATTTCTACGGTGGAAAATACTGTGAAAGGTCAGCAACTAGCATTCAGGACAAATGTTAGCACTATGTTTAGTTAATTTTGAATAAGCTACTTTGTATGCAAGGTCCTACCATAGTGTAGTTGTGAGCAACGTTCAAAAGATCCATGCATCCCTGAGCATCAGCAAATGAACGGATCCCCAGGCAGTTGGATGGGTGCAGTTGTTTCATCAGAAAGTTACAGCAGACCTGAATAACTTGTGAGAGCTGGAGGAGACAAGCAGCAGCTAAAAGACTTTCAATTGTCTCCTCTTTTAGCTCCAGGACTCCTGTACATTTGGAGAAAAAAGCGAAATATGCAAGAAACCTTTCAGAATTATTCTAGGTAGCTAAAATAGTAGCTATGTTTAACCTGTGTAGACAGAAGAATGTTAAACAGTTAGTTTGGGTTTGTAAATTAGTGTTTTGCCCACTGGCATTGACAAAAAACTGAGGGGAATGTGACACTTTTGCTGCGAACAGCACATTTAAATAGTCCGCAAGTGGAATGCAGATACTCACCAGTATATGCAAAATGAACCAGCGCTCGCAACGCCTCAGGATCAACACCCTCCATTTTAATTTCCTCTTGTTTTGCCTCCCTCACATCATTGGTGAACATGGCAGCAAAGTAGTCTGAAACTGCGCTCAGGACAAGTCTGCAAAAAAATTGTGCAAGTAGTTTTTATATATGCGACTGCATACTTCGAGATCAACTCAAACAACTTCTCGAGAGCCGTCTTCGTAGAAAATTCCTCCCTACAAAAAGATTTATCTCAACGCAGCTATTTTCACCAGGTTGTTTCATGCAGCTCTGGGATGATGTTGATTGAGCTCAGTGTCAAACTGGGACACGCAGTAGAGATTTGGCTACAGAGAATTTTTCAACAGAATAGCATCAAAACACTCAGCGGCCGAGAGATTTCTTTAAATAAACACTGTTTTAGAGTCCTTGAAAAAAGTTCTACACGCTCAGTAGTTTGAAATGGAGCGTGCAACACAGTTTTGACACTTCTTGATGCTACAATTTGCATATCTGGCCTTAAAGGAACAGTTCACACAAAAATAAAATTCTGTTTTCACTTTTTTTTTTTACCATAATGTTGCTCCAAACCCAAAGACTTTTTTTATTTTTGAACAATGTGCTCATCGCCCTTTTCCATGAAATTTAAATGAATTGGCCTTGATCTTTCAAGCTTCAAAAAGAATGCAGAAGCACCAAAAAAATTAAATGAACATGGTCCTATTTTTTTCATGGTTCTATTTTCTGAAGTCGTACTTTTTTGTGAGATATAGACCGAAAATCATTATTCACTGAAAATATTTCATACTTTTTATCTACACAGTGAAAGTTCACTCAACCAAAACACATCAAAAGTCTTAAAGGTTTGAAACAACATGAGGTTGAGTAAATAACAGAATTTTCATTTTAGGTGAACTATTTTGTTTCTCACAGAAAGCTAACTTCAGAAGGAAGAATATAGCATATGAATCATAAGTAACACTTTTTTGGTATTTGTGCAGAAACCCAAAAGCTCCAGTCAACGTTTATTTCATAAAAAAACCCAAACAGTACTTTATTCAAAATTTCTTCTTTTATGTTCTGTAAAAAAAAAGTCAGGTGAACTATTCCTCTACAGTTAACTAAGAGTTAATTGAAAGCTTTAATACTAGTATTTAGTTTTGAGTAGCTGTTGAATAGTTTGATTCTGTCTAAGAATGACTAATGTGAATTCAGTCTCTTTTCAATTGATTTCTGGAGAAGTACTGCACTGCATTTTAAGGAGCGTTCCCTTCTGCCCTGTTGATCCGTCTGTTTTTGCAGTGAAAGTAGGACATTTGAAAATAAGACGACTCGATTCGGTGGAGACTCACCTGTGTGCGGGGATCTTGTGATCTCCAGCTATCAAAAGTACATCACACAGCTGCTTGTGCTGAAGATAGGTCTCCATCTTTCGAAAGGTCTGTTCCGCATGGTTTGTGGCCTGGAAAAACTCATCTGAGCAGTTGGAGCTCATCCTAGAGAAACTGCTCAAAGCCAACCTGTAGGAAAGAGGAAGACCAGAGTTGAGCTGGGACAGAGCAATGTGAGCTTCTGTCAGTTTGATATGACTGTTTGATCTATGCGGGTGACAGGGGGAACTTAACTAACACCTGCACAGGCTGCTGTGTCCACCTGTGACTTTATCTTTTATTTTCTCCCCAATTGACCCGTCAGGCCTGAGGCTCCACAGAGTGTGTTGCAGCAAAGCATGAGTCACAGACGTGCATTTCAAACTGTGGTGTTTACAGAACATTGTTCTAAATCAAATAGCTGTTTACTGTCATCTAAAAATGCAATTCTGTCATTTACTTTCCTCATATCATTCCAAACCTGCATGAATTCCTTTTTTTGGTCCATACAATGGGTGATGCTCCATAAACCCTCTTGAAACATTCATTTTCAGCACAAGAAAGAATGGCTTACAGGTTGGAAATGATATGAGGTTGAGTAAATAACAACAGAATGTACATTTTAGTGAACTGTCTCTCCATTATTTGTGAGCACATTCCTGAAACGTGTATGGTAAAGGTTTGTATTATTTGAACATACAGAGTAAATGGATTATTTGACTTCTGCTATTATTTCCTACAGCGCTGCTTCAGTTGGTTCACCCATGACAAATTAAACAGGCGAAGCTTTCTAATATAAATTTGTAACATTATTCAGAAAAAGCGGTTAGCTCGAGCAAACTTAATAAATATGTCATGAACAATTTTGTGCCATTTTCCATCAATTTCCTCTGCCGAATATAGAAAAATTACTTATGCATGCTGTTTGTGTCATAACAGAGAAACACATTTGTAGCCTTTTTAAACAATGATTGTGATGTATGATTTCACAACAAAATCTGCTCTATCACCATTACTTTCACAATGTTAATGCTATTTGATGGCTTGATCCAATTTATGGAGTTTGCACCCACAAAACAAGCTCTGCCAATGAGTGTCACCATGTTGTTGGATGCAGCTTTCTGTATGCATGAATTATACATTGTGCAGAAGTAATAAAAACACTTCTTTTCTCTCCCAATTGGACATTAGTCATTCTGTGTATATCTTCCTTCACACTTGTGAAAGCTAAAATTGAAACCATTAGAGCTAAACTCCGTAAATAAGTGGATTGAAAGCCAGATTTTTCCAAAGGGGCAGATTGCCATTTGCATAAACTTTGCTGTTTTTATTTATTTATTTATTCTTTTGGAAGCACAGGACTTTGTGGGGATCTGGTCTCTTCATAGAGCCTTGATAATGTAAATTCTGAGCTGCTCTCCCTGCAGACCGATAGATTACAAGCCATTGTGCTGCATCTGAATAATCCCTCTGACTCACAGCAAACAATCTAAACCCTTTATTTTGCTGTCCTTCATGGAACAAATCCATGGCTGACATTTAACTAGTCCACAACACTGTTTAAAAAGTCTAGCTGCCGTAGGGACGTACAGTAGAACTGTGCATTTTGATTACTTGTCTGAAATATATGCCATAGAGAAGGGCATTTTAAAAAACTCAGTGATTATGGACTGCTTTGAATGATTGGTTATATTAACCACCGTCAACAAAGATTTGCATAACAAAAAAAAAGCATGACCATTATGATCATTTTAATTTCTGCATGTCCTATTGTCCACTTCATCTTTCAACAAGAGTTGCAAAACCATAAAGTTGGGAATGAATATTAAGCACCTGATAAAACGTTATGATCTCGTAAAAGTTTTAATTACAGAGTAAATCCCACTGAAAGCTGCGCTCACTGGATCAATGGTTTTGTGAACTGTGACTCCGTCCTTAGAGGGACACATAAAGCAGAATTTCTCCCTTGTGTCCTCGACTTTAAAGGCAGACATGCTCTATCATATGAGCTAGTTTTTTAAGCATACCGCCATATAAATCACATTAATTCCAGAGTACATGCTTCTACTCTCTCTTTATAGCAGAATATATGTGATAAGCAGTCAGTTGGCGCATTTAATATGATGGAGCTGGCTTGACGTGAGTTGGCTTGATGAGCAAGGTGACTCTCATACGGAATACATTATCTTTATCTCTCTGGTCAGCTGTCAGGGGTTGGTGATTGCACTGATATTTACAAGCCAAGGGGGGTTGACTTCTAAACATTTAAAATTGTCCTGGGGTTGCTCTGATCTAATGCCACATGCAAAGCCAAACTCAGGTTGTCTGGCTGACGGATCACATCAAATAGCCTGCTATTTTACATATAGAGCATCCAGTTTGCTTAAAGGAACAGTTCACCCAAAAAATAAAGTTTGCTGAAAATTTAGTCAGCCTCAGGGCATCCAAGATGTAGATGTTTGTTTCATCATCAAAACAAATTTGGAGAAAATGTAGCATTGCATCACTTGCTCACCGATGGATCCTCTGCAGTGAATGGGTGCCATCAGAATGAGAGTCCAAACAGCTGATAAAAACAATTATGCACAAGAAATCCACACCCACTCCAGTCCATCAATTCTTGTGAAGCGAAAAGTTGCAAGTTTGTAATAAACAAATTCATCGTTAACACATTTTTAACTTAAAATTATCACTTCTAGTCACACCACAATAGCACTTCCTCCAGTGAAAAAGTCCATACCCTGTTGTCCTCTCACATCAGATCCAATAACTGTTATGGATATTATGGATAGAGGACTTATATCGTAGCTTATATTGAGGACTTATATTGTAGCTTAATGAAACATGTCTAACTGTCTAACTGATGGACTGGAGTCATATGGATTACTTGTGGATTTGTGTGATGTTTCAGCTGTTTGGACTCTCATTCTGACGGCACCCATTCACTGCAGAGGATCAATTGGTGAGCAAGTGACGTAATGATAAATTTCTCAGAATCTGTTCTGATGAAGAAACAAACTCATCTACATTTTGGATGGCCTGAGGGGGAGTACATTTTCAGCAAATTTTCATTTTTGGGTGAGCTATTCCTTTAGCTATGTTTGCACGCTTCCTTTTTATTGTTTTGTGATAATGGTACTTTATATGGCCCAAGTGAATGAAAGAAAGAGTGGTGGTTACTGGTTTTAAAGGCAGTGGCTGCTGATGATACACAAGACAATCAAGTGTTAAAGAAGACATTAAATTTACATTACATTCTTTACATTATGTCGACTTGTTTTTGTGAATTTAAAGGGACACATTTGCAGCTGCAAGACATTTAGACATTAATAACAGTGTTTAGACTGTGTGGACAGCAAAGGCTACCAGTCCCAGACTCCTTCTGGTCATTATAAAGTTGTTTTTTTATGCTAAATAGATGGGTAATTTATCTCACTGACATTATAACTACATTTTGGCACAGAGTTGGGTGTACTGAATAAGAAATAAGCCAACATAAGAAGGGTTGTAAAACCTAGATGCATTATTTTGCTCAAAGGAATGCTGAGAGGACTTTTATGTCTACCAATATCGAAGAACCAAATTGCTTCAGTATCACTTTCTGAAAGGTAGTAAATTTACTGAAAATGTTTTCTTTCTGCCTGTGAAATTGGCTTTTTATATAAAAGGTCTTTACGAGTCACAATGCACGTAAAACATGATGCACAGCAAATAAAACATTTTTGTAACCCCTGAATAATATATAACAATATGTATGTGTGTCAATCTTACATTTACATTGCTGTAAATGTTTATTTTCTTAATTTTATGCAGTTCTATTATTACTTGTTTTGATATGTTTATCCATTTTATTTTCCATTATATCTCTTTTATTTGTTGTTGCTGTTGTTGTTAATAATACACTGGTTCGAGTACTACTTCTGGCTAAATAAATCTTCATATCGTTATGCACTGTGAACAGAAAGAGTAAACAGCTCAACAGTTGAAACTGCTGTGTCACACATTTCAGGACTTTTATAGAAATCTATTTGTTGTGTTATCTGGTGCATTACATAACTCATCATATCTCCATATCAGTATAGCATCTGAGCTGTTATTGAACTTGAGCTGTATCACTCTATTCACCCAGATCAATAACAAGTGGGCAGTTGTTGCAGTTACCTGAGCGCTTCTTGACAAGAGCCTGCCAACAGACTCTTCAAACGCTATTTCAAGAGCCTGACACAGAGAGCATGTTATATGTGGAGCACCGCAAAGTGCTTAACCAGATTTTACACACATCATTCCCTTTCTCTCTGAAACAGATGCTTATTATTATCAGTGCACCTGCTTCAAATATTTTTTTTTTATTATTATTATTTAAAAATGCAGTTTGTTAAAGTGCACTAGCTCTGCATATGTTAAGTGTTTTGATCAACACAACCAACAAAAATGGCATAAAAATATTTAGGCAATATTCATGTCTTCTCCATTTTAGTGGTGCAGTTGGCAATTAAATATGAATACAAATTGCAAGAAAGCAGGTATAAAGGATTTTTCAAAGATGTTATAATAAAATATGTATCAGCATCTTTGCTCACATGCGTTCTGCGTATTGGTTGACCTTTCAAGAAATAGCTGCTATAGCTGGTTGCAAACATACTGAAGCAGCCCTAAGCGATTTTATTTGGCAGGATCTTATTCCTCATAGAACAGTACATCAATGCCTCTGTCTTGATTTCTGCAGCATGCTTTGTTATTCAGTGATGCACAGTGCACACATTATGTTGATACTGCACAACAGTGCTTTCGTGCTTAAAACTGAATAACTGAACCAGTTCTGCGTGTCTGTGGGGTTTTCGTTCCATTTTGAAATTTGCTTGCCTTTTCCAAAATGTAACTGAACAGGAAAGATTTTTTTTTTAATTGTCAATATAAACAAATCTGCTTTTGAGTCTAATCTAATTCTTGTCAATATTTCAAATACTACAAACATAAACAGCACCATCTGGATACTGGGACAATATAGTGAGTATGTTCAAAACAACGTAGTAAAATACCAGGTTTTATTTTCTGATCTTAAATGCCTTGTATATTTATTAAAGCACCTGGCATATCTATAAAATGTAGAATCCTAATATGTCTTGTGTGTCTAACAGACAATTCCATAACAATAAACTAAGTGAAGATGAATGAACCTCACTTCTAAAAGAGGATTACAGCTATCTGTGCTCGCTCAAAGCCGTGAGTAGAAATCATCTTTATCACCCAGACAGCTTAACTGGGGTTTCCTTCCTCCAGCATTTTCACCCACTGTCCTTTAAGTCTGATGTACTCAGTACAGTGGGGGCTCAGCCTCATTTTTAGATAGATCTGTATTCATGTAAGCCCCAGGATTTGTGCTGAAGGAACTATTTTCTTTCTGTTAGATTGCTCAATTCCAGCAATAAAAAAAGCATGTCTGTTTAAGAGATAAATATCCAGTCATCAGCATTCAGAAAGTGTTCCTCAAGTCATTTGTTAAAATGGGCATAAATAATAGGAGTATGAGTAAAAATTGCCTAAAATACAATTTTAAGAGATTTGCCATTTTACATGCAATTTTTGTAAATTTTGGCAGCATTATTATTTTCCATTATTTTAATTATTATAATATTAGAATGCAGGGTTAGACACAATTCAGAATTTAATAATTTGCTTCTTTGTTGCAATTTGAATTTAACTGTCCACATGAAGTTGAAATGGAATTTGAACTGGAATGAAAGAAAGAGGAATTTACTGAATTATAAATAAATAAATAAACACAAATAATGTTATTCTAAGTAGGCTGTGTTTAAAGGTAGCTTCACGTAGTTTTCGGTTCGTCACGTGTAACAAACGTATACAGTTTTGTTAAATCACTGCATGTGCGGAATTTCATACTGATTTCTTATTTTAAACTTAGGGGACAATAGCTTACCGTTAATATCGATATATTTTAATATTGCGAACACAGAGGCGTTCATTAAAATACGAGCACAATAAAAGTAAAATATAAATTTTGCATATTTTGCTTTCAAAGGTGTAAGCGTATCAAATCTCTTCCCCCATTAACAACAGAATTATAAAGATAGTGATATATATATATATATATATATATATATATATATATATATATAAATAAAACATTTCCTTAATTCTAGGAAATGTTTTATTTTTTATTTATTTATTTATTTTTCACATTGGTACATACAAAGAGGATAAATGTATCAAATGTAATGAAATAAATAGAAATGCTGATTTATTTGTTAAGTAGGCTTGTAATAAGTGGCATAATGTACAGTCAAGATGGTCATTGTTGCAAAATAAATCCCTTGAAAGTGATACCTGACAGAGGTTATTTTGCTATAATGATCAGCTTCCCTAATTTTCCTAAGTTAGGTAGCTAAAATAATGACAGAAATATCACAGGGGGCAGCCACAGTCTATGGGCTTCTTATAATTTTGTTTTAATAACGATCCTATCTACATTTGTTGCTATTACCAATCCAAATCTGTTTAACAAGAAAAGCCATGTAGACTAGGCCTATTGAACGGTTATAGCCCTTTGTGACTGTGAACACATAAAATCACTGCTGCTGTAGCAAACAAAATAAATAATTGCCTCAACATGCCTACAATATTTATGAATTCCTCTTGTCAAAAAGTTTAGTCCTGTCAGCATACTTTCAACCAAGACAGAATAGATCAAAAGTGTGGCTGGTTCCTTCCCCAAAGTTAATGCCTGAAGTGAGAAAGGATGTATCAATACATTTACTGACTGGAATTTTCATTCAGCTTTTGCGTTATACATTTTAATATGTGGGTAATGCCAAAAGAAAGTTTTATTTTTTTTATTTTTTTATTTTTTTATCTTAGACTGAGTTTTAATAGTCATTAATATTCCCACACCCATTCAGTGTCAAAACATTGTCAACTGATGATGCATTGCGTTTTAAGATAAAGGTTAATTGCCTGAAATTGGCTGTAAATAATCCACATTCTGTGAACAACTTCTGTGAATGCATTATTAATGAGACAACAACAAAAACATTATGAGCAGCAATACAGGTCACAGATCTTCAGAGCCTTTAATTAGATTGCATTGAATATAAACATACCTCTTGCGGAAACGGTGGAAGCACAATTACCTAGTGTATCTATATGTCTTAATATTCAGTGTTATTACCCTCTCCATGTGGTAGTTAAAACACTGAAGTGCATTAAAGACATTTTACTTTGATCATTGTTTTATTTATTGTTCTTTGTAGAGGACTGGTCCTACTCACAATAACATAATATATATTGGTAATTTTTGTTTTTGCATTTAGGGTTGTTTCTCTTTTCTTTCTTTCATGTGAGACCATTTTGGCTACACTTCAGTACAAAGATAAAGTTAGAGAGGATATTTGTAAACGTAACCACGCACAGCTCTTCAGAAGCCAAACAGGTGCAAAGATGAAAGCATGTTTTTTTTTTTTTTTTTCAAAGTGCTATAGAACCTCCAGGTCAGACTCTGCTTATTATCATAAGTATTGCACTTTTTTCTTTATCTTCAGATGTTTCCCCTTCAGTGTGCAGTGTCTCATCACCTATTTACCTTGCTAACTATCTGCAAGGTAAATAGTGCTTACCTCAAGGGTTATAAAAACTGTGCAGAAAATTCCAGTATGCTACTCCAGTATTCTTAACCTCAAAGGAAAAGCTGCGGCTCAGCACTCGGAAAAGTCACATGCCATTAAGAGTGATTTGACAGAGGGGCTCTGTACATTATTTAAAGAAGTAAATTTAAATGGGCTCGTTAAAATATATGCAATGCGTGAATCCGTTATGTTGTAAAATGAATCTGTTTTTCCCCATCATATTCAGTAAGAAAAATGAAGCCAGATGTTTGCTAAGTGTGCATTTTTTTCTAATATCCTATTCTCAGCAGATGCAAATTATGAATATCTACCAATTATTCTGAGGCTAATAGACATGTTGAAAAGCTGAATTATAATTTGACTGAATGCGGAACACTCAGCAGTGTTAGGATAATTTATTGCCTGGCTTTAATGTATTGATCTCAAATGACAACAAATCTTGAATTATCAATAATTATGCTAATAGCTGCATTTCAAAGACAAACAACATTCTACTGCAGAAATACGGAAGTGAGTGTCACTTTTAACTATGAAAAAATATATTGTGTATTTTTAAATATATACTGTACACAAATATGTACAAATAAATTGTATACTGTATGTGTTATACTTGTGTAGACATTATAATCACTATAGCTGTAAAACAGATGTTGTTTTGATTAGATATTCATGTAAATGTGATAAACTAATTATAAAGGCTATTGAGCTTTCTGCCCGATTGGAATAACAAACTGCTGCCGTCTTGAACTATACACAGATTAATGCATTAACTGTGCGAACATGCTGGCACCCTTTGAAAAGAAGAAATTTTCTCAATGTTCTGTTTCTTTTGCTGCTGCCCTTTATTTAAGTTTTTATAAAAGCCCTTGTGAAGTTTAGATATTTCCAGGGCTTTGTGCGATGCTTTCTTTTGAAAACATAAAAACTTAATTCACTGATTAATCAGTAAGCAACAAGCTTTAAACCAAAATCTTGATTTATAAAGACTATAAAGCAATCTTTTGAAAAGCCAGTTTTAATACAGCGTTTGTTAGAAATAGTGTTCAATAGTTATTTGCTCCATCTCTTTAAACTTCAGTTATTTTAATACTTTAAACCAACTGCAATCATTTCTTGCACAACACATTCAACATTGAACTCGCCTCTTGCGTATTTTCCCCCTCTCACACTACATTTCCATTCCTCTACCTGGACAATGTCCCTTGACCTGTCAATGCTGTATGAGGATACCATAAATCTCTCCCTGAAATGAAGCTCTACTCATCCTAGGACAAGATGGTGTCATTATTTTCCAAGGCAATTGAGAGGAAATTGAGATATCATTCAACATAACGGCTGCTGACTCAAGTCTCTGCTGTTTCCTTAATAAAGGGTCAGGGCCAAAACACCTCTTATAGACACTGTTTCATCAAAAGAAAGGGATGGTCTTTTTTCATTCAGCTAGCAATGCACTGAATATATTTTTCAGAATGCATTTTTCTAATACGACAGCTTTTGAGAGCTTAAAATGTTAAACTGGGACGCAATCCAAGTAAATATAGAACTGCATGTGATTATTTGAAAGACATCTACACTACAGTAAATCATTATTATTATGTGAACTAATTAATTAACAGATTAACAAATGATTAAGGGCTATAAACATTTTAATCTAAATATGTTTAAATATATCTTATGATCTAAAACACAACATACTTCCAACATTTATAACATCCATTTGTATAGTAGTCTATGGCTTCTCTGCGTATGGAAACTACAAAGGATTTCCAAAAATCCTTCAACAAAATTACTTCCAGCAAGTAATTACAGTGAGCTTAGGCAATACTCATTTTGAACTCTCTCAACTTTTCATGTAATAAGTAAAGTGCATTCAAAACAATGCTTTCAAAACTTTAATGAATGGTCATTAGCATTTCATCAAACATGTTATCATGTCTGCCGTTCTACATGTGGCCAATTTAAAAAATGCCTAAAAATGATTTTCTACTAATGTCATTGCTGTTATTTTATCATTGTGGCACTACCCAGTCGTGTTATGTCGACCTGGTGATATTTTCATGAGAATGCTTGATATGAACTTTAATTTGCACATAATGTTGTAGTTGAACACCCCATGACCCTTTGCAAGCCAGCATGCTGTCAGCTTGTCAGACTAGTTGAAGAAATGATAACACAGATCACAGACATGGCCCTAAGCCCTTTACGCCTGCAGGGATTTGTAGGACACCAAACATTGCTCTCTCTCTCTCTCTCTCTCTCTCTCTCTCTCTCTCTCTCTCTCTCTCTCTCTCTCTCTCTTCTCTCTCTCTCTCTCTCTCTCTCTCTCTCTCTCTCTCTCTCTCTCTCTCTCTCTCTACTCGGCCTTTTGAAAAGATCAGAAACAGACATTTCACATAAGTATGAATTTACTTGAAATGAGTGTCTATTATAGTGGATAGGCCTAGTTTAATAGCCCAACTAAAGATTCTGCATGTTAGATTTAGTAAGATACTGGTATGAGAGCATGTTGAAATAGAGTAAAAGGTTGGAATTTTTGTTAATATTTCCAGTTTTTGATGTTAAATTTATTGAAAAACAATACATTTAACAGATTTTTGCTTGGAGTGTCAGCATGCCCTCCACTAACACGATCTTACTGGTTCAGTTCATCATTACCAAATTACCACGACCTCTCTAATTTCAGCATATATTATACGCCTCTTCATCTCGCTTTCTGTTTGAAAAAATAACTCTAAAAAAGATGGATATTTCATCAATCCCTTTAAATTATTTATGATGAGCAGGTCTGCAGCCTCAATATTACAGAAGATCGACAGAAACATTCTAAACATAGTATTCAGCAGTTTTCATCAATTCCCATAGCGATACAGCTTCCAGGCTGAATCCAGATTAATTTCTTCCCTAAAATATTTTATTCATTACTGCCTTGGCTGCCTCACAAGATTTTGAGGTTCCACCAGTTTGTCGTTTTACTGGTAATGAAATCCATGAGTACTATATCAGATGAATATAGCTTATACAGCATTCACTATTAAACATGACATGTTTGGCACTTTTCCTAGTAATGTGTTTTATTTGAATAAATTTAAAAGTTAACATAATTGTGCAGTGTGTTGTGAGACATTGCATGTCAATACAAAGTCTTTCTTTGCTTTTTCATCATTTTTATTAGCAGTGCTGGTGTAGAGAGGACAGGAAACGGAGGGGAAATGGGATCGGCAAACAATGCAAGCCGCTATGATAACAATAAGTATGTAACATTTTTGTGTTTAAATGATGTGTTGATGGATAATACCCATAATATACCCATAATGAACCGCAAGAGGACAAGCATTCTGATTCTGCATTTCCAAAACAACTCCTAAGACCAAATGTGTACTAATATTTATATCCAGCTCATTTCATATACATATTCTCTTTTTCTGCTTTATAATTGCACTCTAATGCATTACCACCTCCTCTTCAGTTAGCTCTCCTTTACTAATGAATGTCACACAGGGCAATAAAATGCATAACCAATGAATAGTTATTTTTTGCCCTTTGGGTAAAAATGTGCATTGAGGAACTTGGTCTGATCTCACTATTAACTCACACACAGAGATGCACAACAAAATCCCTAGTCTAGAAATGTATGCTTTATTTACACATTCTAAATGAAAAGTGATAAAAGGACGGGGAAGAAAAACAGAATAACAAACAAATGTAACAGCAGACGTATCATTGTATACCTAGAGGCTCTGAGTTATGATAATTTAAAGCACATGATGGGAGAGTCTTTAGGGATCAAATCTCTTTTGTTTCTGTCTAATTCTCTGATTAAGTATTCATAACAAAACGCATGATAGCCTCACTGTGGTACTCATGAAAACACAGCAGTTAATTTACAGGGGTTAAGAATGATTTTCTAGTGTATAAGATTAAAATTGCAATTTGTTTTAATGTTGCAGCTAATGTCATTTCTGTATGAAAATAGCGCTTTTTCCATGGTAGATGAAGAATGAAGTCATGGTACTTAAGTTCACAAGACCATATCAATCAGTGGACAAGGCTATTAACACCAAGAAAGCTTTCAGACCAGCAAACCAATTAACATTAGCTTTTAAAGGGTCAAAACTTGATGTTTGAGAGTTCATGTCTTGCGTATATAAGCAATGCAGATAAGACTGACGTGAAGATGGCTCAATAAGGAATATTCTTGCCAGATTTACCTGATTTATGTATTGTCTTTTACCTGAATTGATTCTATTACCATACTGTTAAAAGATAAAAGGCCAAAAAAGCAACACCGCACACGCTCTAAAATATTAATAGACTCATAAATATCCATGGGAGATGTGCCTATAGCAGGAGATATAGCAGAGCTTATTGGGTGCCACAAACCCATGGCTAACTATGTTAATACAGTATAATGTAATGTTTTAATGCCCTCTGACCCGTGCATTGCACGTATTTGCGAGTCTGTGGTCAGTCCAGCCCCAGCTGCAACTACAGGCAATGCTCCTTGCTGGAACAAGCAAGACTGAATAAATAAAGAGCCATTCACGCAGGATATGTTTACATGTTAAAAAATCCCTATACTGCAAATGAAGGAGGGAAAACCAGGACATAACAGTGTTAGTCTATGTATGCATAAATTGTTAACTAAAATTACTGGAAATGCAAAGAGATAAGATTTTAAAAGATATTGGAAAACAATAATATAAAGCATTTAAATTATCATTGGGATGCTTTTCTCAGCTATATTAATATACAGTATGTGATTTATTAATCAGCACATCATGCAATTAATTTGATTACATATTTGAATCACTTGATACACTACAAATATGTTATTTTTAATCAATGGTTATTTTGTTTTAATATTAATTCTGTCTAAGCAAAAAAGCATTTGATGGACAGTTATAGTTTTACGTGCATATGCATAGGGCCTTATATATGCATAAAAAACTATAAATGTTCATCAGGTGTAGAACGTGATGGACTATGTGTGTGGGAGCATTTTTTTTTTTTTTTTTTTTTTTTTAGAAAAGTGTGGTTTTGCTTTTATCTCTCATGACATCATCTTATAGCGTGGGTCAGTCTTGCCACTTCCTGCCTTACGGTGACATTATGCTAGACAGAGTCATTCAGTGCAAAAACAAGAAGACCTTTCGCTTCTAAACATGCAGCACTTAAGATGTGAATTGAAAGCATCTATGGAAGTAGGGCTTTATAATCTCATAAATTTCAATCGATCGGAGCAAGCAAATTAAATGTTCGCTTTCTCTCGAACTGCACTGTGTAAATATCATCCCCACTAAAGATAATTCATCCTGTTGCCCTTCCCAAATTTATAGCTCTTGCACCAATGGTCTCTGATGTAATGGTATCCTCTCTGTAGCATTTATAAGTCAGAGGATGCATGCATTAACACGCCGTGAAATATTCCTGCTCCAGGTTATGAAAATGCAGGCTGCTAAAACCACCTCACGGCTTACAGAATGTGTTATGCTGCCGGCTATATCCAGACGCCTCTGTGTTTTCCTCTGTGTTTTGTGAAATGTCTGCTTGATGAATAATTTATCTGTGGGTATTTCAGAGCTGTGCTTCTACAACCCGTGTGCCATGTGAATGAACTATTCCCAGGTGAGCAGCGGTGGCAGCTGCAATGATGGAGTTGATTGAAAAATGATATTCTCCAAAGACCAAAGTGACGTGTAAGTGGCAGCCCTGAGTACTGGCAACACAGCCAATGAAAATAAAACAAACTGTCATTTCTGAGCGAATTTCACTGGCGTAATGAGCCCGAATAAAGTGACAGTTAAATTCTGTACTTGTACTCAATCCTGACGCTCCCTGGGGCTTAACGTAAATCCACTCCATGCCAAAATAACACCTTGCTCATCTCTCGGCACAGTACTGTCTGTTTTCATTAACGCACGAAGGGCAAAAAAGGGATTTTCATCTAAAAACTGCAAGTCTTTCGTGCCTACAGGCAGAACTTAGTCGCTTCCACCCTGCATGTGTTAGCTGACAGCAGCAGGCACCTCTTCACACATCTGGTTATACGGTTCTATTTCTGCACTCAGCTTTTTTTTTTTTTTTTTTTTACCTGTCTGTGGCTTCCTCCTCACAGGGATCCTCCGGATTGCTCTTCACATCCTCATGGCTGCTCTTCGCCTCCTCTTTCCTGGCACTGCAAGGTGAGTTGCTCTTGGGAAGCTCCTCGCTGGCTTGGAGGTGCTGGATGATGTTTTGCTGGTGCCATGATTGATCGCCTGGCCTGACATAAACAGGCGTGGGTCCAGGGTTCGGTGCCAGAATGCTGTGCACAGGGCTGTTGTTCTTGCGGAGTCCTCCTCTGTCCCGGGAGTGACTCTTCAGCCGGACCGGTGTTCCCCGGTGGTCGAAACCTTCCTGTTGGATGTAGCCCCCATTCCCAGCTGAGGTCTGAGTGCTGTGGCTGAACCAGCGCCAGCGGAGCCTGAGGATCTGCTTCACGTCAAACTCCTTTTTTCCAGACACAGACATCCTATTCGCCCTCGATGCGATGCCAGTGGCACATGGAATCCGAGGAATAACGAGGCTGAGTCTCAGCTTCAGAGGCTTCACCGCTTTTGTCTTTGTTGCTGGTTCTGGCCAATAAAGGGACGGTGTCTGCAGCTTCTGCCTTGTGTCTTATTTCCCCTCTTCTCCAACTCTGTCTGCTCCTTGTCCTTAGTTATAGCACACCCATGATATCCTCTGCCTGTACCACCCTCCTCCCTTCCCTTTGTCGTTCTGTGTCTCTCTGCACATACGACACACACACACACACACACACACACACACAACACAGAAAATTAGTAATGCTTACAGCAACCTGCTCTGATTCCAGTCACAAATAACAAACAGCTCTTACCCGGGAAGCCGAGGTGCCAAACTGACAGGACGCAGAGGTCAAACCTTAGTGGGGAAAATCTTGTAGCACAGGAAGGAAAGCCAAAACCAGCACCATCTCCTTCCACAAGCAGCATCATCTGCACTCCCACTCACACTCTGCCCCTTTCCTTTCTGTGCACACACATGCTCTTTCCCTCGCTCTAGCTCTCTCTCGCTCTTCACGCATGCACATAGACATGTCTCCTCGCACAGTCCCCCATCTGATGGGATCCCGAGGGAGACGGTCTCAACCTCTCAGCGAAGGAAATCATGCAGAAAAAATATTCTCTCTCTGTCTGTCTCAAGCCATAGTGACAGATAAACACCAAAGTGTTTCACTGTTTTGACTTCACCAGTTAGTATTTCATCTCAAGTAAGGTTAGTCAGTATGTGACTGTGTGAACTGTGCTGTAAAATCGTGGTAAGAATGCATGCATACATCTTTCATTGGTATATCCAAAACATTCTTTGATCTCTGAATACATCAGCTTACGAGAAATATATGAAAGCTGTATTACAGTTTAATTTGATTCGTCGATGGTAACCAATTATTTTCAACTATTATTTTTTAACGCAAACTGAAAAAAAATCCCCCTTAAACTGTATATAAGCCAAAACAAATATTTATCACAATACTAATATTTGTTGATGTTGGGATGTGATAACACAAACAATTTTTTTTTTTTTTTACATCTGAGAAAGTTGTGTTTATCCTATAGACTGTTAGAAAAGGTAGATCTAGATGAGCTGCAATGTATGTCGTATTGCTCATTGTCTGTTTGTATTGCAAGATTTGGTCTTATACTGCCTATACTGATAATGATTTATTCATGTGCAGTGCATTCAGTTGGCTGTTCTATTTCTATGCTGAAAATATGGATACCATCCCATCATTCTTTATATTGTATCTGTTATGGTGAGGAGTTCCCTTTGCTTTATTCCTTAGAGTGCTGGAGGGGTTTTGAGCCTCTGACAAATTTGCAAATCAAAACATTAAAATGAAAAGGAAAAGAGAGAGCCACAGGTCTTGTCTTAAGGTGATATGCACCAAATCATCAAAGCAGTAAATGTAATAATTTTTCTTTTTTTTCTTTTTTTTTTTTTTTTTTTTTGCCCAGCATCAGCTTTCATTACAATCAATTTTTTATATTTTCAATATATATTCCATATATATATTCAACATACATATATATTCTATATACAACATAAGGTGAAATATTTTGCACCCTGTATCCTATATCCTGTATTTTAATGAGGGATTATTAAGAATGAGTTCACCTGTTCACAAGACTTGAACAATGTCTAGTATGTTATTAAATATGTGCATTTATTTGTATAATGGTACTGAATTTACAAGTTAATCTGTGCAATGCACAAAATACAACAAAAATTTGTCAAATTAAGCCATTGCTAGTTGCTGTGAATACAAAAAAAAAAAAAAAATTGGCAAGACATCTGATGGCAGGCTTGAATGTATCTTTTTTTTTTTTTTGCTTGAAAACTTACTATCAGTATTCATATAAGCTCAAACAGTTTATCAGTGTATATAGCTTAACGTATTAATAAATTGAGGGTGAAGATTTCTCAAAGGTTTACGATCAGTACCAAATATGCATTGCTTTGTATAGCATGTTTTCTCTGGTACATCCAACATTTTATACTTTATATGTAAAACAATTTCAAAACTATAGAAAGATCATATCAGTTTTTTATGTCTGTAACATGCATTTAATATTTTTTTCTTTCAACACATTTTCTATTACATTCTGTCCTCACTGCCCTTAAAGAGCCCTAAGTATCCAAAGTTCATACATACATATACATTATATATACATTATATATATATATATATATATATATATATATATATATATATATATATATATATATATATATAGATAGATAGATATATACATATTATACATATCCTCTGAAAAGGATTTTGAGGCATAAGACATATATAGGTGATTGTTTTGGTTCAAAACCAGTACACACCAGTATGAACTGAAATAAATGCACAGTCTAGCCTCTTATTCCTGTAGGAGTCAAGGACACCATCTGTTTAAGTCTCTTTGATACAAGAGATGTCAGCTTAGACTGCTGCTCACTGTATTATGCACAAACATCTGCCCTACCAGATAAAGAGAGATTCTTCCTACCTGCATAACACATAAATAATCATAATTCTACAAGGAGCACTGATGAAGGAACAACACTCCAAACCCACTGGCTCTTAATGCACTGTTTATTTTCCGGTGTTAATGCAGATTTGACTCCTTTATTCTTTTATTATTATAACTGTAGTACATGTAATTTTTCCTCCTGTCAAAACAGCCTCTTTTCATGGCTTTGATTTAGAACAGGTATATCCAAGCAAAAAATCTGATGCTAAGCATACAAATTGGAAACCAGTTTACTTCTAATATTTCCCTTCTTAAAATTTGACAAACCTGGAGCGACCAGGAATCATAAGGAAATCAGTTCACTAAAAATTTTGGAATTGTACGTATAAAACTGTATAAGACTGTCTCAGAATCAAATATGTTCAAAGACAAAAGAAATTCACCCTAATCCACTCAATTCCTTGTAATGTCAGTAGCATAGTAAAAGACAATCATTTATGTCTTACCTTTCAAATGAAACAGGAAAAATATGGGTGCTTGCATGTATTCCTCTCAGCTAATAAGTTGTTTGTCATAGATTTCAAGCTAACCATAAAATGGATGGCCTTTCTTTTCTTTTCTCACCCCAGTTCTGCTAACGAATATTTGCATACAAAACAAACCACACTTTCCTCCCTCAAAAGGAATTTCCTGATCATTTCCTTCCTTAGTACTGGTTTGAAGAACCAGGACAGGAAAGCCCATTTCCTGTTTTCTTGGTGTTGGCTCCTATCAAAGTATTCATAGAAAGCTGAAAGCATAATGGCTCGATTCAACACATATATATAAAAAAAAATGCAACCTTGTTTTAAATGACATTACTATTCAAGTTAATGTTCCAACAAAACTGCTCTGTGTGGTTTTGCATTACAATACAGAGGATTTGTGCATTCATGTACACTTTTCGTACTTTAATGCAAATGAGTCACATTCAACACACATGTATTGATAATTGTCCACTTTATTTAAATTTTTTTTGCAACTGATACAAGGACAAAAAAAGTTAGAAACTTGCAGCCTACATGTCCCATTATTTACAAGGGCAAATGCACATTTTATGCCTTCTCAAAATATTAATGTTTTACCATTGGCATTAGCATTCCTGTAGTTATATCACCACATGACAGCACGGCATTTCATAAATTTAGTGAGAGGAAGAGAAGAGTCTCAACTGGATGTAAAGAAATGTGGAAGATATAACCAAGAAAAAAATGCCTTAGAAACCATTAAAAATCAAAGCAAGTCACAGCTTTTGCCAGCTGCTTCTTGGTGTGCATTTTAAAAATATTCAAGCAATCACTAAAAAAGACAGTCTTAGATATAAATACTTTAGAAGATTATAATCTCTGTATAAATTCCATAATATCTGAACTGTCATAATATTTGGGACACAAAGATACGTTATCCCATGAATCTGTTTTGAATCAAATTATTTACAGTTTGTACAGCCCTTAAACTTCATTGTGCTCACTAATGAGATCTGGTTTATCACTGCTCAAATTAGTTGCTCATATGCAATGAGTACATATGATACAGCACTACTAATGTAAGTGAAGCTGAAGTTTTAAAAACCTTTCAAATCTAACTAAAATCACTCCTCTTGCATTTAAATGTATCCAGACAATTTTAGAAAGGACAACAGAGTTTCAAAACTTTCTAAGGTACAAAAATAGAACAAGTTATCAGATGACAGATTTTTATATTAACTACACACATTGTTGAATTGGATTTGAATTTCCTATCTACAAAACACAATTAAAATTACATAACAGATTTCTCTTATTTACAGTTAAATTGTGATTCAGAGAAAAAAAAAATGTATATATATCAATGCCTGTAAAGAACATATGTGGGAACTGAAGAAACTAATGGCAGTGCACTATTGTTTAAATGAAAGACAGATTTACATAGTCATCTAGACTGACAAAAGTGTGTGTAAATGTACTGTGTATAGATACTAGCATGAAAACTATTTCTTTGGTGACACAGCTATTTCGAGTTGTGGAAACCGAAAACTGCCTTTTGAACCACTATCACTGCTAGATGATGATGACATTCTGGACTTCTTTGAAGACTGAGCAACTACACCAGCACCCTCAATCCTAACCTCACTTTCATCTGTCACTTCATATGAACCTTTACTTTTTGAGCTAAAACCTCCAATTGTAGCAAACTTCAACTTTCCTTTTTTGCCTTTGGCCGTTTCTCCAACATCAACTGAAATGTTGCCACCCTCTGCCTGAAAGTGGCCTTCAGCAGAAACAGGGGAAGCTAAACCTCCCTCGTCACTTACAGAAGATGAGTGATGTGTTTTTTTGAAGAGGTCAAGGGAGGCAGATTTACTCTTTGGTGAAACTTTAAACCCAGAGCTTCCCTCCACTGCTAACTTGCCACTTGTCAATTGCCCAGAACTAAGGCTCAACTCCTTAGACACCTTTGCACCACCTTTACTGGTAACGTCAACACCTTCTCCTTCAACAGTAAGATCAGCTGCACTGCCACCTTTAGATTTAGATTTGACAAATAATTTTGGCATTTTGACTTTCACTTTTCCACCACTACTTTTCATATCAGCGTTCTCAATTTCCAGACTTTGGGAAGTAACTTTAGAACCAGCAGCCAATTTACCTGAACCTACATCAACTCTCATCTCACCTCCATCTACTTTAGGCAATGCAACACCAAACTTTGGTACTTTGATTTTAGGAAAGGTTACATTACCTTCTTGATACTCCATGACACCAGATAATGATGCATCTGGCTTCATGTCTAACCCACTTCCAGTCTCTCCCTTTTGTCCTCTTACATTAAAACCTGGTATTTCAATGCTCCCTTTTACACTTTTTTGTTCAGTGAGATTTAAATCAGCATCTAAATCACCACCATGGACATTTACAGTAGGCACTGTCAACTCAACATCCTGTATTTTTCCTCCTATGTCAATTTTAGCCTTGCCTTTTCCATTAATGCCTGATCCTGCTACACTGACATCTGGGGACTGAAAGGTCTTTTCTGGAACCTCTAAAGTTGCATCTCTAACTACAAGTTCAGGAGTTTTTATTTCAGAGCCAGAGATGCCAACTTTTGGCATTTTGATTTTTCCTCCTTTTGTTTTGAAATCAGGACTGTCCAAACTAGCATCTGGTGTCCGAATATCAGTTTTAAGGCTTGCAGAAGGCAAATCAGCAGATGATTTTATAGTTCCAGAGGCAGATGAACTACCTTTAGATTTTGAAGATTTGATGTCAAATTCCACATCAGGAAAATGTAACTTTCCAAAAAGAGGTTTCTTTACTTTGGTTGACTTCATCTGTAGGTCAGGTTCATTTGTCTCCAACTTGACAGTTTCAGTCTTCATATCACCATCAAATGTTTTAGACTTCCCTTTCCCTTTGACCAATTTGAATTTACCTTTCTTTCCTTTCACATCTATGTTCATATCAGGTCCTTCTACACTACCACCAGCATCAGGAATATCTGCATCCAATTTTGGGCTCTTAACTCCAAGCGAAAATTTAGATTTTTTCATTTTTGGCATCTTGATATTTGCATCTGGTCCACTGATGTTGACATCAGGGCTTTTGACATCAATACTCGCCCCTATATCTTTTTCAGGTATTGAAAGACTGCCACCTGAAGGCTTTATTCCAAAGTTGGGACCTTTGAATTTTGGGAACTTAACATGTTTTAAACCACCCTCAGATCCTTCAATGTCAAGATCAGGAGCTTTAACGTCAATGTCAAGTCCTTTAATGTGAACATCTGCTTCGGGGATATTGATGTCAACATCTGGGCCCTCCACTTTAGGACCTTTGAGTCCAAATGATGGCATTTTGATTTTAGGCATCTTGATGCCACCTTCTGGGCCCTCGATATCAACATCAGGACCTTCAATGTCCACTTTTGGTGCCTTTATGTCCCCTGAAATCTTTGGTACAGAAACATCCATGTCACCCTTGAGTTTGGGGCCTTTTAAGTTGATATCTGGCACAGAGATCTTTGGACCCGATACGGAAGGCATTTTGAACTTGGGACCTTTGATTTTTCCCTCAGGTCCCTCAATGTCAAAAACAGGAGCTTTAACATCAATGTCAAGTCCTTTAATGTCAACATCTGCTTCGGGGATATTGATGTCAACATCTGGGCCCTCCACTTTAGGACCTTTGAGTCCAAATGATGGCATTTTGATTTTAGGCATCTTAATGCCACCTTCTGGGCCCTCGATATCAACATCAGGACCTTCAATGTCCACTTTTGGTGCCTTTATGTCACCTGAAATCTTTGGTACAGAAACATCCATATCACCCTTGACTTTGGGGCCTTTAAGATTTAAGTTAACATCTGGCATAGAGATCTTTGGACCTGATATGGAAGGCATTTTGAACTTGGGACTTTTGATTTTTCCTTCAGGTCCTTCAAAGTCAAGATCAGGAGCTGTAACATCAATTCCAGGTCCTTTAATGTCAACATCTGCTTTGGGGAAATTGATGTCAACATCTGGGCCCTCCACTTTAGGACCTTTGAGTCCAAATGATGGCATTTTGATTTTAGGCATCTTGAAGCCACCTTCTGGGCCCTCGATATCAACATCAGGACATTCAATGTCCACTTTTGGAGCTTTTATGTCCCCTGAAATCTTTGGTACAGAAACGTCCATATCACCCTTGAATTTTGGACTTTTCAAGTTAACATCTGGCATAGAGATCTTTGGACCTGATATGGAAGGCATTTTGAACTTAGGGCCTTTGATTTTCCCCTCAGGTCCTTCAATGTCAAGATCAGGAGTTCTGATGTCAATTTCAGGTCCTTTAATGTCAATATCTGCTTTGGGGAGATTGATGTCAACATCTGGGCCCTCTACTTTAGGACCTTTGAGTCCAAATGATGGCATTTTGATTTTAGGCATCTTGAAGCCACCTTCTGGGCCCTCTATATCAACATCTGGACCTTCAATGTCCACTTTTGGTGCCTTTAGGTCACCTGAAATTTTTGGTACAGAAACATCCATATCACCCTTGACTTTGGGGCCTTTTAAGTTGACATCTGGCATAGAGAATTTTGGACCTGATATGGAAGGCATTTTGAACTTGGGACCTTTGATTTTCCCCTCAGGTCCCTCGATGTCAAGATCAGGAGCTTTAACGTCAATTTCAGGTCCTTTAATGTCAATATCTGCTTTGGGGAGATTGATGTCAACATCTGGGCCCTCCACTTTAGGACCTTTGAGTCCAAATGATGGCATTTTGATTTTAGGCATCTTGAAGCCACCTTCTGGGCCCTCGATATCAACATCTGGACCTTCAATGTCAACTTTTGGTGCCTTTAGGTCACCTGAAATTTTTGGTACAGAAACATCCATATCACCCTTGACTTTGGGGCCTTTTAAGTTGACATCTGGCATAGAAAATTTTGGACCTGTTATGGAAGGCATTTTGAACTTAGGGCCTTTGATTTTCCCCTCAGGTCCTTCAATGTCAAGATCAGGAGTTCTGATGTCAATTTCAGGTCCTTTAATGTCAATATCTGCTTTGGGGAGATTGATGTCAACATCTGGGCCCTCTACTTTAGGACCTTTGAGTCCAAATGATGGCATTTTTATTTTAGGCATCTTGAAGCCACCTTCTGGGCCCTCTATATCAACATCTGGACCTTCAATGTCCACTTTTGGTGCCTTTAGGTCACCTGAAATTTTTGGTACAGAAACATCCATATCACCCTTGACTTTGGGGCCTTTTAAGTTGACATCTGGCATAGAGAATTTTGGACCTGACATGGAAGGCATTTTGAACTTGGGACCTTTGATTTTCCCCTCAGGTCCTTCAATGTCAAGATCAGGAGTTCTGATGTCAATTTCAGGTCCTTTAATGTCAACATCTGATTTGGGGAGATTGATGTCAACATCTGGGCCCTCCACTTTAGGACCTTTGAGTCCAAATGATGGCATTTTGATTTTAGGCATCTTGAAGCCACCTTCTGGGCCCTCGATATCAACATCAGGACCTTCAATGTCCACTTTTGGAGCTTTTATGTCTCCTGAAATCTTTGGTACAGAAATATCCATATCACCCTTGAATTTTGGACTTTTCAAGTTGAAGTCTACATCTGGCATAGAGATTTTTGGACCTGATATGGAAGGCATTTTGAACTTGGGTCCTTTGATTTTCCCCTCAGGTCCTTCAATGTCAAGATCAGGAGTTTTGATGTCAATTTCAGGTCCTTTAATGTCAACATCTGCTTTGGGGAGATTGATGTCAACATCTGGGCCCTCCACTTTCGGACCTTTGAGTCCAAATGATGGCATTTTGATTTTAGGCATCCTGAAGCCACCTTCTGGGCCCTCGATATCAACATCAGGACCTTCAATGTCCACTTTTGGAGCTTTTATGTCTCCTGAAATCTTTGGTACAGAAATATCCATATCACCCTTGAATTTTGGACTTTTCAAGTTGAAGTCTACATCTGGCATAGAGATTTTTGGACCTGATATGGAAGGCATTTTGAACTTGGGTCCTTTGATTTTCCCCTCAGGTCCTTCAATGTCAAGATCAGGAGTTTTGATGTCAATTTCAGGTCCTTTTATGTCAACATCTGCTTTGGGGAGATTGATGTCAACATCTGGGCCCTCCACTTTCGGACCTTTGAGTCCAAATGATGGCATTTTGATTTTAGGCATCTTGAAGCCACCTTCTGGGCCCTCGATATCAATATCAGGACCTTCAATGTCCACTTTTGGAGCTTTTATGTCACCTGAAATCTTTGGTACAGAAACATCCATATCACCCTTGACTTTAGGGCCTTTCAGATTTAAGTTGACATCTGGCATAGAGATCTTTGGACCTGATATGGAGGGCATTTTGAACTTGGGACCTTTGATTTTTCCCTCAGGTCCCTCAATGTCAAGATCAGGAGTTTTGATGTCAATTTCAGGTCCTTTAATGTCAACATCTGCTTTGGGGAGATTAACGTCAACATCTGGGCCCTCCACTTTAGGACCTTTGAGTCCAAATGATGGCATTTTGATTTTAGGCATCTTGAAGCCACCTTCTGGGCCCTCGATATCAACATCAGGACCTTCAATGTCCACTTTTGGAGCTTTTATGTCACCTGAAATCTTTGGTACAGAAACATCCATATCACCCTTGACTCTTGGACTTGTCAAGTTGAAGTCTACATCTGGCATAGAAATCTTTGGACCAGATATAGAAGGCATTTTGAATTTGGTGCCCTTGATTTGTCCCTCAGGTCCCTCAACATCAAGATCAGGAGTTTTGATGTCAATATCAGGTGATTTTAAACCAATGTCACCACTAGGTACGCTGACATCAATTTCTCCTTTAGGTGACTTAAAACCGAATTTTGGCATTTTAAATTTTGGCATCTTGAATCCTCCCTCTGGACTTTTAACTTCTACACTTGGAGAATCAACTTCCACTTTTGCCATATTTAGATCACCTTCCAAACTGACACCAGCTTGACCTTTCACTTTAGATCCTTTCGGAAGTTTGACATCAACATCAGGTGCTTCAATCTTTGGCCCTTTAAATCCAAACTTGGGCATTTTAAATTTAGACTTCTTGACATTTGTTTCAGGAAAATTAACCTCAACATTTGGACCTTCAGGACCAGATACTGATGGCATCTTGACTTTTGAGCCTTTGATTTTTCCTTCTGGTAATTCTATGTCAAGTTTGGGCCCCTTGACACCTAAATCTGGTGTTTTAATGTCTCCTTCAACTTTTGGAATTGAAACATCAACATCACCTTTCAGTTTTGGACCTTTTAAGTTGAAATCCACTTCAGGCATAGAAATCTTTGGACCAGAGATGGTGGGCATCTTGAATTTGGAGCCCTTGATTTTTCCCTCTGGTCCTTCAATGTCAAGTTCTGGACCCTTAATGTTCACATCTGGTGCTTTAATTCCTCCTTCCAGTTTTGGAACAGACACGTCAACATCACCTTTCAGTTTTGGCCCTTTCAGATTGAAGTCAACATCTGGCATAGAAACCTTTGGACCAGAGATTGATGGCATCTTGAATTTGGGACTCTTGATTTTTCCTTCAGGTAATTCTATGTCAACTTCTGGTCCCTTGATATCCACATCTGGTGTTTTAATGTCTCCTTCCACTTTTGGAATAGACACATCAACATCACCTTTCAGTTTTGGACCTTTCAGGTTGAGGTCAAAGTCTGGCATAGAGATTTTTGGACCAGAGATTGATGGCATCTTGAATTTGGGGCCCTTGATTCTTCCCTCAGGTCCTTCAATGTCAACCTCTGGTGCATTAATGTCTATATCGGCTTTAGGAATTTTCACATCAACATCTGGACCCTCCAGTTTTGGACCCTTCATTCCGAATGATGGCATTTTGATCTTTGGCATCTTAAAACCACCCTCAGGTCCTTCAATTTCTGGGCCTTCAATTTCCACTTTTGGAGCTTTAATATCTCCTTCCACCTTTGGAACCGACACATCAACATCACCTTTCAGTTTTGGACCTTTCAGGTTGAGGTCAAAGTCTGGCATAGAGATTTTTGGACCAGAGATTGATGGCATCTTGAATTTGGGACCCTTGATTTTTCCTTCAGGTAATTCTATGTCAACTTCTGGTCCCTTGATATCCACATCTGGTGTTTTAATGTCTCCTTCCACTTTTGGAATAGACACATCAACATCACCTTTCAGTTTTGGACCTTTCAGGTTGAGGTCAAAGTCTGGCATAGAGATTTTTGGACCAGAGATTGATGGCATCTTGAATTTGGGGCCCTTGATTCTTCCCTCAGGTCCTTCAATGTCAACCTCTGGTGCATTAATGTCTATATCGGCTTTAGGAATTTTCACATCAACATCTGGACCCTCCAGTTTTGGACCCTTCATTCCGAATGATGGCATTTTGATCTTTGGCATCTTAAAACCACCCTCAGGTCCTTCAATTTCTGGGCCTTCAATTTCCACTTTTGGAGCTTTAATATCTCCTTCCACCTTTGGAACCGACACATCAACATCACCTTTCAATTTTGGACCTTTCAGGTTGAGGTCAAAGTCTGGCATAGAGATTTTTGGACCAGAGATTGATGGCATCTTGAATTTGGGACCCTTGATTTTTCCTTCAGGTAATTCTATGTCAACTTCTGGTCCCTTGATATCCACATCTGGTGTTTTAATGTCTCCTTCCACTTTTGGAATAGACACATCAACATCACCTTTCAGTTTTGGACCTTTCAGGTTGAGGTCAAAGTCTGGCATAGAGATTTTTGGACCAGAGATTGATGGCATCTTGAATTTGGGGCCCTTGATTTTTCCCTCAGGTCCTTCAATATCAACCTCTGGTGCATTAATGTCTATATCGGCTTTAGGGATTTTCACATCAACATCTGGACCCTCCAGTTTTGGACCCTTCATTCCGAATGATGGCATTTTGATCTTTGGCATCTTAAAACCACCCTCAGGTCCTTCAATTTCTGGCCCTTCAATTTCCACTTTTGGTGCTTTAATATCTCCTTGCACTTTTGGAACCGACACATCTACATCACCTTTCAGTTTTGGACCTTTCAGATTGAAGTCAACGTCTGGCATAGAAATCTTCGGACCAGAGATTGATGGCATCTTGAATTTGGGGCCCTTGATTTTTCCCTCAGGTCCTTCAATGTCAACCTCTGGTGCATTAATGTCTATATCGGCTTTAGGGATTTTCACATCAACATCTGGACCCTCCAGTTTTGGACCCTTCATTCCGAATGATGGCATTTTGATCTTTGGCATCTTAAAACCACCCTCAGGTCCTTCAATTTCTGGGCCTTCAATTTCCACTTTTGGTGCTTTGATATCTCCTTCTACTTTTGGAATGGACACATCAACATCACCTTTCAGTTTTGGACCTTTCAGACTGAAGTCAACGTCTGGCATAGAAATCTTTGGACCAGAGATTGATGGCATCTTGAATTTGGGGCCCTTGATTTTTCCCTCAGGTCCTTCAATGTCAACCTCTGGTGCATTAATGTCTATATCGGCTTTAGGGATTTTCACATCAACATCTGGACCCTCCAGTTTTGGACCCTTCATTCCAAATGATGGCATTTTGATCTTTGGCATCTTAAAACCACCCTCAGGTCCTTCAATTTCTGGGCCTTCAATTTCCACTTTTGGTGCTTTAATATCTCCTTGCACTTTTGGAACCGACACATCTACATCACCTTTCAGTTTTGGACCTTTCAGATTGAAGTCAACATCTGGCATAGAAATCTTCGGACCAGAGATTGATGGCATCTTGAATTTGGGGCCCTTGATTTTTCCCTCAGGTCCTTCAATGTCAACCTCTGGTGCATTAATGTCTATATCGGCTTTAGGGATTTTCACATCAACATCTGGACCCTCCAGTTTTGGACCCTTCATTCCGAATGATGGCATTTTGATCTTTGGCATCTTAAAACCACCCTCAGGTCCTTCAATTTCTGGGCCTTCAATTTCCACTTTTGGTGCTTTAATATCTCCTTGCACTTTTGGAACCGACACATCTACATCACCTTTCAGTTTTGGACCTTTCAGATTGAAGTCAACATCTGGCATAGAAATCTTCGGACCAGAGATTGATGGCATCTTGAATTTGGGGCCCTTGATTTTTCCCTCAGGTCCTTCAATGTCAACCTCTGGTGCATTAATGTCTATATCGGCTTTAGGGATTTTCACATCAACATCTGGACCCTCCAGTTTTGGACCCTTCATTCCGAATGATGGCATTTTGATCTTTGGCATCTTAAAACCACCCTCAGGTCCTTCAATTTCTGGGCCTTCAATTTCCACTTTTGGTGCTTTAATATCTCCTTGCACTTTTGGAACCGACACATCTACATCACCTTTCAGTTTTGGACCTTTCAGATTGAAGTCAACATCTGGCATAGAAATCTTCGGACCAGAGATTGATGGCATCTTGAATTTGGGGCCCTTGATTTTTCCCTCAGGTCCTTCAATGTCAACCTCTGGTGCATTAATGTCTATATCGGCTTTAGGGATTTTCACATCAACATCTGGACCCTCCAGTTTTGGACCCTTCATTCCGAATGATGGCATTTTGATCTTTGGCATCTTAAAACCACCCTCAGGTCCTTCAATTTCTGGGCCTTCAATTTCCACTTTTGGTGCTTTAATATCTCCTTGCACTTTTGGAACCGACACATCTACATCACCTTTCAGTTTTGGACCTTTCAGATTGAAGTCAACATCTGGCATAGAAATCTTCGGACCAGAGATTGATGGCATCTTGAATTTGGGGCCCTTGATTTTTCCCTCAGGTCCTTCAATGTCAACCTCTGGTGCATTAATGTCTATATCGGCTTTAGGGATTTTCACATCAACATCTGGACCCTCCAGTTTTGGACCCTTCATTCCGAATGATGGCATTTTGATCTTTGGCATCTTAAAACCACCCTCAGGTCCTTCAATTTCTGGGCCTTCAATTTCCACTTTTGGTGCTTTAATATCTCCTTGCACTTTTGGAACCGACACATCTACATCACCTTTCAGTTTTGGACCTTTCAGATTGAAGTCAACATCTGGCATAGAAATCTTCGGACCAGAGATTGATGGCATCTTGAATTTGGGGCCCTTGATTTTTCCCTCAGGTCCTTCAATGTCAACCTCTGGTGCATTAATGTCTATATCGGCTTTAGGGATTTTCACATCAACATCTGGACCCTCCAGTTTTGGACCCTTCATTCCGAATGATGGCATTTTGATCTTTGGCATCTTAAAACCACCCTCAGGTCCTTCAATTTCTGGGCCTTCAATTTCCACTTTTGGTGCTTTGATATCTCCTTGCACTTTTGGAACCGACACATCAGCTTCACCTTTCAATTTTGGACCTTTCAGATTGAAGTCAACATCTGGCATAGAAATCTTTGGACCAGAGATTGATGGCATCTTGAATTTGGGGCCCTTGATTTTTCCCTCAGGTCCTTCAATGTCAACCTCTGGTGCATTAATATCTATATCGGCTTTAGGGATTTTCACATCAACATCTGGACCCTCCAGTTTTGAACCCTTCATTCCAAATGATGGCATTTTGATCTTTGGCATCTTAAAACCACCCTCAGGTCCTTCAATTTCTGGGCCTTCAATTTCCACTTTTGGTGCTTTAATATCGCCTTCCACTTTTGGAACGGACACGTCAACATCACCTTTCAGTTTTGGACCTTTTAGATTGAAGTCAACGTCTGGCATAGAAATCTTTGGACCAGAGATTGATGGCATCTTGAATTTGGGGCCCTTGATTTTTCCCTCAGGTCCTTCAATATCAACCTCTGGAGCTTTGATGTTCACATCTGCTGCCTTAATGTCAATATCGGCTTTAGGGATTTTCACATCAACATCTGGACCCTCCAGTTTTGAACCCTTCATTCCGAATGATGGCATTTTGATCTTTGGCATCTTAAAACCACCCTCAGGTCCTTCAATTTCTGGGCCTTCAATTTCCACTTTTGGTGCTTTCATATCTCCTTGCAGTTTTGGAACCGACACGTCAACATCACCTTTCAGTTTTGGACCTTTTAGATTGAAGTCAACGTCTGGCATAGAAATCTTTGGACCAGAGATTGATGGCATCTTGAATTTGGGGCCCTTGATTTTTCCCTCAGGTCCTTCAATATCAACCTCTGGTGCATTAATGTCTATATCGGCTTTAGGGATTTTCACATCAACATCTGGACCCTCCAGTTTTGGACCCTTCATTCCGAATGATGGCATTTTGATCTTTGGCATCGTAAAACCACCCTCAGGTCCTTCAATTTCTGGGCCTTCAATTTCCACTTTTGGTGCTTTGATATCTCCTTGCACTTTTGGAACCGACACGTCAACATCACCTTTCAGTTTTGGACCTTTCAGATTGAAGTCAACGTCTGGCATAGAAATCTTTGGACCAGAGATTGATGGCATCTTGAATTTGGGGCCCTTGATTTTTCCCTCAGGTCCTTCAATGTCAACCTCTGGTGCACTACTGTCTATATCGGCTTTAGGGATTTTCACATCAACATCTGGACCCTCCAGTTTTGGACCCTTCATTCCGAATGTTGGCATTTTGATCTTTGGCATCTTAAAACCACCCTCAAGTCCTTCAATTTCTGGGCCTTCAATTTCCACTTTTGGTGCTTTGATATCTCCTTGCACTTTTGGAACCGACACATCAGCTTCACCTTTCAGTTTTGGACCTTTCAGATTGAAGTCAACATCTGGCATAGAAATCTTTGGACCAGAGATTGATGGCATCTTGAATTTGGGGCCCTTGATTTTTCCCTCAGGTCCTTCAATGTCAACCTCTGGTGCATTAATATCTATATCGGCTTTAGGGATTTTCACATCAACATCTGGACCCTCCAGTTTTGAACCCTTCATTCCGAATGATGGCATTTTGATCTTTGGCATCTTAAAACCACCCTCAGGTCCTTCAATTTCTGGGCCTTCAATTTCCACTTTTGGTGCTTTAATATTGCCTTCCACTTTTGGAACGGACACGTCAACATCACCTTTCAGTTTTGGACCTTTTACATTGAAGTCAACGTCTGGCATAGAAATCTTTGGACCAGAGATTGATGGCATCTTGAATTTGGGGCCCTTGATTTTTCCCTCAGGTCCTTCAATATCAACCTCTGGAGCTTTGATGTTCACATCTGGTGCCTTAATGTCAATATCGGCTTTAGGGATTTTCACATCAATATCTGGACCTTCCACTTTTGGACCCTTCATTCCAAATGATGGCATTTTGATCTTTGGCATCTTAAAACCACCCTCAGGTCCTTCAATTTCTGGGCCTTCAATTTCCACTTTTGGTGCTTTGATATCTCCTTGCACTTTTGGAACCGACACGTCAACATCACCTTTCAGTTTTGGACCTTTCAGATTGAAGTCAACGTCTGGCATAGAAATCTTTGGACCAGAGATTGATGGCATCTTGAATTTGGGGCCCTTGATTTTTCCCTCAGGTCCTTCAATGTCAACCTCTGGTGCATTAATGTCTATATCAGCTTTAGGGATTTTCACATCAACATCTGGACCCTCCAGTTTTGTACCCTTCATTCCGAATGATGGCATTTTGATCTTTGGCATCGTAAAACCACCCTCAGGTCCTTCAATTTCTGGGCCTTCAATTTCCACTTTTGGTGCTTTGATATCTCCTTGCACTTTTGGAATGGACACGTCAACATCACCTTTCAGTTTTGGACCTTTCAGATTGAAGTCAACGTCTGGCATAGAAATCTTTGGACCAGAGATTGATGGCATCTTGAATTTGGGGCCCTTGATTTTTCCCTCAGGTCCTTCAATGTCAACCTCTGGTGCATTAATGTCTATATCGGCTTTAGGGATTTTCACATCAACATCTGGACCCTCCAGTTTTGGACCCTTCATTCCGAACGATGGCATTTTGATCTTTGGCATCTTAAAACCACCCTCAGGTCCTTCAATTTCTGGGCCTTCAATTTCCACTTTTGGTGCTTTAATATCTCCTTCCACTTTTGGAATGGACACGTCAACATCACCTTTCAGTTTTGGACTTTTCAGATTGAAGTCAACGTCTGGCATAGAAATCTTTGGACCAGAGATTGATGGCATCTTGAATTTGGGGCCCTTGATTTTTCCCTCAGGTCCTTCAATGTCAACCTCTGGTGCATTAATATCTATATCGGCTTTAGGGATTTTCACATCAACATCTGGACCCTCCAGTTTTGAACCCTTCATTCCGAATGATGGCATTTTGATCTTTGGCATCTTAAAACCACCCTCAGGTCCTTCAATTTCTGGGCCTTCAATTTCCACTTTTGGTGCTTTAATATCTCCTTCCACTTTTGGAATGGACACGTCAACATCACCTTTCAGTTTTGGACCTTTCAGATTGAAGTCAACGTCTGGCATAGAAATCTTTGGACCAGAGATTGATGGCATCTTGAATTTGGGGCCCTTGATTTTTCCCTCAGGTCCTTCAATATCAACCTCTGGAGCTTTGATGTTCACATCTGGTGTCTTAATGTCAATATCGGCTTTAGGGATTTTCACATCAATATCTGGACCTTCCACTTTTGGACCCTTCATTCCGAATGATGGCATTTTGATCTTTGGCATCTTAAAACCACCCTCAGGTCCTTCAATTTCTGGGCCTTCAATTTCCACTTTTGGTGCTTTAATTTCTCCTTCCACTTTTGAAACCGACACGTCAACATCACCTTTC
Source organism: Spinibarbus caldwelli (assembly GCA_039654775.1). Classification (NCBI taxonomy): domain Eukaryota; kingdom Metazoa; phylum Chordata; class Actinopteri; order Cypriniformes; family Cyprinidae; genus Spinibarbus; species Spinibarbus caldwelli. The sequence continues at coordinate 5,407,557 of CM077246.1, read as the reverse complement.
AGTTTTGGACCTTTCAGATTGAAGTCAACATCTGGCATAGAAATCTTTGGACCAGAGATTGATGGCATCTTGAATTTGGGGCCCTTGATTTTTCCCTCAGGTCCTTCAATGTCAACCTCTGGTGCATTAATGTCTATATCGGCTTTAGGGATTTTCACATCAATATCTGGACCCTCCAGTTTTGGACCCTTCATTCCGAATGATGGCATTTTGATCTTTGGCATCTTAAAATCACCCTCATGTCCTTCAATTTCTGGGCCTTCAATTTCCACTTTTGGTGCTTTAATATCTCCTTCCACTTTTGAAACCGACACGTCAACATCACCTTTCAGTTTTGGACCTTTCAGATTGAAGTCAACATCTGGCATAGAAATCTTTGGACCAGAGATTGATGGCATCTTGAATTTGGGGCCCTTGATTTTTCCCTCAGGTCCTTCAATGTCAACCTCTGGTGCTTTGATGTCTATATCGGCTTTAGGGATTTTCACACCAACATCTGGACCCTCCAGTTTTTGACCCTTCATTCCGAATGATGGCATTTTGATCTTTGGCATCTTAAAACCACCATCAGGTCCTTCAATTTCTGGGCCTTCAATTTCCACTTTTGGTGCTTTAATATCTCCTTCCACTTTTGGAACGGAAACGTCAACATCACCTTTCAGCTTTGGACCTTTCAGATTGAAGTCAACGTCTGGCATAGAAATCTTCGGACCAGAGATTGATGGCATCGTGAATTTGGGGCCCTTGATTTTTCCCTCAGGTCCAGCAATGTCAACCTCAGGAGCTTTGATGCCCACATCTGGTGCCTTTACCTCGATATTGGCTTTGGGGATTTTCACATCAATATCTGGACCCTCCACTTTTGAACCTTTCAGTCCGAATGATGGCATTTTGATCTTTGGCATCTTAAAACCACCCTCAGGTCCTTCAATTTCTGGGCCTTCAATTTCAACTTTTGGTGCTTTAATGTCTCCTTCCACTTTTGGAATGGACACGTCAACGTCACCTTTCAGTTTTGGACCTTTCAGATTGAAGTCAACATCTGGCATAGAAACCTTTGGACCAGAGATTGATGGCATCGTGAATTTGGGGCCCTTGATTTTTCCCTCAGGTCCAGCAATGTCAACCTCAGGAGCTTTGATGCCCACATCTGGTGCCTTTACCTCGATATTGGCTTTGGGGATTTTCACATCAATATCTGGACCCTCCACTTTTGAACCTTTCAGTCCGAATGATGGCATTTTGATCTTTGGCATCTTAAAACCACCCTCAGGTCCTTCAATTTCTGGGCCTTCAATTTCAACTTTTGGTGCTTTAATGTCTCCTTCCACTTTTGGAATGGACACGTCAACGTCACCTTTCAGTTTTGGACCTTTCAGATTGAAGTCAACATCTGGCATAGAAACCTTTGGACCAGAGATTGATGGCATCGTGAATTTGGGGCCCTTGATTTTTCCCTCAGGTCCAGCAATGTCAACCTCAGGAGCTTTGATGCCCACATCTGGTGCCTTTACCTCGATATTGGCTTTGGGGATTTTCACATCAATATCTGGACCCTCCACTTTTGAACCTTTCAGTCCGAATGATGGCATTTTGATCTTTGGCATCTTAAAACTACCCTCAGTTCCTTCCATTTCTGGGCCTTCAATTTCAACTTTTGGTGCTTTAATATCTCCTTCCACTTTTGGAACAGACACATCAACATCACCTTCTAGTTTTGGGCCTTTCAGACTTAAGTCACCTTTCAATGTTGACCCTTTTACATTTAAGTTCACGTCAGACACCGCAATTTTAGGACCAGAGACTGGTGGTATCTTGATTGCGGGATCTTTGACTTTTACTTCAGATCTCTCAATGTTAAGCTCTGGAGTCTTGATATCCACATCTGGTGCTTTAATCTCCATTTTGGCTTTCGCAAGATTTACATCAACATCAGGACCCCTTACTTCTGAAGTTTTTATTCCAAATGAGGACATTTTGACCTTTGGAACAGTAAAGTCACCTTTGACACCCTCGAGATCTGGCTTTTTAATTTCAATTTTTGAAGTTGTAACATTCCCTTCAACATTCGGAACAGACACGTTGAAGTCTCCTTTCACTTTTTGTCCTTTGAGGTTTAAATCCACATCTGGCATAGAAATTTGACCAGTGATTGATGACGCATCAAATTTGACATCTTTGACTGTACGCTCATGTCCTTTAAAGTGAAGCTCTGGACCCCTGATGTCCATATCTGGTGGTGTGATTTTTACATCAGCTTTGGGGAGACTTACTACTGTATCAGGTCCCTGAACCCGAGCTGACATTTTCTGACTACCAGTTATGCTGAAACCTCTCTGACTAACATCTTTAAGATTTTGATTGTTAAAATTCACTTCTACATTTTGACCTTCCTTGGGCCTTTGCACATCTATGGTAACTTTAGACAATTTGGTTTTATCATCAGACCCATCCTTATAGATTTTAGACAAAGAGTCCCTGCCAATACTGCCCCCTGTATCTCCACTAATGGAAAAACCTGAAACACGAGTGTTCAGAACAGGGCCCTTTACAGTAGCAACCTCAGTTCCTCCCATCATACTTGAAGCTTTAAAATCAGCTTCCAGTGGAGAAGAAATATTTCTCGCGTCTTTGTCTAACCCCATGTATACTTTGCCAGAGAGATCACTACTGCCTGCAGAAGCGTCGGTCCTTCCAAAATGTTCTATCACCATCTGTCCTTTACCACCTGACAGTCCAGTGTCTGACACATTAATTGTAATCTCTTTCCCATGACCATCTGATTCACTTGCTGCTTTTAAAGATCCTGTGCTAGAGTGCTTCACAGAGGAACCAGTGACATGGGGCCCGCTAAGAGTTATGTCCCCCATTTTTATACCTCCGTGAGCACCACTAACAAGGCTACTATGTGGTAATCTGATTTGAGTAGAATCCCCCTCCGACTGCTCATGCTGCAAGACCTGCATTTTGAACTCAGGGCTTAAGTGATCAATCTGCTGACTAGTCCCCCCAGGCACATCCACAGTGTAGGTAGTTATTCGACGAGTGATTGTAGTAATGGTGCAACCATCACTGCTTGTGCTGCTGTGACGTTCTGTGCGCACATCAACACCCTCAGCAAGATCCTCTGACTTTAGTCTAGGTTTAATCTTCTTAGTGTAGATTCTCTTGTAGTCTTCGTCATCCCCACTCTACAGGAAATGGAAAATTACAAATTACTACAACATGCCATTTCTGTGTGAAATTTATGTAAGAAAGAAATGTGTAAAACATTTCAGTTAAATTTAGTTTGTTAAATACTGAGGTACCGATCATTCTAAAATCTACACTTTACGAGGCCACCTTACCAGAAGAATGTCTGAACTAGAGCCTCCTAACCCTCCACGTCCTTCCCGTGACAATGTCCCCATTGGAGAACGGCAAGGTGACTTGTCTCCAGACTTATTTTGTAATTTTAGTCCAACCTTATGTCGGTTTAGAGTCTTTAGCAGGTCAGCCGTTTCTTCTGAGCTCATGTTGTCAAAGTAAATGGTGGCCCCCACAATTTGGTCACCTGTGACAAAAAACATTACATGGTAAGTTCAAACTAAATGATTTACAAAAGATAAATTATATTTGGAAGACCTACAAGAGCAATAGTTCATTTAAGAAAAGAAGAAAAAAAAAACAACAAAAAAGGGAGTGACCAATGTTGTTCAGGCAATAAAAACAGTCAAGAAATGTTAGAAAATTAGATTTTCCAAATGTTTGCACATTACATTACAACCTGCAGGGTTATTTTGACTTCATACCTTCATATACTTTCCCAGTATGCGCAGCAGGGGACTCATCTTTCACCTCTTTGACAAAAATCTCTCCTTGACCTTTTTGTTCTATGGTGAGCCCAAGCTTATCAGTGCCTATCCACTGTGGGAAAAGCACTTCCCTTGTGTCCTGCTCGTCAGCCATCTTATAAATAAATAAAATGAGAAATTACACAATACACAATGAAACACAGTAAAACGTAGTAACTATTACACAATACCAAATATATATGTTGACTACTATACAGTTTCAAGCTGAATGAGTTAAAATGAGTATAAGCTTTTTTCTAGAGAGAAATTACCTTATAAAGAGTAAAAAAACAAAAAGTGCTTAGTATTTTTCAGTGACTAAAAAAAAAAAAATTATCTGAAAATTACAGTGCTTTGATGTAAATTACACGTAGCTATTAACATCACATAGCTAAAACACATCTAACTATTCATTCTGCATACCTCTAAATGTGTTACTTCTTCACCTGTCCCCTAGTGTGGACCGTGTTAGCCCTTGTTCTTTCCTTAACACAAAAACAGAAAAAGAAAGTTAGAGTCTTGATAATAATAATAAAAAAAAAATCAATAAATAAAAAAAATGAAAAGTTTTTTTTTTGTTTTTTTTTAAAAACAACAGTAAATGGGTATCAAACTGAGACCACCAGATGGCAATATAGTCTCCAACAGAGTGAAAGTAAACAAGCATGATTTCTGTTTGGGAACTTAGCAGTGGTTTAACGACATCTTTCGAGCAAGAACTGAGTTATCTGTATACCATGATTTTCTTCAGCATCAAAAAGCACTAAACCACATGGAGAGAAAAAGCTTTAAAGCAAGAGCAATAACTTGTCACTAAATGCATTAAGCTCAGTTTAATACACAGATTAAACATATCTAAACATCTAAAAATCTGATGTCCATGAAATGAAAATCAGACTGTAGCCTGTAGATCTGGGAGGTCTTTGCTTGATGAACATTGCTTCAGAGTTTTTTAGCTGACGTGGGCCTGCCATTCCAGCTTTCAACACAGAAAGTTCTTTGTTTCAGAGATATCACCCCCTCACAATCATCCACCCTGCAATTACACAGGACCTCTTGGATATGAAAACACCTACATTCATATTTCACTACACATTGGCAAATGAGGCACTAGTTTATTTTAATTATGAAAACATTTGCCAGTGACAAAGAAAAAAAAAAGTCAATGTCTTGTTATACCAAAAGCTAAGCAGAATTCAAGTCAAGTGCTGTGTAGTCAATTTGTCCCATGTCCCATGTCCCACAACAGTCAAAAATATAGCTCAACGGTCATAACACAAAAATATATTTTTGCTCAATAACATGATTGATCAGTTAGAATAAAGTATTCCAGAATGCCATACAGAGTGTAAGAAATAGAAATGGAAAAAGCTTTGTCTCATGTGATAATGAATTGTTGGGATGTAAGTTATTCAAGCAATCCAAATGCTCCCTTGATTCAAAATAGTAAGTATACTCACTTCTGAAATAAGCCTGACCCTCACCTTAGTGGATTACTTAAGGAATGTACACACTCAAAATAAAATGTGAAAATGCTGCAAATATTAAAGGCTTAGGTGCAACTCAACCACTCATGAAGCTAATGATAAAGTTAATTCTAAAATTTTTCTATAAAATATTATGTAAATTGAAAATTAATTTCAGCAGCAATCAAGGAATTGCAAAAATGTAAATAAGTTGCTAAAGTTGCTTTTAGTCTATTTGTTTTGAGTTCATCTATATGCAAGTATCTAAACACAAACAAAGTTGAACAGATATATCCATTTAAGATCAAGATATATGCCTTTAAAATATACAGTCTCTGTCTTCTGAAAACTGATTATTCATAAACGACTAGAGAAATTCTGTGTATTTTATAGAATGAGAACATTTCCACCCCTCGAAATTATAAATACCACTTGCCTCCCACTAAATATGCTTCCCATTGGGGTGAAAGATTAGTTACCAAAGTTACCAAGATTTGTGACCATGTCGACCATTATACTCCAGAGACAGGATAGCACACAGAGCAGATCATTTGAGAGAGCCAATCGTGCTTCCCTCGACAGTGCAGCACAGACTACAAAACATCTGCACTCCGTTTGAATTGTACACAAAATATTCTATTTATACTAATGCACTATTAGAGGATGTTAGATATTAACTTAGGCTTTAACATTATAAAGGAGGAGAAAACAAGACGACACTACAACTACACAACATTACTATAAAATTTAACACATTTTACTGTGGCTGTACCTGGAATTCTGACAAACGTTAGTTTTATATTAAATCTACTTTGATTATGTGACTGTTAACAAATTCTAAATGCTTTAACCAACATCACATGCAACAGAATAATGCACAATATTTTACATTTAATAGACATTATTCTCTGAATGTTATGAATGTTATGTTTTTTCTGTAATGCTAAGTCCACAGGGGTAGAAATGCTACACATGGGATGATGGGACATGAAAGCTGTAAAACCCAAGCCTGAAAACGTGCCTTATTATTGTTGGCTAAAGCTGATATTTACAAAAGGAGAAGGGAAAACCTACATTGCTGTGTACTTAAGAACTCCCTAGTAAGCAGTGCAAAAGCTTATTATTTCACTCCCAGCCTGGTTCTACCTCTTAACATGATGCCACACCCTCTATCAACATTCCTGTACCACTATACATACACTTCCTTCTACTTCCTTTACCCTTTTTTAACCCTATATATTCCATGGTATCATTTGCACAGCGGCTGTTGTCACAAATCTGACAGATTCCTCACAGTGCACTTTCAGAGGAGCAAACTGTGTACATCCATGACTGAAACATGGAACAATCATGGAGCAAAGAGGCAGCAGAGGCACATTACAAGCCACTAAACCATTGCCCAACACATTAATTGTGCCCAAGCAGGCACATCTTACTTTCTCTTAACCACAGAGATTGAGCTCAAAACAACTCTAACACCAAGTATAGCACAGATTATCTTTCTTTGTATAAGTGAGATATCCTTTAGCTTTCACAAGAGTATAAACCATGTCACTACCAGAACATTATTGGAGGGCATTTGCTTAAAGCAGATGGCTCTTACCCAAAATCATATGATCTGCTATGATCAATGTAAGCAGACACTTCATAATACCTCCAGTGTTTGTACAATCATAAGACTTCAGCAATGAAATAGAACACATCTTTGTGAACTGTAGAGTTGTAATCGGGACCAAGCTTTGAGGTCTAGCAACAAAGAGCATCGTACTGGAGAATGTAAGATTCAAACAACACTAGAAAAAAGGAAACCCCCAGATTTTAATTACTGTAGTAAAAAAGGACCAAGAGGACCTGAAAAGTGGAGGGAACCCATTATAAACTTTAACTGTTTGGCACACGAATCATAATTATGTGACATAACATACATCCAGCAATTCTTGCTGAAAGACAAGTGGAGGTTACTGCTTATGCTTTCATTCAATCCATTGTCAAAGCAACTAATTGGCAGAAGGTTCTGCTTAGTCTTATAGCTGATGTTTTATGCATGTCAAACTAATAGATAAGGGAACCTACTGAATTGCCAAGGCTAATGCTCAAACTCTCTCCCGTCTTCCTTTATATTCTGAAAGAAAGCAAGAAAGGAGAGGGAAATCAGATGTAATATAAGTAAATATATAATATAAGTAAATATTTCAATGCAGCAAATAGTCAGACACCAAAACCAATTACAAAATGTACATTTAGCTCAAGTATCACACTTTTATCTTTTAAAGCAAAAGGCTTAATAATAATAATAATAGTTTTGCTTGCATGGTTGAGACCTTAAGCTAGTGGATCAAACTGACTTTATTTCCTTTTTCCTTTAAAAACGCAGCCCCACCCTAGTTGGCTTTATACTTTGGTTTGCCCTAAGAGGGCGACAGTGACTGAAACGGTTACAATACGAGCGCACAAAACAGGGAGTTTTCCTTTGCACGAACCAAAGACAGAAGCTTGCACGTGTCTGCACAAGCTTAAACGTTTCCTCTGGATGTTGCTGTTGAATAATTGTCTGACTAGTCTGACTACCGAAAGTAACAATTACTTTTGTGTTTAAATATTGAGTTTGATAACTAATTATTGTTAAATACAATTAACAGCATCACTCCCTCAAAATAAACTCAGCCTCACATGGCTGCAAATCCGCCCTGTGCTCTAAACACTGGCAATCTTTTTGGGCAGCTACAGAAAGAGCGAAATTGCTTGTCACTGTCAGATATTACGGTGTTAGAACATTTTTTAGTTGCCTTACACTAAAAACGCATATGAGTGAGAGTTACACTCTTACACTCATCTAGGACTTTGTTTGCTACGTTTGATGTCAAGAAGTAATTCAAGATGACTGTAAACTAAAAACGTGAGATGATTCAAGCCATTCATAGTAACCATGCCTATGCCATGAAACCGTCACTTGCCACATGCAAAATAAAATTCAAGTAAATTTCTCTCACAGGAAAGCAAAAATCATGTGCAAATTCTCATTTGATCGCTTAAAAGCTCCTCAAGTCACATGGTATGGCCGAAGACACTGGAGGCTAAACTACGCAGTCATTTCACTCATTTAATTTCACCCAAACCAAATTATCAAACTTCATTATCTACCCTTATCTTACACAAAACAAGAAAAAAAAAAAAATCAGTCCATTTTTGTTTCATTTAATAAAATGGTTTAGACGGCCAGCTCACGTGGGAAACAACTCTTCTCTGTCAAGCAGTATTTTCTCCACTCAGTATTTGCTTTAAAATGTACTTCTCCAGTTACTCAAAAATGATAAGTGTCAATTGTTCAGTCATAAGCTGCGAGGATTTTGTCAAGACTAAGTTAAGTGACTTCGTACCAAACACCTAATACTCCCACAACTCAGGCATCATGAAGAGAAACTGTTAAAGAGCAAGTGCTATAAGCTCTCATGCATATTCTTTAAATCTGTAAAGTGTTGAATTGTCCTTCACACCCCATGGCCTTTGAAGCTGTCCCGTGGCTTCTCGTCCAATTTAGCATTTGATCATTTCTGCATGGAGGAGGCTGAGGACAAAGAGATATCTGTTTTAAGCCTTTCAGTCCAGGCTAGAGAAATGTTGGGAATTTGTTTCATTTCATAAACGTGTCTTTCAGGCCTTTAAACCAATGATGCATGACAAGACAAGATACATGTGTGTTTCTGTGAACACTGTGACAAAGAGCAACGAAATGTGGTTTCAGTGATACTAATATAATTCAAGATGATGATGATAATAATAATAATAATAATAATAATAATAATAATAATAAAACATTACGACTTGGGACAGATCACAGATGTGGTTACTTGAAATTGAGAGGTTTTCCCTACAGCAGAAAAGCATAAAAAGACTTAATGTAACACTAGCACTGCAAACAAACGCTGGAATCAGCACAGACAGGTACATGCTTGCGGGGACCTGCCCTGATATCACTTCTCTCCAGTACTATTCCACTGTTACTGACTCTGCTAGAAAACAACTGTTAACAGCAAAAGTAATCATTTCAAGCCACCCCAAGAAAACTGTATATTTACCCTAACTTATAATCTTATAAACTTATAAGTACCTCTCTGTCCCATTCAAAAAGGATGGGCAAACCTTTGCTCTAAATATTTACAAAAGCATTCACTTGGGGAGTTACAATACATCTTGAAAATGACCATCTATTTTAAAGTAAACAGCTCTTCACAGATTTGTGGGGTCAATAAAGTAGGAACAAAAACACTCTAAACTTTTTTTTTTTTTTCTGCTACTTCCAACGTCTTATTTGGAAACCATTGCTAGAAGCTCTCACTACCCTGTTGTTTCATTAACGGATGGTTATTTCTGAGCTGTGACTGAAATAGTCATGGGCTCGCTGTGATAAATGCCAGTCTGGACGAGGCTGTCACACTGTTTGCAAAGAACAACTTTTGGCAGAGCAGCTGTGTACACTCAAACGGGTGACGTATATGAGCCCTGTACTTAGCTGTATCAAGTTTGCTGTCACCTCACTAAAGTTGGAGTTAGCCGAACAAATCTGCATGTTACAAACACGATCAATGATAATTACTTACAAATTATTGCGCATGTCAAATTTCAGAAAGTTAAAGAATGCCATCTAGCTTTAAAAAAAAAAAAAAAAAAAGTTCAGTTTCACAGAATAAATACACTTATATATAGTTCGTATTGTCGTGCATGAGAAAGACTGGTACTAGAACAAAATGCGACCATAATCACAGGTCTAAATGTGTCAGACGACACCGCAACGCTTCCATCTGGCAGAGGTCGTTTTGGCAACAACTCTAAACTCTAAAAGGAGCGAAGTTTATGGCACAACACAGACGGCAAACGTCGCAAATCCAAAGTAGGGGACACGCCCTTTTTTTTCAATGAGAAACTACACGCACACCATCTCTCAGCCCGCACATAGCGCACAGTGAGCTGCGAGCCCCACCCAGGCCTCCAGTCACACGCATTCCTTGATAGAGCCGTCAGGCCAACTGGAAGAGAGCCCAGCCTCTCCTGCAGTGACTAACTCCAAAGCAATGTCCTACTCTCTCCCCAACCACTCAAATCACCCAGTGGGTCTGAGCTGGGTACAAAAACGGGATTCTTTCATGGTTTCCACTTACTAACAGCCAATGGAGCGGGGTCATTTTTATTTTATTTTATTTTTTTTAAAAGCAAGCTGATTTCCACAATTTGTAAAGACTAACAGAAAACCCCATGACACTGATTAATGCACAACAAAAGAGGTCATAAAAAAAGATTGTTTGTGTGGTCTAAAAGCTCTTAGTGCTCCAGTGTAAATGGGAGATATTGCACAACTATAAATCTACATTTATAAAGATTCAGCAATGCAGCGGGTTAGATAAGTGATAGATAGATAGTTGGGCAAACAACCAGACCACTAATTATAGAAAAGCTACTGCAAGCGTTTCATGCCACACTTTTTCCATTAAAGTGTTGTAATGTTTAATAAGAGACACACACACATACACATACATACAGTCAGCCATTACACAATGCAATAACATAAATTGTGGCCTTTGGCGTTGCCTACAGGAGTTGCTTGGTTGCTCGCCCTTTAGCAGACACGTTTTTTCCAAAGCAAATTACAGGATGCTTTTTAATGCGACAAGTGTAAGTCATATTTCTCCATTAAATGCTCATTATTCATTTCTGACAAAGCAAGAGCTGATACATGAAAACAGATAACTACTATTTGGTTAAAAATTCCACTTTTACTTCCACATGGACTCAATTCAAAACCACAAGCGACCAAACTCTCGTGCAAAGACGTACGCTTTCAATATTATTGTGGAAATATCACCTATTTAGAGGAACAAACAGAAGACAAAGATAAAACCATAAAAACGTGCTGTGGTGAACTACATTAACATCATGAAGCCTTAAATGTATAAATATTTTAGATACATGTATATTAGCTAAAGGCTTTCAATTTGAATTGTTCTTGTTTATTCTGACTTGTTTGTTTATCCTGTTAACAAGGCTTTTCAAACCGAGTCAAAGGATATGAGTCATCAATCAAATACACAGCAATGACTGACCGCAAGGTGGTTCTCTTACCAGCTTGGGGTGCATTATATTTCCATTGCCATCAGCTGGTTTTATAGTTAGGTCTGTGTCACCCACTGCCAAGCATTTTGTAGAAGTGAAAAAACATGTGGTTTGAAATGTCCAAATAGGTCAGATCTGAACTCTCTGCTTATCTATAATTCAACTAGAAACAAACTCATGTAAACTGCACATGGAACGATCTAACCTCTGCAGCCAGTATTCTTGGTCTGTTGTAAACAAGTAGATGTGCACACCTACATTACTGAAATGGTGTGATGTAGTACGAGCTGTAGTCAAACACTTATTCTACGTCAAGACATGCCGATCTTTAAATCGCCTTACAGCACACTTTGGAATCCATTAGAAATATTAAACTATGGCCTCGTTGTGTACTGTGTCTTAAAAATGAATTTTTAAAATAAGTGTGCAACTTTCATCATCCGCAAGCAGCTCTTACATCACTCACTGGAACCTAGAAAACATATCAAGTGTCACTGCAGTGCATATCTTTAGTTAGCAGTAAACACACTTGCATAAAGTACTTGGTCGATTAAAAGTGCACAATAAACCTAAATCAACATTTAATCCATTATATCATACAGCAATGACAGGTGTAGCTAACAGGAAATAACATGTCACGCAAGTTTGTGCATGTATTTCACCTTGGCTACAGCATAACCTATTTACTTGCTGCATCATTAAATTACGGTTTGTGCATATGAAGCACGTCATTTCTAAAAGTAACTGTCTGAAAACAAGAGGACTCATACATAATTGAAGCATTAAAGTCAGGGCAAAAATAACAGCCTTGGACAGACATTGAAGCCTAACCATCTTACTGTCATGTGATACTAAACTTTAATGAAATGCAGACCATATCTTCTATTTCAAGGCTGACAACAAATGCAATCTAGTAATCCAAACTGAACTGCAGAAATACAATGGAAATACAGTTTATCATGTGTCATAGGCACACGTACAAAAAGAAATCGGACTATCTGAGGTCCAAAATGTATAATAAATAAAATAATTTCAACATTGCGATAATACAAAAATGTAAAACTATCAAAATAAGTAGGCCTACTGAAAAAAATTGTAAGTCAGTAAATGGAATCAATTGGAAAAGCCAACAATTCCCAAAAAAAAAAATATTAAGGCACGTGTACCAAACTGTTACAACACAACTCTGTCAATATGGAAAATGATGAAATATGAATGCCTGACTCTGACTCATATTGGCAAACAGATAGTGTATTGTCCAACTCTGTTTTAGCTTCAAGCCGGTATTTCTCAACCATGGAATGATGACAACTCCAAGGTCTGTCTGAACAGGAAGACACGTACTAAGATAATGCAAGTCTCAGACGTCATACTTCAAAACTCTTCAAATGATCCCTACATCCTGTACAGCACCGTGCTGACAACTTATCTGCGATGGATCATCACCACAATTTCACGGAGAATTGATTTCTCTCATTCGGTTCCCTTATATATAAAAAAATAAAAAAATAAAAAAAATCAAATGAAGATTCGAGATGTGATAAAACAAAGAAACAGCGAATGAAACGCTCAGCTACAAAAGCCTGCCACTCCTCCCTTGGCGTTGTCACCGCAAGTCCTCGACAAGCCTTTAAGGAAACGACAAAGGAAGCGTGCACAAGTCCAGGCTCTTTCCGTTTCACGCTAGAATAGATGGTCCTATGAAGTACGCACTAATCTGACCTATCAACACAGAGGAGAAAGTTTTGCCTCCACTGTAAACTTCCAGGACAATCCCGCATCATATAATGACACACAGACCCCAAAACTTTGTTTCTATTCAACATTCAAATCCTAATCATTCAAGATAAGCAAGAAGCACCCTGTTCGGTTTTAAACAAAACACATTGTAACCTTCGAATACAACCAAGGTTGAAAGACACTGCTGAACATGAATGCGGCAACCACACATACAGAAAATTTAAAAATTTAATTAAAAATTAACTTTATTTTTGAAGTTACTCCAGCAGAACTTTAAAACTGTACATTATTACTGTTTGACTGCTTTAGTCTGCTATAGAGTCATCTGTCCTGACATAACAGAAGAAAGCTTTGGGTGTGGCAGGAGAAGGGGGATGGGCTCTAAATGTTCCTCTGATGAAAAATCTGCTCACAAACATTTTTAAAAGATCAGATGAACTTCAAAACAGCTTTTTGGATGTCAACACTCCATACACATCTCCGAACTATCAGCACTTATCTGCAACTCCCCCCTTTTTGTCCTTCTTACTCTTTTATCTATTCCTTTCATTCTCTTATTCTGTTATATAACAAAATTACAGTAATCCTACTGCAAAACAGCTCCATAACTCCCCAAAGTCATGCATGAATAAAACACCTTATTCTTTTTTTCTCCATAGCAAGCCTTACTTTCTCCCTGTGTGCTTCAAACCTGGTTTCAATTAGTAAGTCTTTCCAAACCACTACATTCCATTACCCCCTCCTCCCTTCACCCCTCTTACTCACTACCCACACCCTGGGCTCCAGGTTAAGCAAATCAAGGCAAAATGTTAAAGGATTTGCAAATTAAATTAAATTATCACATTTTATAAGGTAACAAGAATGATTAAAACAAATTAACATTTCATATATATAAAAAAAAAAAGAGTGTAATATGAGAAAACAATTCACCCACAGTGTAGAATATGCGCTGACGTTGTCCAAAAATCTTGAGCTATGACCAGATTTGGTATGGCAGGATAATGCTCCTTTTCAAGAGGAAAGTTAAAAATCTATGCAAGTGTGACACGAGTTTAAGTCACTGTATATAATTTTTTTTTTGTAAAAAAAAATAAATAAATAAAACAAATTATATGAGTAGATAGCTTTCTTTTAAACCAAACTCATTCGTTTTATTTTACAGTGTGGGCAAAGTCATGCAACCAAAGACAGGCAACCTTCTTATCCACGTTGCACTGTTTTAACTTGGGTGTATACTTTCCATGACATGCAAAACCCCAGAAAATTTGCCTTAATTGTGAATCCTGTTTTTTCAGAGTGATTCAGTAGGTCAAGTTTAAGAAACTAAACGCTTAATTCTGAACAATGGCAAACTTTAGTTTTGTTGGGGGAAAAAAAACGTGCGCAACAGATGACAATTACTGAGCAGATACACACCCACCCACCCTCTTCATTCAACAATACAGTTTGTGAGATTTTGAGAGACACAATAAACCAAAAAAGCAAATATATAAGGTTATTACGCATAATTGAGCATATAATAAGTCAAGAAGCAGTCTCTGGAAAAGGACTTTATGCAGCGTGCGCATTTCATGCCACAACCGCATAACTAAGTAACTTCAAGAGACACAAACTTACCTGGAAAATTCAACACCTTTGCTCTGGCATCTTCCGCGGTCCACAGCTTTCTGCCACAGCCCAGAAAAGTTTTCCACCACAGTTTCTAAACTAAACTTGAACGTATTCGTGTATTCTCTCGTTCTTTCTCGAGGCGCAAAGCCTCCCCTTATTTTTTTTCTGGTTTTATTAGTTACTTTGTCACTTGCTCTCTCTCTCTTTCTCTCACATTCGTGCTGGTTTTTCTCAGTGTGCTTGTAACTCCGGGCTATGGAGAATGGCAGAGTTTGGGCTAGGGCTGTGGAGTTCTTCTCTGGAGAAGAAGGCGGGGGTAACGGTGTAGCAGGGAGTGGTCCTTCATAATTTTAGTCCAGCCCACCCACTGTTTGAGTGGCATGTATGTTTAACACAGCGATAAAGCATGTGAATGTTAACTAAAAGGTTGAACTGTGTTTTTAGGACAAG
This sequence comes from Spinibarbus caldwelli, assembly GCA_039654775.1. Taxonomy (NCBI): domain Eukaryota; kingdom Metazoa; phylum Chordata; class Actinopteri; order Cypriniformes; family Cyprinidae; genus Spinibarbus; species Spinibarbus caldwelli. The sequence goes on along the minus strand of CM077246.1, from coordinate 5,392,352 downwards.
AGTCATTTTAATTATCAGGTTGGTGCAAATTGGCACATCTTTATTGAAGTAATTTGTTAAGTGTTTTAAAATTTGTAATTATGAACCTATAAAAGGCGTGTTCAGTGATTTTTTTTTTTTTTTTTTTTTTTTTTTTTTTTGCTTAATGGTGGAAATAGTTTTTTGTAGTGAAATAGTCATGATTTTAAGGTATGTACCTGTACAGAAATTGATTTAAACTTACAGTAAATTGGAGTAGAAAGTGTGACATCTATCTCCGATGTGCTCTACAAATATAAGAATAAAGTGTCACATGGTTAGGTGGCATATGATCGTAATCTCATAGTTAGGGGGAAATAGTTTTCATTATATCTTTTGACTGTTGATGCTAGTCTGATTTTATGGTGCTCACTTTTATTTTATTGTTTACTCAATCCACATTATTTTTTAATGTACGAGTGGGCGTGGCCATTTTTATTTCTAATGTGCAGGGCTTCTGGTGTCGTTCACGTCTAGTTATTTTACCTGTGTAAAAACAGTTCATTTTGCTGTTTGACATTACAAACTGGCCTTTGTTATCATATTAATTTTATAAATTGATTGATTAATTTATTATCATGATCATAAACACACTGGTTTGTGGCACAAAATGTTTTATGCTTCTAGTTATTTACCTTTATCAGCTAATGAATCAAAAGTCTCGCACATTCACAGAAAATAGCTTACTACCATGTTGCAAAATAAGGTTTATTATAGATAAAGCAAAAACATGATGATACTGGAATTTTACTTTGCAGAATAGAATTCAGAAGAATATAGAGGGTTTTGAACTATAGTCCAGTCCTGCTCCTGCAGAATTTAGCTCCTACCCCAATTAAACACACCTGAACCAGCTAATCAAGCTCTTATATTATTAGGCATACTAGAAACTTCTAGGCAGGTGTGCCGAGGCAAGTTGGAGCTAAACTCTGCAGAACAGTGGCCCTCCCAAAGTTTGGACACCCCTGAACTAGATGATCAAACAAAATCAATCCCCTTCTAAAAAAAAAAAAAAAAAAAACACACATTTTTGTGTAATTTGACTCTAAATCTTACGGTGGCTGAGATGTGACAATCCCATGTGACAACTAGCCTTTGTATCACATTCTGTTTTGTTCATATTGTCATATTCCCACAATGTGTATGCATACTGAGCTGTCATATGTTTTATGGTGTCTTGTGCTTACTGTCATGTGTGCAATGTGTATATATATATTTATACTTTGTCACAAAATGCCATTTTGCACAACTTACATGTGCAATTTACTTGCTGGAGAGCAGTTCTGCCATGTACAGAACATGCAGTACTTTATGTTCTTCTGATAAAAATGTTTGAATTTGTATGTATGATTTGTTTATGAGAGTTTTCTGTAAGTAATTTTGCTAAGCTTATTTTATAAGATTTTTTTAATGACAAATCTCAAATATTTGTAGACATTTGAAGATGTGCTTCTTGTCTACAAATATTTGACATTTGTGATTAAAAAAATGATAAATGTCTTCAGTGCTTCATTCTTGATAATGTGTTCATTGTGTCTGTAAACATGGATATAGTGCTCTCTTTGAGCTAGTCCAGCATAATTTCCATACCATTTTCATAATAGAAAATCCAGTGTAAATCTCTGAGGAGAGTTTCATTCTCATTTTGTGACCAATGGATTGATGAAACCACTGCAGTTGAATGATTGGATGATGTTTTTGTTTTCTTTGAATAACTAAAAATGGCAAAAACACGATCAATAATGTTACAAAGCTTGTTAGGTGTTAAGTATTTTAAACTTAAACCATTTACGTTTCGTTTTCTAAATGTAAAATGTTAGATGTTACTCACAATTTAAATAATATGCAATCAAATGTTAAGTTTAACCATCTTCAATTGCCCATATTGTTTTCAGTAATTTTAGAAATACTTTTTTAGACAAATTTGCTTTTTCAAATAAATGCATAATCTAGAATTATAAAATATTTTCTTTGTAATATCTGTTCAGAAGACTATAGTGCAGATTTGCTTTTTTAAATTTGTTATTATTATTTTATTTATTTATTCATTTATTTTGCCAAATGATTTTTGTGCATGTCTCTTGCTAAAAAGTTAACACATTACAACAAATAAAAATTATATTTGTTAATTTATTTAATTTTAATCAAGGTACAAAGACAGCTAATTCAAACCGATCACACAGTTCCCCCTTTTCTAATTTACTAAATTAGGCTACTAATTGGTTATTCAGTTTGCTATTTGGATAAGGAATTGAAAGCAACAAACAAGGCCTAAATGACAATATAACACTGGTACGCCAAAATACAATCTGTATTTATTTATTTTTTCTACAATGTTATATAATCATGAGTCAGAACCCTGCTGTTAAGAAAGCTAGAATAATGTCACAGGAATTTGTTACAATAATGTGGAGCTTCATCTGTTTAACTCAGAAATCCTACAGTTGAAATTATTTAAATATGTATTGTTAAGCTCTGTTTGTTATCAACTCTTCCTATTTTTATTTAGCACATTTAATATTATGGTTGAATAAGTAAGGAAAACTATTAGTAAGAAAACAGACACAAACTACAGACGGTCATAATGACAAACAATAAATGGAATAAATGGAATAATGAACCTAATTAACTCAAATAATAAAGACTGTGAACATTATAAATCTAGTATTCAATTAAATTTAATTAGGCTAACTTGTGACAGTTCACTGAGACAAATAATGTGCAATGCAGAGCACAAACCTTTGAACATCGATTCCCTCCATCTAGCTAAAAGAAGCCTGTCTGCAATGTGCAATACTGCAAAAAGATGGTATGTGCCTTTGTATTCGTCACAAAAATGTCTTAATCTATTATGTATGTATATATGTGTGTATATATATATATATATATATATATATATATATGTGTGTGTGTGTGTGTGTTGCACATCCATACAGCAAAATTGTATATTTTGAATTATATTTCAAAACACTGCAAGAAATGTTTTTTAAAAATATATATTTACGTAAATAATTTTCAAGCGATATATTTTTTGCATATTTGTGAAATGTATTTTAAATATATAAATATATTTTTTAAATGCATAATAAATATATATTTTGGCCTCTGCATATTTCAGTCCAAGAAAATACATTCATATATGTCACATTTGTTATCAATAACACATGTGAACATATAACAATACAAATCAATAAGGAACATACCTTTACAATGTTCTAAAAAAAAGACAAAATTACAATATATTTAAAAAAAATCATGAAAAATTAAATCGTTATGAATCTATTTTTGATCTCTAGTAGGCTGTCATTTGCATTTCACCTGCTATACTGTGAGACTGGAAATGTATTTTCTTGCCTCTGAGATACATTTTGAAATATTTTTTGTTATATGAATGTTGAAACTAAATATATTTTCTATTTCAAAAATATATTTCATTGACCTTTGGTGTTTACAACATATAGCATATATTTAAAATATATTTTGGGCATTTAAAATGTATGAAACTTTTTGATAAAAAGTAAGCCTAAGAGAAAAGTGAAGTGAAATGTATACCTAACCTGAAGCAATTGAACTTCACAGGATTTGCATGGCTGATGAGATACCTGGAAGACCTGGAATACTCAACAGACTTTCCGTCTATATACCCTGCCATTGACACTTTTAAAGTTCTCTCTGTGTTATGTGTACTGCAAGGCCTTCTGTTGCTGCAGGTTTTACCCTGCAGCGACCAAATCAATCATTCATCCCCGTCAAAAAGCTGCTTTTCTCTGAAGCATCTCACATGTTCCTTCACAACCATCTCTCTGCTCTCTGTATAATAGTTCTGCTCCGTTTTAACCTGCCCTAATCTCACAAAATAGGTTTCACAAGGTCTTTGATTAAGACGTCCGTGGTTATTTAATTTAAGTGACTGTTTTAGCTGCCTCAGATGTGGCTCACGCCAAAAATGCAGGTAAACAGCGTAGGTGTGCACATGTGGTTCTGGGGTGGGAGGGTGGTAGGTCGGTTTTGAGGCAAACAGACAGACAAGCAAAGAGAGAGAACCCTGAGGCGCTTGGTGAACAAATCCACGTGTCACACCCATATTCAGGGCTGTGTAATGGTAAGCAGAAGATGAATTCTCCAAATGAGAAAGGAGTTATATTGTCTGCCTAGTAAAGAAACGAAGGGAGTGGCGCATGGTGCTTTGAGTAAATAAGTGGAAATACACAAGAATTGCAGAAGTCAGTACTTAAAAACCTTCTTGGATGTGCTGTAACCAGAAGAATAGACAAAACGTTAGAGTCGAGAAACAACTGGAACAGTGTGCATATGTTCCAGTGTTCTCTCGTCGGTGTAGGAGTTTTGTCTCCCCAATGCAATAAAAACTTTTGGATCACAAACAGGCGAAGAATGTCAAGGAACAAAACAGTCATGCTTTTCTGCAGAGCTCCAAAGCCATGTGAGGAAGAAAAAAAAGACATGAAATGGCCACAGCAAATGCAACAAAGCTCTGTAGTTTGAGGCAAATGCATATTTGAGAGATTAGTCACCGTAAGCTAAACGAGAGGATCTCATGCTTTTCATTTGGATAAAGCGAGTTACCCAACGATGCTGGAGTAGTCCTGAAAAATATCTCAATAGTTCAATACTAGGATATGTGGGAACGGGTGTTTCCTGGTGAGTGGCTCATAGGTGTGTCTGCCTGCATGAACTAGTGTGAATAACAGCAGTCAGGGTTGGTGTGTCAGGGTGAGTCATCCAGTATGACTACAATGCACGCAGCGCTATACCGAGAAGCGAAGGAAGGGAAAAGAACAAGGAGGGGCAGAGAAGATGAATTTATTGGGTGTGTCCTGGGATCAACTCTGGAGGACAAGAGGAACCACTTTAATTGAAGTTTAAAGAAAACAGTGCAAAACAAAGTGATCTCAAATGTGCACTCTTGCTTGTGTTTTTACTTATAAATCAGAGAACAGCTAGTTTTACTGCAGGGAGTACACATACTCTCTAATATAAAGCCTGAAAGCTTTCATTGATGCTCACCACAGCCGCACAACGGCCACAAATCATAGTCCTGCCAGGCCAAGCAATAAAAGTTGCATTGTTATAAAATATTCCATTTTTCACAACTGATCAGTTGACGGGTAGTTTTGGTTCCCCAAACGCAAATGGTAGAATTAGTCTGAAAAACATGGTTTGAAGATACAGTGAATTTAACAGGTAAAGAAAAAGGGATTTTATGATTGAATTTTATGTCATACATTTTATTTAAAAAATTTTGTTTTATATATTTGTAATTAAATAAATCAATTTAGTAATAATAATGATAATTTAATTTATTCAGTATCTCCAATTGTTAATTAATTGCAAATATTTTAAATATGTTTTTAAAAGTCTGCAATTAATTGAATTTTTAAACCACATTAAATCACATTTTTTATTTAAATTTAAATGATCTTTTTAATTATCTATTTTATTTTTTGATAAAAAAAAATTAAATATCTGCATTTGTTATTGATTGCATATATTTTCCATGTTTTTAATATCTGTAGCTGATTTAAATTAATTTTAGAAAATGTATTTTTAAATATCTGCCATTTATGATTAATTACATATATTTACGATATATATCTGCAATTGTTTTAATCCTAAAATAATATTATCTACAATAATTTGAATTCATTGCATTTTCTATAAACATCTGCAATTTTTAATTTTTAGGTAACTTCAGATATTTAAAATATGGTTTTAAAAATCTGAAATTAATTTTTAAAATGTCTGACATTTTTAATATTACTTGCAGATATTTAAAAAAAAAAACAATTAAAAACATTTTCAACATTTAAAATAAAATTATTTTTATTAAAAATATCTGATTTAAAAGTATATTTTCTGACATTTTAATCTTCTGTTAATGTCCTTTTCATGCATGCAATATATAAAAAAGACAGAAGCTATTATCGAAAGCTAAAAATGTCAGCCAAAAAAAAAAATATATAAGTTCATTCCTCCTCAAAAGACATCCCTTTTAACAGACAGGTGTGCATTTTAATTTAGATACTGTTGACTCCACACACATTGGTGCCAGGTGTTTTTCAGCACTGCTGAGTCATAACAGACCTATTGGTTATTGTATCTATAGTACACCACAAAACAAAAACAAAGTTTTGTGTTTTCAGTAGGTCCATCCTGTTCTTTGTGGGAGGGCTTGTTGCACAGCAAGGGCGTGGGCTACCTGCGTATGTAGGTTACTTCTGAAGACAGCAATTATTATTATTACAGTTGGCACATCTGTTAGTACGGAGGATGGGAGCATGAGTAGTGTATGAGTACAGACATTCTGCCACAATATTTATGTGATAAGGCCAAATGGCCGATAATTTTTTGTTTTAGTTACGGATTAGTAAATGCTTTCATGCTTTCATTAGAAACTCTCTTAAGTAAAAAAAAAAATCTTGCTCCATCCCCCGTTCGAATAGTTTTGATCACTGCGGTCTCCATAGTCACATTTTTTGTGTTTTCATGGAGTTCCCCTCTTTGAGGTCCAGTACTAATGTTCTAGTGCAAATGTAGGGGAACATCACGAGATACAGACTGAATTGTGGTTTCCCCTGCAGGTTGTGAGTCATAAACACGAGGGAGGGACAAACTGAAAAGGACTATTCTGGGATGGCTGCCGTGACAACATAATAAGCAAGGGGGAAGGTTATTGCAGTGATGTTTCCATGGCGATCCCCCGTGTGTATATAAATATGGCATGTCAAAATGTTAGAAAAGTAGTAACATATTGCGTTGCTAAGCAGTCAGCAGTGTCATAATGTGATGTAAGCACAGACGAAAAAGTTTGAAACTGTTTTTATTTCTGCTAAACATAATGCTTCAACACTGGTTTGTGTTTATATACGGCTTGTTTCACTTCATACATTCACACCTCCAGCCACACGGCCAAAAATACACAGGTTGCAAAAGTGCTTCAAAGCTGCTCCAGCTAGAATTTTTTCACATATCTATTGATCTACAGTTTCATTTCCTTCTAATATTTGAACTAAACAACAAATAGATGCTCTTAGAAACAGGATTCATTATTATGAGATTCACAGTAAGGCTGTATAAGACAATAAACTTTTAACAACATGCATTTCTCTGTCACACAGTGACATGCTTTTGTTCGTTCTATGTAATGAGCACTATAATTATTGACAGGCAGAAATGATCCACATTATTTTGGCCCCATGGCAGCACTGTTTATGTTAACTTCACTGTACCATTTTGTCTTGTTTTTAGACACAATAGGCAACCTATGATCATTACATTCCTCTCATAGTTGTGAAGTGTTTCGACAGCGCAGTCTTCCACGGGTGAGTTTCAAACCTCATGCACAAGTTAATACAGGAATGACAAGCAGCCTTTTACCAGCAGAACAATGTGTACATTAACAGTAGGTCTCATAACAAAAGCCTGATAATTGAGATGATTGAGAAATAAACCAACAGTTTAGAGAATGATTTATTTGTATACATAAATGTAAAAAAGGTACAAAACTGTTACTCGAGTGGGACCCTTTTGAAAGGTACGAATTATCAACACTTTGTGTACTGCTATGTACTTTCAAAGAACTAATATGTACCATTTTGAGGTAAATAAGGTAGAAAGATGTACTTTTACCTCTTTTACCTTAGTACCACCCCAGTGCTTGTACCTTTTTTTTTTTTTTTTGGAGTGTACAATAAGATTTACTAATACACATTTAATATTTACACATCACATTTTTTTTTTTTTTACAATTATTAATATACAATTTACAATTATTTTCTGTAAACACCATTTTCATTGTTAATTGTAGATTTTAGAACTACATTAGGAAAAATTAACAGAAATAAGCCAATACAATCAACCGTTACTTAATTATTTTATCTGTATATGATTGCATAGTACAAAGTTACAAAATAACTATTGTGCTAAAGAATTTATATTTTTAAACATAAAAAATACAAACATGCTGCATTATTAATTCATATATTTTTAACATAAGGGTTCAACCTTACACACAGAAAATATATTTTCCTATATATTAATGATCAATATATTAAAATTACAATTGTGATAATATATGACAATATATTGAATACATATTCACATTTACATAGAAACGTGTAATATATTGTGACATACATTAATGTATTTGTACTTTTATATATTACATAAAGCACTCACTTGATTAAGTTAAAAAGTCAAATGTCACTTTCTATTCATGTTGCCATGACTTAAATAAGACACCCAAAAAAACAAAACTTTTAATATTTGTTTTCAGAAAACTTTATTCTTCTTAGGTATATTGAAAAATACAAGCACTAGTTTCCCATATATGAAAATGCATTAATATATTGCATTATATTTCCCAGTATATTTCCATACATTTTTGTTTCATAAGGGAGGTTTTCTTAGCTTACAATACATATTTACCATAACATAATATAAATTCCTAATGGCACACAAGAATTCCTGTGGTTTTATGGTTATTGCCGCTTTAAACCAGCTAAACACATACAGATTTAACCTAGTCAATCACAAAATGTACACAGCATATTGTAAACGGATCGTACACACATCAAAGGTGAGTGTGAGAACCACAGATTCCTCAGAGGTCCGTGTTATTTCACCTATGAAATGCCTGACATGCTGCGTGCCTGTAAATGAGTGTGCTGCAGACAACAGCACCGGCAGTAATGAGGCTCAGACTCTACTGCAGCAGTATAACAATTTAACACACAAAGGCCGCTAGATAATAACTGAACAACTATATAGGCAGCAATATAATAAATTAACCCTGTAGGCAGCTATATGATTTTATCATTTATGATTTTATGAACTTAGGTGCTCATAATTTTATACATCCCTTGCATAATTTGTAAGATCCTTAGCATATTATTAATTCTACTTTGATTTAGCAATGCCAAAAAGAAGCTGCATAACAGATGTTAAGCATATTCCTTAAGACAAAATAATACTTGCACATTACCATTTGTTTTTAAAATCCTGTTGTATCTTTGAGCATCATTGATGGTTTGCAGTTTTTCAAGTCTCTGCGAGTGGCAATGCATCTCAACATCATAAAGCCACGAAAAGTAAGAAAAAAGCTCCACATGCAGAACATACCAGGAAACCAAAGAAATTACAGTCTCAGGACTATCACAAAGCATAAAAACAGTCACTGCATGGCAACACACAATACTGAGAATCAAGGGGATGTAAACATTTAAACAATCAAATATTTTGTTTTGTGAAATGTAAAAACATGACCGGCTATGTCAAATAACTTTATATGAAATAAAATACAATTTTTATGATTCATTTATTATTATTATCATTAGTTTATGATTCACCCTTCGGCGATCACAATGAAATTTCGGTATTCAAAATCCAATGATTGAAAATAAAAAGAACATTTTAGGGTTTTGAATAAATAATTTAATAAATGACTAAGTAAATAAATGTCATGATGTAAAATTAATAAAACCATTCCAACATTTTTGCATTTATTATAGACCTTTGACCACAGTTTCATGTAATCTAAAGTATTTATAGCTATGGTAACTAACATACTAAAAATTCATAAAAAGAGCTTTATGTTAGCATATTCCTCAAAGAATAATTCAGCCAAAAAAAATAAAATAAATAAATAAAATAAAGAACCTGGTTACTGCACTTTTACTATAATAAAACCATGGTTAATTTTCTTGGGATTTGAATTGTGTATACTTTTATTCTTTTTCTTTTAACTGCACTGCCTTAATGGACTTGCGATATGCGCTCCGAAGAGCCGAACTGAATCAAAAGATTCACAAACCTGCTCCGAAATTCCTATCTGAATCAAAAGATTTGCAGACTCGCCCCAAAATTCTGATTTAAATCAAATGATTCGCGATCAATCCGCGCTCCAAAGTCCCAATCTGAATCAAATGATTTGTGATACACGCTCCGAAGTTCTGACCTGAATGAAAAGATTTGCGAACCCGCTCCCAAATTCCGACCTAAATCAAATGATTCACGATCCGTGCTCCAAAGTTCCGATCTGAATCAAATGATTGTGAATTAAATTATTCACGATACGTGCTCCGAAGTTCCGATCTGAATCAAATGATTGTGAATTAAATTATTCACGATACGTGCTCCGAAGTTCCGATCTGAATCAAATGATTGTGAATTAAATTATTCACGATCCGTGCTCCGAAGTTCCGATCTGAATCAAATGATTGTGAATTAAATTATTCACGATCCGTGCTCCGAAGTTCCGATCTGAATCAAATGATTGTGAATTAAATTATTCACGATCCGTGCTCCGAAGTTCCGATCTGAATCAAATGATTGTGAATTAAATTATTCACGATACGTGCTCCGAAGTTCCGATCTGAATCAAATGATTGTGAATTAAATTATTCACGATACGTGCTCCGAAGTTCCGATCTGAATCAAATGATTGTGAATTAAATTATTCACGATACGTGCTCCGAAGTTCCGATCTGAATCAAATGATTGTGAATTAAATTATTCACGATCCGTGCTCCGAAGTTCCGATCTGAATCAAATGATTGTGAATTAAATTATTCACGATCCGTGCTCCGAAGTTCCGATCTGAATCAAATGATTGTGAATTAAATTATTCACGATACGTGCTCCGAAGTTCCGATCTGAATCAAATGATTGTGAATTAAATTATTCACGATACGTGCTCCGAAGTTCCGATCTGAATCAAATGATTGTGAATTAAATTATTCACGATACGTGCTCCGAAGTTCCGATCTGAATCAAATGATTGTGAATTAAATTATTCACGATACGTGCTCCGAAGTTCCGATCTGAATCAAATGATTGTGAATTAAATTATTCACGATCCGTGCTCCGAAGTTCCGATCTGAATCAAATGATTGTGAATTAAATTATTCACGATCCGTGCTCCGAAGTTCCGATCTGAATCAAATGATTGTGAATTAAATTATTCACGATCCGTGCTCCGAAGTTCCGATCTGAATCAAATGATTGTGAATTAAATTATTCACGATACGTGCTCCGAAGTTCCGATTTGAATCAAATGATTTGCGAACCATCATTTCAGATTGGGTCTCTTGTGTAGCCTATACATCATCTTTTCAGGAAATGATTCACGAAGCCGCTCCTAAGTTATGATATGAATCGAAAGATTTGCACGCTCGTTTTGAAGTTACGATCTGAATCAAATGATTCACGATACGCACTCCGAAGTCCCGATGTAAATCAAATTATTTGTGATACGTGCTCCAAAGCCCTGCTCTGAATCAAATGATTCGCAATATGCAATCCGATTGGAGTGCTTCAAAACAGCGATTCATTTTGGAACGCAATGGTTTAACTGATTGGAAATTTCGAAAAGCTCCATTTCACCCATCACTACATGCTTTTTAAAATCATTACAAGCGATGTCGAAATTCGAAAATGAAAGGCTCTTTTGATCTGGTTTTTGCTAGTGAATCGAGTTTCAGTTTGAATCAATAGGAGCGGTTCCAGCGTAAATGATTGCTTTGTCTGTTCCTCTGCTATTTGCGCCTTCAGCAATATTTATACGACACTGTGAGTATTGGCTTAGCTCACTAGTTTTATGATATTAACTGAAATAAGCGGAAAAATTTTTTGTTTACAATTACAAAATATCCATATTTCCAGCTTTCCACAATGAACCATCCAACACAAATCTACCAACATATTCAGGTGAGGTGACCTGTTTACTGCTAATCAGTAAAACACTGCATTAATATGATGAGCTGCACCTTAAAATGCATGTTAGATGGAAGCATTGTGCATAGATCGAGTGTAGCTTAATTCACTATATTTTGAATAGTTTGACCACTGCAATTCAGTTGGTGACAGTTCAATAGGAAATCATTTGAAAGTAACTAGTCATCTCATGCCATTTGAGTGAGTGTTAAATTTATCAGTATATGTTTTAAGTATTTGAGAAATTATTTTTGTATCTGATTGTATTGTATAGTCAATGTAAAAAGAGCAAATGGGAAAAGCAGATGAACACAAACTGTCAGAAGCATTCTTGAATACAAAGATACTCTCCAAAAAATAACCTGTGATGTTTTATGTTTATTTAGTTTAAGCATTAAAAAAAAATACTATGAAATATTTTGCTGTGACTTCACTCCATGACATGTCTGAATTATGACACGGCCTACAAAGTGGATTTACTGTGTAATCCTTATATAACACTTTAGAAAACAATTGTACGAAATTGTCAGTACACGAACTGAGCACTTAAATATAGCACACATATGGAAAAAAAAAAAAAAAAAAAAAATACTTTGCTGTGATTTACACATTTGTCCTGAAATAAACACTACCAAATCCACCAGGAAAATAACACAGTTTCAGCTTCAGCCTTCCACATCAAACACAAACGATGAAAGAATAGTCTTTTGCGTGACATTTCTGAGCATTGTACTGGAGCTCTGGTTGAAACCAATGTCTATGCTCCACCTCCCCCAATGGTAATCTGAGCCTGCAGAGTTATGTATGGGGTCTCACGTCCAAAAATGCAGGGGCTGTCTGTTTTCGATCTCCCTTCTGATTTCTGCAATGCCTTGCACAAAAATCATCCAGTTACTTTCTTAACCAAAACGTTGCGAGGCGTTGGTTGACTTTAAAACTTCTGAAAAGGATGTTAGAAGTTCAAATCATCCGATGCTGTACTGATGAACCTTTTGTTGTGGTTCCCAGTGAATGACAGCAGCATTCACATTCCTCCCTTTGGCACTCTGACCTTTAACCCCTGCACTGAAATGCCAAAAATTCCTTCTGCATGTCTGCAGAGGGGAAAAAAAATATGCAGGCCACAATTAAAACTCAGATACATACTCGTCTACACTAAGAAGCGTCATAATGTATCCAAATTAAAACCAGAATTTCACTTTCTCTAGCATTTTGTTAGATCATGTTGCAGTTTTGCATGAAATCAAAGTGCAAGAGTATAGTTAATAAAAACTTCTATGCCGAGTTCTGGTGAGCCTGGTTGCGTGGTTATTTTTTCCTGGCAGAGGAGCATGGTGACTGACTCCAGGGGAAAATTCCCGTATCAGCACAATGTAGCATAAACCACTTTCAATGATACGCTTTCACAGCCTGGTTTCTGTTCTTATGTTCCTCATCTTAAATTGAGGTTTCATTACTGACTCATTGTTGCCATGGCACTACTTTTGTATATAAGGTAACACGTTTGTGACAATGCTCTCGAGTTACCATTGCGATGCATGTTCGAAAACGCGAGTGTTTCTCGGTCTGCCTTCCTAACCGCTGCTAGACCTCACTCTTTCCAGATGTGTGAAACAGAGGCATACCAGGCTTTTTTCTTGATGCACAATACAGACCTTGGGTGCCTCTTGGTTTTTATAACATTCTGTCACATGTATTTGGTGCAGCCTAATAAAACCAATCCGGAAGGAGTTGTGAGATGGGAGCTAAGGGAAGAGCCGGGGAGGGAGTAACAGCGCTGGGGAACTTCAGGGGGAGCTGGCAGCATCGGCATTACAGCACGTATTGTTCTTCAATCTGGTTTAGTTTGACCCTTCAAACTCCAGAGTCTCTCAACCAATACAAAGGAAGAGGAGGTTTTCTGGCAAACAATCCAGTTCCACACTCTCACGTTCCTGTGCGTTTCCGAACACGGATCATTTTCATTCGCTTGACTCGTAATGTATTAAAAAGACAGAATTAAAGGTTTACAAGTAAAGAACTAGGTGATCATAATGAAAAAGAATGTCCTTTTTAGATTAATACTTCTATTCAGCAAAACACATTAAATTGATCAAAAGTGACTGTAATTTTACAAAAGATTTATATTTCAGATCAGTGCTGTTCTTTTGAGCTTTGTTCAACAAAAAAATCCTGAAAAAAAAAAAAAAAAAAAAGTTGAACAATTTCCATAAAAATATTTAGCAGCGCAGTTGTTTTAAATGTTAATATGCTTCTTGAACAGCAAATCAGCATATTAGAATGATTTCTGTGGATCATATGACACTGAAGTCTGAAAATTCAGCTTTGCATCAGGAATAAATCACATTTTAAATTACACTTGAAATATATTTTGAGATGTACTTTGTTAATATTAGTTAATAAAAAATAGAAATGTTCATGTTAGCTCAGATTCATTATTCTTATTTTAACATTTTTTTTTGTTTGTTTAGTGTGATTGAGAGATAAAATCTCTTCTTCCAAGGAGTCCTGGCCAAAATGGCAGCACAAATAGTTTCACATGAAAAAAAAAAAAAATTATAAAAATAAATATAATATATAAAAAGCATTTTACAAAAACAAAATACAACAATAAAAAAAAAAAAATAGCACATCGATAAAAATGATATCCAACACTCAAAGATTACTTAAAACAAGCATGTTTCCTTCAGGTTAGTCTGTAAAAGATTTCAAAGAACAAAAAATATATACAACTTTTAATTTTCATAATGTATTTTGTAATGTATTTTGAAATTAACATTAAGATTAATAAATGCTTTAGAAGTATTTTCCATTGTTAGTTCATGCTAACTAATTTAGTTAAGTTGAACCTTGTTAGCCACATTTATTTATTTATTTATTTTTTACAGGCGTTTTACCTGTATTTTAAATTCATTGCATTTTGTTACAGGGTTACACAAATGTCCGTAAAATTAATGGGCAGTGGATACTATATATGCGACTTAAAACAAAACTAAACGCATGCAGTCCAGGGAGCTGTAAAATCAAGAATCCATCATGTGATACAAAATGTTCAGAGGGAGTGCACAGAACTGCTTTTATCTGAGAACATGGGAGTGAAATCAATTTCTGTACTCTTCAAAGGCATGCAAGTGAATCAGCGATCAGTGTGTGACAACGTCCTGCTAACACACTCATAGTGGTATAAGGTTAAGTGAGGGCAGCGCATTCAGCTGTGCTTGAGCTGAGGCCACACCCCATGAGTGCTCACCACTGAGCAACTCAATCACTCGTCAGGAATTTTATCAGTGTAACTCTTTAGCACTAAAGTGATCACATCTTTTGTAAGTAGACCTACTTGCCGAAATATTTACTTAACAGCAATGAATCACCCGTAGTTATGATTAAGTTGCTCCCCCATGTGTGTGTTTAATGTACTTACAGCAAATTTCAGGCCATGTTATTTACCTCTCCCACACGGATCAAGGTTGTATTCCTTTCCTTTTTCAAATATGAAATAGATGATTAGTTACCAGATTCAAGCACATGAAATCATTGAAGCATTGGAAACAAAAGGATAAGTTACCAGTTACGCCCGTGGGCAAGGTGTGGCTCTTTTTTCCCCCCTACAGTTTATACAGTCTTACCTCAGGTGTGTCAACCAACATGACAACCCAGCATACTCCTATGCCAACAGAAGTGTGTGCATGGACATTAGCAAATGAGTAAATTCTCATCCTGTCACAAGAAAAAGAAAAACTGCAGTACCAGTGGTGCATTAGAACAGATAGACATGTTTGAACAGCTTATGCTCGCAATCATTTTCCTTAGTTACAGCAATTTCACAACTTAAAGTCTAGCCTATGGCAATAGATGCTAGCAAATAAATATCCATGGTAAAGAGTCAAACTTTATGTCCTGAAGACTTTAATGTACTGTACTTTTATGTACTGATGAAGAACTTTAGCAGATACTTTCATCTAAAGTAATTTTCAGTACATTTATACATATATCGGATCCATTACCTTGACAGTACTGCAACAGACCAGAATGCATTTCACAGAATTAAAATTAAGAAATGGCTTGACATTTAAGAACTGCCCATTTAAAATTGAATTAAATTATCCTTAATATTCCACAGGCTTTGTTAGGTCCATATTAGGGCATTAAAACATTCACGCAATACGTGACTTGAGACGCCCTCTGGTGGATTTTAGTTTCATCTTTTTTCCCCAAATGCCAAAGTCAAAATATGCAAACATTCCCTTAATTAAATGGCTGAGACGCCATTTTGTTTCCAGAGTTTCAATGATTTCCAGATTTGAGGAGAGCATCAAAATATATAAGCTTTCTCAATCGCAGAGCCCAGGTGAGCATCATGCACTGTGGAAAAAGACTTTCTGGGAACATTAAAACCAGCACTACCAAATTAAAAGCAAATTTTATACTTTCAACCTTGTTCAAAGATTGCAAAATTGCACCGTTAACCATTTATAAAACATTTTATAACTGCTATTGAAGTGCAACATGCTTAAGCATTTGAGACAAGATTTGCGAGTAAAACTCACAACAAAATTGTCTCATATAAACACTTAAATAAATGAACAAGTGGGGATGTGGAAAAAAAAACGTTTTATTTTTCTCAACTCAAGTCTTCCGTTCAACCACAGCTCAAAGCCTTTACATAGGATTCGCAAACAATTTTCATGTCCATTGATTCTGATGATAAATACTATGTGCAAGATGTTCTCACTTGAAAATCTTGCCCTGGTTGAAAGGTTTGCCTACATGTTTGAATTCACCCTCCCATGCAAAGTACTCCTTCACCATGGTCTTGCACTCCTCACTGTTCACATCCAGCTTGCGCCAAGTGTATGACTCATAGTCGATCTGCCAATCCTCACTCAGCTGTAAAGAGACGAGGAAAAAAAACAAAACACCACATTAAATCATTGTCGCTGAGAAAAAAAAAAATAATAATTTGCTCAACATTTTTATTTGAAACAATGCCAGTGAAGTAATGCTTGAATTGTTGCATTACATTTTGTTTGTAGTTGCATGCTGAACAAAGCTGATTTGCACCGTCAAATTTTAATCAAAACAAGCCAACTAACCATATCAAAATATACAGTTCACCATTTTCCAAAAATGATAACATTTGTATCTATTTCATGTAACTGCACAAGTCTGAATGAAGCACATTTGCAAAAGAATAGACAAATCAAAAGCAGTCAATTAGTCTGGTTATCCCATGGCGCAGGTAAAACCTTGATGTAATGTTTTCACAATTTTGTTTAGAACTAGTTTTGCTTCAGCATCCTTATTTCAGATTGGACATCAAGGGTGCTATCTGGCAACCAAACAATCCCAATGTTAATCACACAACAGTAATACATGTCCTTTATTTAAAAAAAAAAAAATAGTCTATATAGCAAAATGTAGCATTAATGTCAGAGGATGACAACACATTCAGAATGGCACCTGCCAACTTTGGCAAGCTTCTACCGTAGAATTTGATTGGAATCAGCATCAACAAAAGATACAGGAAATGTCTGCCACATATGCTTCTGTGAGGTGCTGGTTTTCATTTACCAACACTAGATTACGTGAAAGACTTGTGAAGACTATGTGAAAGGTTGTTTACTCCTGAAAGCCTGCTGCATTTGTTGCTGCTTTCCATTCGATCACTACAGCTGTGTTGAGATTGAAAGATTGTTTGGTTATTGGTCACAACTGGCCAAAACTCAAAGCAGCTAATGTTCCTCTTACTCTGTGCTTTGCCAAAATATGACGCAAGGCACTGGAGTTAAGCTTCACCATGCGCCTTGGAATAAAAGCTTCTCATCTGGCTGGCAGTTTTAAAACCTGATCTAGTCAATGTGATGCATTAGATTTAAATAATAATAACTGCAAACCACATTAACTGATTTCGCATTGCTGAAACTATCAAATAATGACAGGTTTCAAATATGAATATTGAATGTCTTTGATGTTAACATTCAGTGCATTCAGAAAAGAAATGAAGTGTAAGAATGTGGATAGTAAAATGCACATCTCTTTTACACTTCTTTTCACAACACCAGATACAAAATCACCTCCAGAAGTGTCAAAACTTGTGAAACAAAAGCTCAGGTGTCTCCAAAGGAGAGAAAGGTTCAGTTTTCACCCACAGTATCGAATGTTAGTTTAAAATCAAATTACAGTGATGTTCACTACAGTAAACTAATAACATTTTTGGTTTGTTGTTGATGAAGGGGTACACAAGTCCCACTGTTAGTGCTTTGAGGGCACTTTAATTGGGAAACACTACACAATCTGGCAACTGTAATTGTTGCAATCCTATATCCATTTTAAATAAGGTGATTGTCCAATAATCTATCTATAAACAAACAAAGACAAAAAACAGGGTTATGGATGCATGTAAATCACTCACAGTAAATGCAAGCTCCTGGCCTCTGAAGACCCATATACCAGAGATGCAGCTGTCATTGTTCGCACCAAAGAGGATGACACTGGCGAAGGCATTTTTACGCAGTTTGTCGAGTCGCTGGAACATTCCTGAGGAAAAGAGCAAGAGTGTACTTGTACATACTGTGGATAAACTATGCAATGCTACACTCTTGCACAAGTAGCACACGCTGAATTGGAAAGAATAAACTTAGAACAAGAAAGAACATTCCTGGCACTTTATTTAGAGAGATAAATCAAACAAAATGAAATCAAAAAGTCAATGTGACCCGACCGTACCGGTGATAAGATTACAGCTCATGAAGGACATGGTCAGCTCTTCGGGGAAGCGGTACTCGGCATACCAGATTGAGAAGCCCTCGCGATCAAAGTGATCCCAGAAGTAAGGCAACGCCACGGTCAGGGTGTCCTCGTTGGAGTATTTTCTCTTGAACTCATCTATGACAAAAGAACTAGTAACAAAAGGACAAAAGCATACTGATTAGAGTGCGAACTAACTCTCAAAAAGTAGATATCTCTAAAGAAAGTACCTTTTTGGAAGGTGAGCAAATGGGTCCTTGGCTTTCGGCTCAGAAGCCAACGCAGCCTCACATTCGTCCATCTCCTCCTCAGCAGGGGCGGCTTTCTTTTCCTCCTTTGTCTTCTCTTTTTTCTCCTGCTGCTGTTGTTGCTGCTGCTGCTGCTTGCCTCCTTCCTTACCACCCTTCTCCTTCTTGGCAGGAGCCTCCTTCTTCGGCTGGATCTCAGCAAACTTCTTAGCTAGAGAAATGACAATTTTAAATAAAAAGCAAACTTGCACTCAATATTGAAAAGATATTAAAACGCCAAGAACTGCTGCACTATTATTTATGCTTCGATAAGACATAAGGCATATTATTTGAGCTTCATTATGCAAGTTTATATCTTCTCTGAAGACAAAAAACCCACTCAACCACATTTCTATGCACACTTCAACTTCCTCCAAAATAACACCAAGATATCGTACCAGTTTTGTGCATTCAGTTATTTTGGAGGAAGCTGAGGCATGTAGAGCTTCAGGTTAATTTTGATTGAGGTTCTACTGGCTTTAATATCACAACATTATCTTTGTTAAAATGTGAGAAAAAGCCCTCAAGGAAAACCCGCTGAGGTAACAGGGATATGACAAACTGTTACATTACATATCCTAATAAATAAACCCATATAAAGCCTATACAAAAAATAAAAGCCTATATTTTACAATAGATTTTGGTTTTCTGGTAAGTGGGAAAAAGCTTTATATCTAGCAAAATAATATTGTAAATGTATTTCTAAGTGGCTTTTAGAATGTACATGATTATATTTTATAGGGTTTGTCAATATTTTACTAAGCCCAAAGAATGTTCTACAGTGATTTACAGTATCTGCCACCATAATGGTAGGAAACATCTTTGGTTGTGCTTGATGACACCTGATAACCTTGAAATCAGACTGATTTTCTGCACATCAATTCAAGCTCAAGCTGAAATGAATAAACTACACAGCAAGGAGGTTTGAGAAACGTACCATCAAACTGAGCCATTTTCTCACAGAGCTTGACCTCGCCCAAAACAGCCTTAAACTGTGGTTGGTTGACACAGGTCAAAAACCAGCGTGTGACATTGGGGTAGGGCTGACGGAAAGCAGGCTCAAGAACCTAGATGATGAAAGACAATATGACATCAGCAAACACAAAACCTGTACAGATTACACACTCAGCTGAGGACCAAATAAACATTTGAACGAAAATACCAATGTCAAACTGAAATATAATACTATAAATATGAAGGGACAGCTCAGCCAAATTGAAAATTAATTTAATTAAAAAAAATCTTTTGTGGTCTGAAAAAAAAAAAAAAAAAAAAAAAAAAAAAAAAAAAAAGGGTATACGGCATTAGAACAACACAAGGGGGAGTAGATAACTTCATTTTAATTTTTGGACGAACCATCCCTTTAATTATGCAACTGCTTATTTAATCACTAATACACGTTATCTAATGTAGGTTTGATCCGTTTAACACCTTGGAGCTTTATCAAGTACATTTATTGCACATTAGTCATTGAAACGGTTCAATAAGCCAATGGGTGAGGAACAGATGACATTCAACAAAAAAGACCATTAAAGAGTAACTCCACCCCAAAATGAAAATTCTCTTTAATCACTTACCCCCCATGTCGTTCCAAACCCGTAAAAGCTTCGTTCATCTTCAGAACACAATTTAAGATATTTTGGATGAAAACCGGGAGGCTTGTGACTGTCCCATTGACTGCCAAGTAAACACTAACTAGGGGGGGACAATAAATCGATATGGCGATATATCGTGATCCTTCTCCATGCAATCCAAGAATCGATATCTGGCGCCCAATATCGATATCTTAATTAATACAATAACGTGCTCTAGGCTAAATAAGTTTCCCTGCTCCCAGCCTCTAAAAATGCGTGGAAATTGCAGCCGCGCCATTTCCACCTCCTTTCAACCATGAAGCGCGTTCTCTATGAAGATGGGGAAGCACAAGGAACCGAAAGATAAATGGATTTCCAGCCACTGTATTAGCTTTGCTGCTATACATATATACACACATATGTATGTTTGTTTATGGAGGCTAATTAAAAACAAAAAAACTGCCCGGAACAGCTATCAGCGTGGACCATAGGCACCGATCACGTTATTATTGCTGAGCGCATATTCAGTCCATGAGTAGCCTAACCTCTCCGCTCGGACCGCAGGTGGATTTCCCTCATATATGAGTGAGAGAGAGCGCCGACGGTGCGTCCAGTTTTGTGTGAACACTGGATTCTCTCCCTCTCTCTCAGATATTACAAGTGCACGTTATGCAGTGTGTGGGCACCGACCGGCAGAAACATAAATCTGCACCTATGGCATGGAGGACGAAACAAAACCTTGTCAGAGCCACAATGCAGCGCAGAAGTGTGAAGTGTGTGTGCTTGCCACACGTCTACATTTGAAATAACGAACCCGAGCGTGCAAAAGACGCAATGTGAACAGCTATTTTTTCGTGTGGGGCTCCGTTTTTATGATGAGAAGTAGAAAGGTTGAGAATGCTCTCCAGATAAATTTTGAAATGTACCAGGTTTATATTTTTATATAGTTGATAAGCAGTTAAATGTGTTTGTTTACACAGAGTGTAAGCAAAGTGTAAGCTTTTAATAAGTACAAGAATGATTAATTTAGCCTACTCAACATGTTAAAATTGATTTAGTTTTCTAATAGTTTGGACTTGAATAAAGAAAGAAAACTTGCATTTAACCTTTTCACAGGGATTTTGTTTAGATATCGTGATGTATGATTATAGGATTTTCTAGAAATATATAGATTGCAGAATCGCTGTATCGTGATATTATCGTTATCGTGAACCATGTATTGTGATTATATCGTCTCTTGAGGTACCCTGCGATTCCCACCCCTAGTAAATACCACTGTCAAGGCCCAGAAAAGTATGAAAGACATCGTCAAAATAGTCCATCTGCCATCAGCGGTTCAATCTGACTGTTATGAAGCAACGAGAATACTTTTTGTACGCAAAGACAAAGTAGAGTCACAAGCCTCCCAGCTTTCATCGAAAATATCTTAAATTGTGTTCCGAAGATGAACGAAGCTTTTACGGGTTTGGAACGACATGGGGGTAAGTGAGTAATGACAATTTTCATTTTGGGGTGGAGTATCCCTTTAAAACAAAGATATAAAGAACATATACACTATAGCAGTGGTTCTCAATTCCAGTCCTCGCGTACCCCCGCTCTGCATATTTTGCATGTCTCTTTTTGTTAACATCTGATTCAGATCATCAGCTCGTTAGAAGTGAGCTCCGTGCATGAACAGTGTTCCGATTGACATGGTCCCTACACAGTGTCCATCGCTCCCTACTCCCTGAGCAGGAGAAATCCGTTGAAGTTTACTTCACTTCGGAACATTCATTCACGGATTTGCGCTGCGCCACAGCCTGCAGCGTCTTCACACACATGAAACTTACTAGAGAAGCGTGAAGTGTGACATAATATACCTCTGTAAATAAATGCAATTTAAATTCACGTCTCACACACTTCAATGCCCTTTGAAAGGAACATATACGTTTGCTTCGAACTGGAATCATGGGGGAATATCCGGTGAGGTCCACGTCGCAGGGCACTTACAGTCGAATAGAACAAAGTCTGAAGCGATAAGAGAAACATACAAAATGTGCAGAGCGGGGGTACGCGAGGACTGGAATTGAGAACCGCTGCACTATAGCCTTTAAAAAATAAATAAATAAATACATAAATAAATATATTCTACTTTATAAAAACAGGACAGCACCATTTAAAATTAAATCTTCGTCATACCTCTTTAGTATTCTAAAATAGGACGAAATCAGTGTTAAATATTCAATAGATATTCTGAAAATTACAAATCACTAATATCAGAGGCCAGTTGCATAAACTTAGCCTCTGTGTTAAGACTGTGCTTAATTACTTGTTTAACCAATTAGCAGTTAACAAAGGAGTAATCAGTCTTATTTTTGGATTTAGCTAAGACTAATCTATGATTTAATGCAACAATTTTAAAAAATTATGGACAATCTTAAAGAAAAAATTAGATGACAAACTTTTAAAACTAGTCTCAAGCTTTTATGCAACCATCCCCAGGTTATCTAAGATGAGATCAGATATATATGGGCCTATTTTGTGAATCCACATTCCTAATTAATACAACCTGGTCAGCTCACATTTGCATGGCACCCTGCTAGGGGTGCGCCGATCCGATATTCAGTATTGGTATCGCTCCGATACTGGCATTTTCTGCCGGATCGGGTATCGGTCAGAAGAGACCGATCCAAATCCGATATTGTCCGTATACTATTGTGTTATTGTTTAGCCCCACAAAAGCCACAAACACATTATAAAACATCAAAGTTTTCATGCACTATATTTCAAGCGTTCTGAAGCCGTTACATAGTTTAATGTTAGGTACAGATGAATATTTAAGTCAAATTGACGTAAACTCTTCTCTCCGCTGCGGCTGTCGATCATCCTCCATTCAGCATTCAAACTGCGTGTCGCATTCAGTTACTAGAGTCAAGACGATGAAACTCTCTGCAAAATTATTAAATGTTTCTAATATTACACTTGATCTGTAAATAAAGATGAATGGTTTTGCATAAAAGGACTTTATCTTGCAGGACTTTATTTTCGTTTTCAAAATCGTGTTGTGTCTGTTAGATCACAACACTGGACTAGAGAGCATTATGTTCTTAACGAGAACATTAACTGAAATTTAAAAACTGTTAAAAGAAAAGGCTCAAACTATCGCACAGATGTAACACACTACGCATTAATATCTCTTCACTTTGTGCTTTGAACCTTTCTACGCGGACTTGCGGAGCGCTGTGACTCAGTATCGCTTCAAGCGCATCATTCCGCGCACGGGATGTGCATAAGCGTTTTGTGCCGCTCTGTATTTGGAGCCTTTCGTATCATAATACTTTTGCACAATGAAAGATTATTAATAGCCTTTCTTGTTCATCTTATCTATCATATGTTTCTACCTCATTACTGTGCTACACATTTAAAAGTAATGTCTTTTAATTTTACAGTATATATTTACATACAAATATATTGTTTTTCATGAATGTGTCTTACAACAATACAAAGAGCAATGTATATCATTTTATATTATCATTTTATATTTTGTTCTACACTGGTTCAATTTTATTTGTTCCCCACTAAATAATGTTTTTTTTTCTCCCACTAATTTTAGATTTTATATAATTGTGCACTCCAGATTTTTCTAGAGTAACTTTTGCTACTGAATTATCCACTAACTTAGTTTATAATAGTATTTTTGTCATAGATTATAATTATATATGCATTCATTTCATTGTAAAGAAAAACAAATTATCTATATTTAGTAGATTGTGTGTAACACAAAAAAGTCATGATCAGGTCAACACACATTGAGGTATAGAAATTCAACACAGAAATTCCGATATCGGCAGATACTCAGAATTTTTGGTATCGGATCGGTTCTGAAAAAGTGGTATCGAGTCACCCTACACCCTGCAGACTCACCTGTTTGTAGAGCCAGAGCAGAGAGCAGACAACAGTGATGTCAGCCAGACTGACTCTCTCCCCAACCAGGAAAGTGCGAGTGTTTAAGTGCTGATTGAGGACGGCGAGGATGCGTTTCACCTCTTCCTTAGCCTGTTCTGTGGCCTACAAACAAGACAGAGTGCAGCCTTACAAAAAAAAAAAAAAAATTCCTGACAGACGAAACCATTACACAAATATATTCAAAGCTAACCTGTTTGTTGAACTGCATGATACCCAAGGTGGGGAACACCCAGGCACTAGCTGGAGGGATGATCTCAGAGTCAGCGAAACTGACCCACTGCAGCACCTGGGCACTGGCCTGGGGAGTGCTGCCACGAAGGGCATCATTGCTCACTGTCAGGAGGAAACAACAGCATTAATTGTGTTCAATAAAACACTAAACGTTTTTTAAAGCATCACAATAGTTCATATATGAGCCCATTTACACTTGGCCACGTCGGGCATTTCCTCTGATCGTGAAAAAGACCTGAGACCCACATACGAATGAACACAAAAAAAAAAAAAAAAATTCAGAATGCATACCTCTTCATAAACTACAGGCCATATTAAATTCAAACGCAATGTGTACAAGTGAATCAACTCAACCTATAGAACACAAATATCTCTTTATGGATCATATAAATTATTATAATATGTGCTCTCTGAAAACATGTGGCAGGCATCATGCGTGTAAGGCAATTATCGGCAAATTTTGTGAAGGAAATTTTTCATTTAAATTAATGTGATTAATAAACGGCAGTTATAATGTTGCTCATTTTCCAACAACGAATGCATATTGTGATTGCCTTTTTATTTTTACATTTTAATAAAAGACTGAGCTGTTTGAATTAATGGTATATGAGTTCCAAATGCATGCTCTTCAATTGGCGTACACAAGAAAATTTTCTCATCAGTTTCATCTAATTTTCGGCTCACTATTGTTGTAGGAAATAAAAAAAATAAAAAAAATCAATGGAATTTAGAATCGGTTTAGAAAAGCTCAATGTTCGGCATTGCATCCCAAAGCTCAACACACAGTCATCTTCATTAAAACAGCAGAATGCACGCTCTCTCCTATTGCGGCCTTTGATTTTGAATTCAAATAACGAATGAAAAACTAAAGATTTATATTCGTTTTGCGGATAACATTTTTTGTGAAAGTGTAAATGGAGCCCCTTTAACAAATCACTATCCAATCAAAAGAAATGCATGAAGTGGCCAAGCTTAAATAGGCCTACTTACAGTAGTGAGCAATGGCATTGCTCTCAAACAGACAGAAGCCATCATCACCCTGGTAAGCAGGAACCTAAATGGACAAGAAGAACATTAATAAATTCCATCTACATCCAGAACACAAGCGTTGAAAAGGGGCATGAGAATACGGACCTTGCCCAAGGGAAAGTTGCTGAGGAAAGCAGGGGATCGGTTCGTCTGCCCAAAGGTGAAGGCAGGGGAGGCGCTCGCAGTCTTCAGACGAGCCCCACTGTACTGGGCAGCGATCTGAGCCTTAAAGGCCCTCCAGTTCTCTGGATATGTGTAGAGAGTCTGCAGAAACACAGGGTTTGAGATCACACTGCTGAAACTCAGTGCCAACAGAAGCTGTCTTCATTGAGACCACTCACAGAGCATTACACAGCACTTTCCCTGAAATAAATTACCTCACACACTATAAACAGTGTTTGCACACACAAATAGAGAACTAATCAAACGAACAGTGTTGCAGTACATTTATTCGTAAACCATCTGGTGTTGTTAAACTTTGAAACCTCTGATTAAGATTTTTAAAACCCTGAGATTATTTGACACCAACACTAGATTTCAGAATTGGACGTCAATAGTTTAAAAAAAGTCTTGTTTTGTCTTGACGGCCACACAATGAATGCTTCTCACCTCACTGCGCTTTTATTCCAGCTCACGCTGTTAAAACATGCGCTTCATTAAGCATTTAAAGTGAAACTACAAATAACATGACACTCCGCTAGCTACAAAATGTTTAAAGCAGGAAATGAAAAGCGTGCACGGACAGCAAGAGAAACGTGGCACAACGCAGCGCTTCTGTCGGTCATCACTCTAACCACCTTATAAAGGGGTGTGGGGAATATTTACAGCCAAAATAACCATCACGACAGCTTTAAAAGAGCCTATCAAATAACACGGCTCGACAACAACGCATAAAGACATAAGGATCGGCGTGATTGTGGGGTGATTGTGGATGGAGATGTGCTGTAATAAGGCGTCTGAGGGTTTTCTCCCATCTTACTCACCCCTGCCGCCATCTTCAGGACGAGAGAAAGGAGGAACGGGTCGCGCGGTGCTGACGTAGAGGCCAGGCCTGTCGCAGAAATAATACGTAATAAGGGCATGAAAGTGAGAGCTGGACGTGCTTTTTCTTCTTTATACAGGTGCATCTCAATGAATTAGAATGTCGTGGAAAAGTTCATTTATTTCACTAACTCAACTCAAATTGTGAAACTCGTGTATTAAATAAATTCAATGCACACAGACTGAAGTAGTTTAAGTCTTTGGTTCTTTTAATTGTGATGATTTTGGCTCACATTTAACAAAAACCCACCAGTTCACTATCTCAACAAATTAGAATATGGTGACATGCCAATCAGCTAATCAACTCAAAACACCTGCAAAGGTTTCCTGAGCCTTCAAAATGGTTACACAATAGCCTATACAATCATGGGGAAGACTGCTGATCTGACAGTTGTCCAGAAGACAATCATTGACACCCTCCACAAGGAGGGTAAGTCACAGAAGGTCATTACTGAATGGTTGGCTGTTCACAGAGTGCTGTATCAAAGCATATTAAGTGAAAAGTTGACTGGAAGGAAGAAATGGGGTAGGAAAAGGTGCACGAGCAACAGGGATGACCACAAGCTTGAGAATACTGTCAAACAAAGCTGATTCAAACACTTTTGAGAGCTTCACAAGGAGTGGACTGAAGCTGGAGTCAGTGATCAAGAGTCACCACTCTCAGACGTCTTCAGGAAAAGGGCTACCAAGCCACTTCTGAAACAGAAACAATGTCAGAAGCGTCTTACCTGGGCTAAGGAGAAAAAAACTGAACTGTGGCTCAGTGGTCCAAAGTCCTCTTTTCAGATAAAAGTAAATGTTGCATTTCATTTGGAAACCAAGGTCCCAGAGTCTGGAGGAAGACTGGAGAGGCACAGAATCCAAGCTGCTTGAAGCCCAGTGTGAAGTTTCCACAGTCAGTGATGAAATGGGCTGCCATTTCATCTGCTGGTGTTGGTCCATTGTGTTTTCTGAAGTCCACAGTCAACGCAACCATCTACCAGGACATTTTAGAGCACTTCATGCTTCCTTCTGCTGACAAGCTTTATGGAGATGCTGATTTCATTTTCCAGCAGGACTTGGCACCTGCCCACACTGCCAAAAACACCAAAAGTTGGTTAAATGACCATGGTGTTTGTGTGCTTGACTGGCCAGCAAACTCACCAGACCTGAACCCCATAGAGAATCTATGAGGTATTGTCAAGAGGAAGATGAGAGACACCAGACCCAACAATGCAGATGAGCTGAAGGCCACTGTCAAAGAAACCTGGGCTTCCATACCACCTCAGCAGTGCCACAGACTGATCACCTCCATGCCACGCCGAATTGAGGCAGTAATTAAAGCAAAAGGAGCCCCTACCAAGTATTGAGTACATATACAGTAAATGAACATACTTTCCAGAAGGCCAACAATTCACTAAAAATGTTTTTTTTTTTATTGGTCTTATGAAGTATTCTAATTTGTTGAGATAGTGAATTGGTGGGTTTTTGTTAAATGTGAGCCAAAATCATCACAATTAAAAGAACCAAAGACTTGGCTTCTAATTCATTGAGATGCACCTGTACATTTGTTTATTTTACTTGGAAAGTATCAGATTCATGTGAGAAAATAAGCAATATTTTAAACGTTTTAGAAAGCAAATTTAATTATATGGATCTCTTGAATGACATAAGAAGCTAAAAAAGGAAGACACTTCATGCACTTCTTTTAATTTATTGTAAATTGTAATTTTCTTGTTTCTTTTTTGGTAACACCCGTTGTGAAATGTATAGAATTTTACTCATTTTGTACATTGTTTAATAATAATAAACATTTTTTTATTATTAGGGAACACCGTCGTGATAGTTTCTATATTTTTATTTATAAAAATTTATATATTTTTTTTAATAATAAAAAATAAATAAAAATCTATCCTGCATTGTATTCCAATCTGAGAAGGAACTAAAATAAAATGTAAAGTTCTGTTTATAAAAGTGAAAAATCACCTAATAACAGACGGTCCCTATCGTTCTGTCCAGCATCTGCTTTTGTGTTCCACTGAATGAGGTAATGCAGGTTTTGAACAACATTAAGGTGGGAAAACAAATAGACATTATTTATTAAACATATTTGGCTGATTTAATTGCTGTTGCATATCAATAAGAGTGTAGCAATATCACTTGAACACATTTTGCCATGTTAAAAAAAAATATATAAAAATCCATTCAAGATTTCCATTAAAATCAAAATGTGAAAAAATATTCTATCTGGGCATGGAAACTATACAACTCAACAAAGCCTGTAAAATTCCTATTTAAGGGAAGTCAATGCAGTTGCTCTGATATTTATAAAGGCCTGCCCAGAAGACAATTTATATTCAGTCTCAAAGCAGCCTATGACTTACTTGTTAGGCTATCTTGATGATTAACATGTTTGGATCCATTGGTGAGCAAGTGTAATGCTAGATTTCTCCAAATTCTGTTCCCATGAAGAAACAAACTCATCCTGAAAGGCCTGACGGTGAGTAAATATTCTCCAATTGATTATTTTTGGGGTGAACTATTCCTTTAAAGCCAAAGCTGTTGCAATAATAATATTGTTTTCAGAGTGGGGTACCAATATCAAAATATTTGCAAAAATCAGCAATGCTCACCGTGTACTATGTATTAAGCATCTCTTACAAAAGAATCACAGAACAAGCAATAACTAAAACAAGAAAACCAGACAGAGACAAGTTCAAAATTTTGTGAGCGCTGTATTCCAAAAGAGAAATATATTCAAGTACAGGCTGGCTGGCATTTACAAAAATGTGTTTAAAAATGACCTTATATAATAAAGAGATGAATAACTCTAAAAGCAATGTGATGAATGATACTTTTGACTTTCCATAACATGCTTGTGAATTGCTTTTGCTCACAGGATCTTTCAGTAGCTGAAGAGCCCAACTGATGATATTTAACTTTAACAATTCAAAGTCTTTCCATCACACAGAGCCACTGCTGAGCCACTGCTGAACTGTTGCCGTGGGAAAACTATGGATATACTAACATGGGGATAAAAATAACAATAAAAAGAGGAGAAAAAAAAGACAACTTCAAATGAATGGGAAAATAATTACAGTATATACATAAACTATTTAGCATCACCACAGCATCAAGTTTCATATTTCTTATATTCTTGGCAGAGGAATCAGCTCACAAGACCTAGAGGAATGAGAATAAAACTCTTAGAAAATAGTTGGATAGTACAACATAAATTAGACAAGGAATAAAA
The DNA here is from genome assembly GCA_039654775.1 of Spinibarbus caldwelli. Lineage (NCBI taxonomy): Eukaryota > Metazoa > Chordata > Actinopteri > Cypriniformes > Cyprinidae > Spinibarbus > Spinibarbus caldwelli. Next base: position 5,362,518 of record CM077246.1, on the reverse strand, counting down.
AATACGTTATTGGGGAAAAAACAACAATGAAATGAATTGAAAGAATATGTTTTGATATATTTTTGATATTTTAATAATTAAAGGTACAACAGTTATTGTAAATTATAAATCAATAAAGATATGGCACAGCTAAATACAGCTGTGACAATTTTTCATTACAAGAAATACATACCCAGGTAGTCATCCATGAGAGATCCGATGGCAAACTAATAAAAAAGAAACAAAACAATTTAAAAACCTTTAGAATTATATCCAAATTGAAATTTCTATATATTATTTAGCATATTCAACAAAGTGACAGGGATTTACAATATCATTCTTATCCACTCGAGTTCCCACAATCTTCAGTCGAATTTCATCATCTTGTTGGATCACAATGTCCTGTTGAAGAAAACAAACTGAAACCATCTATATTTGTGCAAATGACGATCTGAAGAATTCTCCTCAATAAAACATTTCCTAAAGGTGATTTATTGAATCTTACCTCATCGACTGTCTTATAGCATGGAGGATTTGAGTTTGGGTCAAACTCCATCTCAGAGGGGATAGACTAGATATAACAGAAACACAGACGTAAAACAATTACAAGTGCCAATGACTAATATTTAAACAGTTTTATATATAAACAACCTACATGACGAGAAATGAAACAAGACATGGGGCCAATTTCTGTAAAGAGTCCAACCTGGGAAAAGACAGAGAAAAACATTGTATTGAGGTCTGAATTATCATCAGCAGGGACAGTGAGTTTTATCAAAACCATTAAAAACTGTGCAAGTAAGTTCTTTATACAAGGCCTCTCCGTGAACTAATAAGAGCACTAACAGAAGATAAAATGGACTCGTACTTTGTTAACCTGAGTGACGACAGCATCCACGACTTCTCCCTTAAAGGGACGGAATACAATGGCTTTGTATTTGACGGGATACAGCACAAAACCTCTGCCAGGCTGGATAACACCTGCCCCAATATTATCGATCGTGGTTACTGCAATAACAAAGCCATACCTGTGAAACAAAAGAGAGACATTTGAGATTGATATTTAATAATATTCACTGAAAAAGTCAGATCTCTAACTTTCTGTTGGACTTACTTTCCCGTACATGTTCCCTCCACCTCAGTGAACAGCTTCTGTTTGACTGTGTTCAACAGATTGGGTCCAAAGTATCGTGGATGCAGGAGAATCTCATGCTCCAAAGAGATCTATTGTGATGGATATTGAGAAAACAACAATAAATACAAAAAAATCTTGAGAGAAATTTATAACTATCATGACAACAAGTCACATGAAGGTAAATGCAATTAATGATGCACGTATATAGAATCTGCATTAAATACTCTGCATTAACAATTACATTGACTGATTCGTGTTTTTTATCAAATAATACAAATATCATAATATCCATCAATCTCCAAAATGACTAGATTTAACTAGCTAGCTTTATTACATCCAACATTTTCTAAACCTAGTGAGTGTGCAGGTAACTTAACGTTAGCCGAGACAAACCAGCATCAATGCATACATGACAAGAATATATGGAATACTTAATGCTGATGTACATTTTACACGTAAAATAGAAACAAGTACGAACTTACGTGATAAAACATCTCTTAAGAGTTTTTATCTTCCAGATATATCGATTTTAATTTTAAAAAGCGGCGAGTATTGATTTCTGCGTGCTCAGGCGCCGACACTCAAAAGCACAACTCCAGCTACAAGAGTGTTTCCGGGTGACTTTTCAAATTAAAAGTCATACAATATCCTAGACATTTTCGCGTAAAAAAAAAAGTTTAACCTCGAGTTTTAATTTCTATTTATTTTATAAAAGAATTATTTTATTTTGTCCAATATTTATTTTAGGTATTTTGGAAATTTGGAAAATACATTTTAAAAACCCTGAATTATGTGATTTTGTAATTTTCTAGCAATAAACATGATTCAAAATAAGTTTATTTAAATGCCCTTCTGTCATCCTGTGTTAAGGGCCCAAGTGATGCTACTTCTTGCTTGTCATTGCTTTAATGAATATTTAAGTCCGTCATTCCATACATTTTATTTAATGCTACAATTCACAATTTTATACATTTTATTAAAGGTTGCCTGCAAACCATGGGGCACAACTGAATATTATGGTTTTGTTCATTAAAATCTTTATATTTTGTACTAAATGTTTTAAAATCAGTTCAACAAATTATGTAAAAAATTATGACACTTTTGTAAAGTAGCCTACATTAATTGTAAGATACAGTGAAAAAGGCTGAGACCTCTGAGGTGTAAAAGGCTAAAAACATTTTTTATTTATTTTTTATTTTTTTATTTTTTTTGAGGAGATTGAGATTATTTAAAATACTGTTCTGCTATGTTAGCCTTATGTATCGTTATTTTTTATTTATTTATTTATTTATTTATTTATTTATTTATTTATTTATTTTTTAGGTCTCACAACAAAACCTTTTTTTTCTACTATAGTACCCCTAAAAAAGATAACTGGAAAATGCATATTACAAAACATGGTAGTGACGTTTGCTGTATAGCAATATAGAATATTTTATTTATTATTAACAAAAAAAAAAAAACATTAAACGCAGTGATAATCATTCTAATATCATCTTAGCCTATGGTAGCTGAATTCCATAAGTAAACAGTAAATTTTGTTTGTTTGTTCCCACTTACTTACGATTTTTACTCAATCAAAACTTTGTCTCAAAATGAAACCATCTCAAGACTCGTCTTGAACGCTTACACATTCAATGCAAGGCAGAACATGACCACAGGAGGTCACTGCGACTCCGAAGTTACTCAATGTGCGACCATTGTAGTAACTTTGAAGTTCTTCTAACGGGACAAGCAGTTTAGAGTCTGGTTTTTTTTTTTATGAATGCATACTATGAAGACACAGAGCGCAGTTTCAGTGCTGTTGAACCCCAAGATGTAGAAAGGAATATATATTTACCAATAAGCTTGAGTTAATTGTCTTCCAAAGTGAAACTAGTGTGAAAATTGTGCCAACCAACACATTTTTGGCTTTTCATGTTCTTCATTTTGCCATGTCCTTATTAAATTAAGAAATGTTAATGTTTAGTTTCTTTGTAGTATGCTTAGAACAAAACTAAGAAAAAAGACTGACATTAATAAACTTGTTTAAATAAATAAAGTATTATAATAGATAACTGTTACTTTAATATAAGCATCAAGATCATTGTAACAATACCTTCCATAATAAGCCAACAATGAAACATGTGATGTGTGAAAGAGGTCCCTTGCACTAAATGTTATGTGACAAATAAAGCTTATATGTGCAAATCCAGGAAAATATTTCTGAAAGGTATCCTTGCAGTTTTGTTGCTGTTTAGCTTTAATAGCAAGTTTAAAAGCTTCTTTTCACAAGCAAATAAAAGCAAATGCAGTGGAGTGCTATAGATCAGACTGTCTCACCATTGTTGCTGAGGCAGGTCAGATAGCCGAGGACTAAAGCCATGCATGTTGATGAGCATGGGCAGATGTCCACAAATATCTGAGCATGGTGGATGGGGTTTGCATCATGCATAGTCCATATCCAAGACGGTCCTTGGGGACTTCTTCATTTTGTCTGCGCCACATTCTTGCATAGAGCTGGCACTCATCGCATTAACCTTGAAATTATAAAAGGGTTGCAGATGTCCTCACAGTCACAAGTTCATGGCCTTCATGTTGTGGAGACGGTGCCTTCATTTAATCAAAGCCTTCATATCCCTCTTTCTATTTAGGGAAATTCTGCCATTCCTATAAATCAACTCATATAACAATTCATCAGTTTCAAATTGGTGCTTTGAAGTGCAAATCTAATTCACTGTCTTAATGCAGAGAAAATATTTTACAGATAATAAGTCTTTAAGTCACAGGCTCTGTGAAAGCATACTTAAATATCACATATAAAAGCACAAGTCCATGCTGAAAATCTAAATTATAAAGAGGCCTGCATGTGAAGGAATATTGCACCTGTTTTCCGGTGAAGCTGTACTGACTGAGCATCCATTATTATTCCAGTGCAAAAAAAATATATAACAACTGTGCATTGAAATGTAGCATTAGAAATGCAATTTTCTCTAGGTTGCTTAAAGTAACAGCAAAATGCTGCTGTTTATTGCTGAGAATAACACTGACGTTGTATTAATCACTTTCTGCAAAACAGAAGTTAATTTTGCTTTTAAAAGAACCACAGCTACATGAGCCAAATACACATGCATAAATAATAAATGAATAAAATGTATTATTTTAAGATATTATTGTAATGAATATAATCACTTTCTGCAACACAGAAGTTAATTCAGATTTCAAAGGAAACTAAATAAATAAATGAATAAAATATATTATTTTATGAAATATATAATTGTAATTATTACTTTTATAAACACATCAACAAATTATTGTAAATGTGTAAAAAAAAAATCTGCTTTCAAAATAAACAAATATACAATGCATAAATAAATATATAAAATATACATTACTTTAAAAAATTAAAAAAATTAAAAATATATATTATTACAGTATAATTAAATATTTGAATCACTTTATATAACACAGAAGTAAGTTCTGCTTCAAAGGAAACAAATACATAATACAAAACTCTCATATACCTTTTTTTTTGCTTTTGCTTTTTTCTTAGTTTTCTGTGACTGATTTATACAAAGGAAATATTATACACTGTGAAAAAAGTGGCGACCTGCAATTGATACCTTAAAAACTATTTCGACTTGATTTAACCCATAAAATGTAGTTTTGTTGGTATAAAGTTGATTCAGTGATATTAAATAATATTTTTGACTTGAATAAAACCAGTTAACTTAGATGTTACCATTTTTAGGTGTTATTTTCTTAGCAAACCTACCACAGTTGTCATTTGTTTCAACCAACACACTGTTTTGAAATACATTTCTCTTGTGGCGCTTTTGTTTTTGGAGAGCAAAGCCGTACTTTCTCCAGTATTGATCTGAGTGCTTTCAGAGCTGAAGGAAAGAAAGCCCTGTTCCTGAGCTTCAGCGCACTACTTTCCTTCCCCCTCTCCCCTGCTCTCGCCAAAGGTAGCTTTCAGATGCAAAATAAGCAGACATATGGAGAGGAGGTCTTTCTCCAGCCCTCCTAAAGATTCAGATTGTATGACAAATCACGTCCACCACCACCCTCCCAACCCCACACAGAATCTCCAGACAACAGCTTCATTAGAGTGAAAGAAGGAGTTTTTGCAGCTTTGTCGAGTCAAGCTCAGACTTCTTTCCCTTCTCAATTACTCCATTGTTGGCGAGAGATTCAAGTTATTGCACTCAAAACCATATGGTTGATTTGAACACCTACAAGTGATGCCGTCAACTCGAGGGGCATTACATCTAGAAACAAAAATGCACATGGCACATTTCTTCATCAAAAAATGGATATGCGTCGATGAATAATATTTGTTGCAAAAAAAGAAAGACAGTTGGTCTGCTAAGCGAAAAGTCTAATGCATGGAACAGTCTGGTGAGATCAGGTGTATGAACTTATCATTAGTCAGGGAATGGCTGTATACTTCCTCCCTTTTACGCTGATGTAGCTTGTGCAAAGCTTCTTCTCATTTTCCCAAAGAGTTGCCCTGGTTACTTTCAAATATAAAGTCTTTAGAGACACAGCTCTCATTGTTAGTGCTGATGCAGGGTAAACTAGAGGTAAATTATGCACTTGCACAAACACACCAAGACAAGTGAATGCCCCACCGTAGGGTTTGTATTTAGATTTGGACATCTGATTGATAGTACTAGGTTCACGAACTGGTACATTATGTGTCTGACTCACAAAGAGAAACGAAAATTTACATTCACATCACTTGTAATGAGATTCCATTGCATTTTGATAAAAGCACCTGTTCTGAAATCTTGTAAATAAACACAAAAAAATATGTTTCAGGTGTATTTGGCAAACAAATAGGTTCATTTACATGTATATTTTTAATATAGGAACGTAATGTTTCTGAAATGCAGCTTTTAGTTATCATAAATGCATTTCAGAGACAGGACACATGCCACTCTAAATATCTAAATCACAACAATAATAACATTAAATGTATAAAAAGGTATAAATGTATAAAATGATATTGTTATAACAATGATAATAATCTGTAGTAGTAGTAGTAGTAGTAATAGTAGTAGAAGTAGTAGTAGTAGTATTTTAAGTTAAATAAAAACACAAAAATCCTTTTGTAAATTAATGATACAATATAATATAATAATGTTGTTTAATAAACATTTTATGTATTTTAAATTTGATAAAAATACAAATATTAATTTTGTAAATTAATAATACAATATTATATAATGTAATACAATTTAAGGTTGTTTTGACGTTTAAAAATGTTGTATGTATTTTAAATTAATAAAATACAAAAAAAAATCATTTTGTAAATTAATTAATAATATAAATCACTGCATATTTACTTCTTACAATCTTGATGAAATATGGCAAATTTTGAATTTTGCTTGTAAATACAGCACAAAATGCAGTAGCTAACAGCCCAGGTATTGAAAAAAAAAAGAATTTGGATGAATGAATGTCTACATAATATAATAAATGTAATGTAAAGAAAGAAAGAAAGAAAGAAAGAAAGAAAGAAAGAAAGAAAATATTTATAATTTTATAATATATAATTTTTCCCAACATTGAAAAAAATAAACATTTTATTTTGTACAAAATGCACTGCAGTTAATGAATGAATGAATGAATGAATGAATGAATGAATGAATAAGTGGAGATTTGATTAAAGTTCCAAGACTATTAGAACAAGGGGTGTCTTTAAACATTGTAACCCTAGAATTTATTTTCAGTCTCTTAAGGCCTTCTGTGGGGGTGATTTTCTTATTTGGGGTGTGGTATCCCCGTACAATTGAAGCACTGGAGTAAGGAATTAATTATCATTCAAAAGTAATGGCCCTATTCTGCCCTGCTTGAATTCTAAGGAGAAAAGGTCCTCTGGCCCCGATCCTGCCGCAGCGCCAGGGGAAAGGATTATTCCGGGGATTACCATGTGAAAACTTCTATCAGACTTTCTGACTCAAAGATCTTTTGCGAACAGTAATCGCGTTAATACCCGGGGATTAATGCTGGGCCGAATGCAAAATTGAATTTTAATTCGAATCGCATAAACAGATATAAAATAAATTAAAAGACCATTCTCCCGGAGAATAAAGAGAGTTCTGCGCCTCACACGTCACATGCCAATCCAAGAGCAATGCACCTTTCCACACCTGCCATGCAAATCTTGCGCGTTTTAATGCTGCTCGCTTTTTTAATGTTGCAATAGCCATTGTGCATTGAAATATCACGTCTATTCAACTCGCATATTTCACTTTACTCGCAGCAGACCCTCAACCACGTGCGTTGCGTTGCTTTCTTTTTTAAAAAAAAAAAAATGTGCAGCGTGCACGATTGTTTCGGGGTCCAGATCAGACCCTCTTTAAGTAATTCAGTTGTTTCATTTTCTCACGTGTTTCTGCCATTGAAATGCAACCAGGTCTCGTGCACTTGTGCCTAATCCTGTCAAAATCTCCTTGGCAACATCTCTCAGCTGTGGGCAAAGCCCTTCTTCCTCCCCACCGCCCCTTTGGGAGAGAAAAAAAAAAAAAAACCCTGACATCCATCACGTTTGTGGAAATAAGTAATGTTAAGTAACGTTGTAAAACAATAACTTTTTTATGACTTTATAAGAGCAATAAGTGCCAGGTCCAGACCAGATCGCTAATGCTCTGACTGGAAGCAAAATAGCCATTCAAGCTGTTTTCCCTCTTTGAAGTTATTACTGACAGGTTGGTGTTGTAATAGTAAAATCGATCTCCCCCATCACCCCAGTCTGGACCTCCATCAGAGGGGCTTTAAAACCAATGCATTCGCCATAAAAGCGTAAACAGGACAAGAAAGAGCACGCTGATATAATGCATTAAATACAACAAATGTGAATACAAATGAATATTTAAATATCGTCTACTGTTTATAATCAAAGCACGTTCCCATGAGTCTCTCAGAAGTTTTAGGAGTCCATGTGAGTTTATGCATCCAAAATTATGCATCTAGTCCACTTGTGCTTCACTTCATGCCAGCGAAAGCACAAACGTGCCTCAGAAGCGGGGTGTTTTTGTTCACGCTGGGACTATTTGAATAAGAATAATGCTATTGGAGTGTCGCAGGCCGAGAAAAATGAGTGACAAAAGCTCAGAGGCGCAGAATTTGGACGGGGGACAAGCCGTATAGAGCTGAAAAGAAGAGAGAGGAGAGGCGCACAATGGAACAATTCACCTTATAATCGCTTTGATATATCATACATGCCTGAAGACTCTAAACATTGTGTAATTATTTATAAATGACTGTGCCCCTATCGCCATAATACCGCACGGAGAAAGGCGCCGCAGGTCTCTCCCCAAACTATTTCTAAATAGTGCCCCTTCATTTTTTTCCAAAGAGGGGCGAGTTGCTTGCAATTGAATAAATTGAATAATTAATGAACAATTGTATGGCTGTCTCATAAAGATGTCTTTAAATAAAACTTAAGGCACTGGGCACAGTGGAGCAGTTTGATTGAACTGCATCTTTCACCTTGTGAGTTATAACTCAAGATGCGCGCTGCAGGCAGGGTGGAAGAAAGTGAAATATACAGCAGAAAAACGTTATTTTAACGGGAAATATTTAGCTTAGCATATACATAAAGAATAATACTGCATTATAAAAAATCCACATAATTTAATATGAAATATGGAAGAAAAAAAAACATGGGAGTAAAAATTGTGCATTAAAGCAATGCATAGCCTACTTTTATTATAAAATATGGTTTATGAATGAATAGATATATTTAATTTTCCAGATAATATAGTATAAAATAGTTTAGTGTGGGTAAAACTGTGCTCTGTGCAGAGAGGCAAATTCTGATAAACTTTATCATATATTGACCTTTCTAATATTTTGTACAATTATTTAAAAACTCGAATAGGTTGGTATATTGACATATAATTGGTATATTAACATATAGGCTACATAAACGGTCAGGTAACATAGGCTACATTCGGTAAAGTAGCCTACACTTTAAAAACAATAGCCTAACGTGTTGCAAACTACAAAAAAGGTTTCTAAGTATCAAAATATAAGCTACAAATAATAATAGATAGCACGTTTGACCTTGTATTAATTGTGTGGAATGAAAATGTGTCTTTAAAAGTCACATTTATAATCTGTAATCAAACCAAAACAATTGTGTATATCTTTATAAAATAACATTGTAATGCGCAATGATTTGCTTAGCGCACAAAATAGATAAATGTGAATAAAACAAAAAAACAAACTTGTCTTCTGGCCTCGGGCCCCTTCGTGTTGTCTCTTCTTTTCAATTTCCTCTAGAGATTCAAGTTAAAATGGGCTTGGTGCATGCTGGACAGATAGCAACAGCTCTGCTCGCGTGGCTGGCCAGCTCTCCGGCTCTCTGATTGGCCAGCGGTGATTACAGGCACGCTTCAGAGGGCGAACAAACATAAATTATGCTAATGAGATGGTCGTGCGGCACGGGGCAGACCTGATGCAAACCATTCATTCATCCTTCACAAAAATGCCAAAGCGAGGGGGGTACGTTCATTGTCTCACCAGGGTATATAAGGTAGGTGAGGCCAGTCGTGTGCCAAGCTCACAAGCTCACACGAGCTGATTGAGGGGTAAGAGCAAGACAGACGCGTGCCTTAAACTTCAACACAAACTATCTGCAGGACTCTGCAAGACCTCAAACACCCAGTTTCATCTCCCAGCCCACATAAGGTGCGTATTGGCAGGACCAAGCATCCTCAGTGCCGCGCGCAGAGAACTTGGAATGACTTTCTGAGCTTGTTTTTGGCGTATTCCTAACTTGAATTTTGCTATTTCTCCAGGTTACCGACAATGGAGACTGTCTACTCCGACATGGACACCTCAAGCTGTGACTACTCCTTTACGCACACGGATGACGAGGACTCGCGCAGCAGCCTCCACCCCGCGTCCCCCGCGTCCTCGTGCGGCAAGCCGCCTGCGTCTCCAGCCGAGCTCCAGCAGAAAAAGAGGCGCAGGGGCCGCGCCAGGAACGAAGCCACAGTGCACGTGGTGAAGAAGAACCGCCGGCTGAAGGCCAACGACCGCGAGAGGAACAGAATGCACAACCTCAACGACGCCCTGGATGCTTTGAGGAGCGTGCTGCCTGCCTTTCCCGACGACACGAAGCTGACCAAAATCGAGACTCTGCGCTTCGCTCACAACTACATCTGGGCGCTTTCCGAGACCATCAGGATCGCAGACCAGAGGCAGAGCAAGTCCAGAGACCCACCGCTGCTGCTCCCAGGACTAAGCTGCATGGGAGATGCGCCCAGCCCCGGCGGTGACTCTTGCTCCTGGCCATCCGGCGCATCCTCCTCGTCTTCATCCCCGTCTTACTGCAACTCAGACCCGGGCAGCCCCGCGGCCATGGACGATTTTGGATACTTGCAGACCGACGTAGTTTACAGTTACCACAACTTCGCGCCTGGCATCTATTGATATGACTCAAGCGTTCTCATGTCTGTACAGAGTCTGCAGAAGCGTGTAGTGTAAAATCAGAGGACTTTGCTGTTACTTTTCTAATAGAACCAAGAGCACAACATTAGGTATTCACTGTTTGCCTTAACGACAGTTCACATATGAGAATGTTCTTATTTTTATACGTTTTGTTACCGATATTGATGCCTTTTCCAATATCTTTGCACTTTTGCGCATTCTTTGGAGCATGACCTTAAACGCCTGTTAGAGAAAATTATAATTTAAACCAAGACTGATTGGCCTTTGCAGTCCAAGGTGAAAAGTCAATATTACAATTTGTAGAGCGATAAAGCAGAAAAATGAGCGTGAAAATTCAGTTTCAACGCTGTGACAATAGACTGAATGGACAAGACAAAGATCTGGCCTTATGCATTATGTATTTTGACCCGAAGAAACCTCTCCTGTCTGGCTGATCCGAAGCAGATACAGTTAACTAGCTCTCACGACTGCTTTCCCACTGCTTTCTTTTTGTTTTATTTATTCAACCTGTTGCTTTCGTATGCTATTGTATTTTTATTGTATATAAAGAGATTTATTCTATTATGTATTTACCTCAAAATATAAATCTGGTGCAAACGTGTTTGTACGAATAAATATAACGTTTTCTACAAAAATATTCTGTGCTTGATTGTTTGCTTCGTAATGTGACTCTGACATGCATAAACAACTCATAGCAATGTCTGACAACATAATGGGCATCACTGTAATGATCACAGCCACTGGAGCGTCACTCTGGGTCACAGCGCATAAAATAACGGTTATGCAGCAGGTGCATGGACATAGATCGGAGATACAGAGTCGACGCGTCATCTAATCTGTCAACCAAACTGCTTATGCATATTTTACACACGATTGTGCTTGATTACATCAAACCCTCGGGATGAGTTTTAGTCATCTCAAAAATAAAAACGTCAACTCTAATGTGCATATATTGTAAATCTTTATGGTTACAAAAGCAGGTGGCGTCATTTTGGTTAAAGTTCCTATCTGCAGCCTTTGTGAAATTATAGCCTATAATGAAAACATAGGCTATCAACCTATTTGAGGTCCGTTTGTTACTTTAAATGTATGAATAATAACACAGGTGGATAACTGAAGGCCACGCGCTGACTTAAACTTCACCAAAACTGGCCTCACGAGCAACTGTGGCAAATATATATATATATATATATATATATATATATATATATATATATAAAAGAATGCAATAAATATGGCACTAAAACAACTCTATAAGCATCAATAAATAAATTTAAAATGATTAAAAATGTAATTATAACCAATTAATAGTGCTTAATACTTTAAGTACATTTTAAAAATATATAAACGTACCTTAAAATGATGATTAAAAGGTATAAAAATAATCAATTAAAAGGTAGCCAACTATTGAATTGTAAAATCCCGTTTTTATGATACTGTCGCCTATATAGAAATTTGTTGTCTTATAAAATACAGTTTCTCACAGTAGTATGTTAACAGTAAATCAAAAAGCATTTTGCCTATTTTTGGCAGTTTTCTACGATAGAAATGCCTAAAATGCATTCATCTGCGCGTTCAGATTTATGAACATTCCTTAATCCATTACACTATTTGTATATATACAGTGCAAATTATTGTAGAATTATACAAATTATAGAAATATATTCTGTTTATCTTTGGAACTCATGCAGACAAGCCTACATCCATTTTATTTCGCGAATTTAAATAGCTTCCTGAGAGTTTTTATTCCGTGCACGTTGAGTATGTGTGGATCAGTTGATTTCTGAAGGGGTTCAGGTTAAATCCTCTATTTGGGAGTTCCGCATGAGGTCCAGCCAAGGCTCTTGTATCTGCACGTGTCGGGGATAGAAAAGTATAATAGCGCGAGCTGAAAGCCTCAGGAAAGGGCGCATGCCAGCTGAAACGAGAAAAAGGGGCACAGGCATGATGTTTATCACCCTCTCAAGAAGTTCATTTTACAGACCTTCACCGCACATCAAACATCCGTGCGGAGTCGTGTGGCTCATTCACAAAAGTAATAATCTGCAATGGACTTCAAAGTAGCGCCTTTTCCCCCAAAATTTATGTCTGCATTGACATTATGACTACATTTCTTTGTTCTCAATCACAGCGGCATAAGCTTTCAACTGCTGCCCTCAGAAATGCACCTGCAGTCTCTTCTTTATTATATTCTTTAACACTCCATCCACAACTACACATATGAAGTGCATAATTATTATCATAGTAGCAAGTGCCAATATTTTGGAATTCCTCATTTTAACATGCAATTCAGGAAGCATAAAGAAAAGACAGTGTAAACCCATTGTGATATCAAATTTCTTTATGGCTAAATTGGTTGATGGTTCATATATTTGTATTTTCGAACATTTTTCAATTTTTAACACAAAGAATTTATCAAAGATAAAAGAAAAGCTTATACAGATGAGTGCTATTCCCCTCTCTCCCCCTTCCCTTAGGGCTGAAAGCCTGTATCAGTGCAGAAGGGCTCACTCGGGTCACAGGTCACAGACCCCTCACCTCCCAAGGAGATGGCCTCCCATGTCAACGACCACAAAAACATCAAAACAGCCTTCATGTTTGTGCAGCCATTTGCACACAGCTACATATCGCAGCCCTTCAGAGACAGACATTATGCCTTGGGAGGTACATATACTTGACCTCCCTTCTGTCAGAAATGTCACGTGTATCACTTCAGTGAAAAGTGATTGAAAAGATGGAGAGCTAGTTTAGTTGAATATATAACGAAAGGTAAAAAACTGGTTCCGTCTCAAGATTCCTTCACATATGCAGTGAAGTAAAAGAGTAAAATGGATGTAATTCTTTAGCTTTTAAGCATGCTTTGAGTAGTTTTTATGTCTGGTTGTATAATAAGAAATTTTATGATATTTTGATAATGAAATCAGATTTTTTTTTTTTTAATAATAATCTGCTTGCATCTCTTTTTCTATTTTGAGAAGTTTTCATGTTTCTATATTCGGGTTACAATAGAAAAGATGAAATAAATGCATTGGTTACAATTTAGTAGGTTTTTGCATTCGTTTATCATTAATATGTTTGTTGATTATGAACACTCCCTTGATGCATTCATTTTACTTGTGACTCAGATTTAATCTGATATAGGTGTATATAAAGAGTACTTCAGCATTTTGGAGAGTAGCGTGCAGCATCTGTCTTGTTGCTAAACTCAAGACTAAGGAAGCATCACTAAGAGGAGAAAATCGGCCCGACAGCAGGAGGAGAAAGAATCGGCAGAAGATGGACGAGGCTCTTCAGTGGAAACTTAACCAGAGACCCCAGAGAGTCATATGAAGGCACAAAAAGCTCAAAGCAAGGGCCAATTAAACTATAACCGCCAGTTAATGACAAACAGAAGGTGGAAAAGAGAGGAAGGAGATTAGAGACAGCCTATAGCCAAGACTAAAAAGATCATGATCATATCATAAAGTGTGATGGAAATATTAGATTACATGAAATGTGATATTTTTAATAAAAAGAATAGCAAATGAATTGCATTCTATATGATGGGAGGAGATATTTAAATCTCAGCTCAGAAGAGTGTATACAGAAATATCTAATAATATTGAAATACTACATAAATATAAATATAAATATAAATGATAGTATAATGACATAATTATAATAATGATAATAATAAATATAAAAATTTAATATATCATTTCAATATTATTATTAATAAAATCTCCCTGCTCTCTCTCTCTCTCTCTCTCTCTCTCTCTCTCTCTCATTATTATTATTATCATTAAAATAATATTATTAATAAAGTTGCTGTTGCTGTTCATTTCAAAAAGTTCATTTCTTTTTACTCAATCATAATAAAATATTTCATATTTGTACAATAAGCAAATCACTGTTTTGTACCCATTTATAATGACCAGCCTATATACATATATATACATACTATATGCTATATGCCTTTACTGTAAAGTAAATATATATATATTTGCTTTTCAGTAAAGGCATATAGTATGGCTATAGTTAAAATATATATACATATATATTTGAAGACTACTTGATGTTCATTCAGTTTTGATTTTTTTTTTTTTTTTTTTTTTTTTTAATTGTATTCTTCAAATTTGTACAGTCATCAAATCATTGCTTTTACCATTTTATAATAATAGCCTTCAAAAGGTTACCTTGAGCAAATGAAACGTCATTTATAATTTCTGAGTCTGCTGACGGGTAAGCCTGATCTTTAGGAGCAGCAGAAACCTCAGGCAGCCCTGATTGCTTGTTTTAGGTTGTAGGCTGCTCTCCTGAAGCCTGGAGATCTGTGACTAATTCTGTTTGGGGCCTTATCCTAAACAGAGATTAACAGATGAGTGCTGAAAATGGCATAGTCCTGCCCTCCGCAAAACTCACCTTTAGATCAGTGCAATCCTTCCCTTTAGCACCTAAACAGAAACCTTCACACCCTGTGCTCTGATGGACCTGAAGTCACTGAGAACAGCAGCACGGGATCATTAGAGAAGCTAATGGTTTGTTTGGAAAATAGAGGATTATTTTAAGTCTGATTGGGTGTCAAGAACTGCTTTTACTGGCCATCTACTCTGAAAAGCAAAGAAGATCCTGGAATTTAATCCTGGATATTGATCTGATGTTTTAGAGTTAACTGTAGATTTTGAGTAAATTTCATATCAACAGGTAGATTTTATGCATCCACAGTCTAGTTAAAACACTTTAGCTCAACAGCACAGCATCAGAGTGGGCTTTCAGTCGCTTCTCTCAGTGGGCACAATGGGAGAGTATTGATCTCACTGTAAATTCCTGAACATTGTTCTCAATTTGTAAACCCACTTTATATGCTTTGTCTGTCAGAACTAAAGCCCCACTTCTCCAGACCCTCCCTCTGAATCCTCCTACAGTCAGTTTTACGACAGTTCAACCTTTGTTTTGTCCTCTCTTGTCCGTGGAGTGGAACCACAGAGTGCCCGGAATGTCAAAAGTCAAAGGACCTCTTGGCCTTCCTCAGTGTGCTGACAGAGGATTCAGTCCCGGCTAACTGTATTCTGCCACAGGCTGCTCGACTCATCCTGCCATACACTTTGAGCATCCTCTCTTTGTGCTTTCCCTGGACTTTATGAAGGTGGAAATGAGTCCATTAGTGTTTTATTTCTTGCTAGGAGCAAGAGCTGCTTTCTCATCGATGTATCATAATGGTGATTTAAGCCTGAAGCATACAAACCTTTCCTCAAATCAACACTCGCTTTTTGGGATGCTAATGCCAGCAAGTCATCGCTTTGATTTGCAAATGCAGAAGAAAGCAAATTGAGCTGGTGCTTTGACAAACACTGAGAAATGCAATTCATACTGTAAGAAATGTGAGGTATTATTATGCCCGCTAAATCAGAGTCATTTTATTTATTTATTTATTTATTTATTTACATTTTAAAGCAAACATCTGTCTATCAAGATGTACATATTTTGTATATATTATTAGATTTAAATATTAGATTACATTTGATTACATCAAAATAGATATTTTAAAAGAAGATGGCCAAATGAATCACTTCTAAATGATGGGAGGAAATTTAAAACTGCAGTCTGTAAATTTTACCTCTTTGTCACCATCTCTGTTTGAAAACCTGCAATTGCAGCTGTTTGCGGAATTATCATGCTTGTGTGGGTTGTGCGGCTCCAGCGCGGATGAATCTAATGTTTTGAAGCGTACAGGTGCATCTCAATAAATTAGAATGTCGTGGAAAAGTTCATTTATTTCAGTAATTCATCTCAAATTGTGAAACTCGTGTATTAAATAAATTCAATGCACACAGACTGAAGTAGTTTAAGTCTTTGGTTCTTTTAATTGTGATGATTTTGGCTCACATTTAACAAAAACCCACCAATTCACTATCTCAACCAATTAGAATACTTCATAAGACTAATAAAAAAACATTTTTAGTGAATTGTTGGCCTTCTGGAAATTATATTCATTTACTGTATATGTACTCAATACTTGGTAGGGGCTCCTCTTGCTTTAATTACGGCCTCAGTTCGGTGTGGCATGGAGGTGATCAGTTTATGGCACTGCTGAGGTGGTATGGAAGCCTAGGTTTCTTTGACAGTGGCCTTCAGCTCATCTGCATTTTTTGGTCTCTTGTTTCTCATTTTTCTCTTGACAATACCCCATAGATTCTCTATGGGGTTCAGGTCTGGTGAGTTTGCTGGCCAGTCAAGCACACCAACACCATGGTCATTTAACCAACTTTTGGTGCTTTTGGCAGTGTGGGCAGGTGCCAAATCCTGCTGGAAAATGAAATCAGCATCTTTAAAAAGCTGATCAGCAGAAGGAAGCATGAAGTGCTCCAAAATTTCTTGGTAAACGGGTGCAGTGACTTTGGTTTTCAAAAAACACAATGGACCAACACCGGCAGATGACATTGCACCCCAAATCATCACAGACTGTGGAAACTTAACACTGGACTTCAAGCAACTTGGGCTATGAGCTTCTCCACCCTTCCTCCAGACTCTAGGACCTTGGTTTCCAAATGAAATACAAAACTTGCTCTCATCTGAAAAGAGGACTTTGGACCACTGGGCAACAGTCCAGTTCTTCTTCTCCTTAGCCCAGGTAAGACGCCTCTGACGTTGTCTGTGGTCCAGGAGTGGCTTAACAAGAGGAATACGACAACTATAGCCAAATTCCTTGACACGTCTGTGTGTGGTGGCTCTTGATGCCTTGACCCCAGCCTCAGTCCATTCCTTGTGAAGTTCACCCAAATTCTTGAATCGATTTTGCTTGACAATCCTCATAAGGCTGTAGTTCTCTCGGTTGGTTGTGCATCTTTTTCTTCCACACTTTTTCCTTCCACTCAACTTTCTGTTAACATGCTTGGATACAGCACTCTGTGAACAGTCAGCTTCTTTGGCAATGAATGTTTGTGGCTTACCCTCCTTGTGAAGGGTGTCAATGATTGTCTTCTGGACAACTGTCAGATCCGCAGTCTTCCCCATGATTGTGTAGCCTAGTGAACCAAACTGAGAGACCATTTTGAAGGCTCAGGAAACCTTTGCAGGTGTTTTGAGTTGATTAGCTGATTGGCATGTCACCATATTCTAATTTGTTGAGATAGTGAATTGGTGGGTTTTTGTTAAATGTGAGCCAAAATCATCACAATTAAAAGAACCAAAGACTTAAACTACTTCAGTCTGTGTGCATTGAATTTATTTAATACACGAGTTTCACAATTTGAGTTGAATTACTGAAATAAATGAACTTTTCCATGACATTCTAATTTATTGAGATGCACCTGTATGTGTGGCAGTCAGGAATATATGACCCAAATAAGAATTTTCACTGTATATTTTCACCTGAACGAGCAAGTAACAAGTCTGCCATGTTTGTTCTGCCCAACTGAGGAAAAAAGCATTACAATAAATCGCGCTACCAATGGTGATTTAATCTAAAGATCGATTAGCTCATATCACATCAAACCATGCAAATTATTATTGTTATACTTTATTCTTAAATTATTAATGTTAACAGCATCAGCATTGCTTGACTATGAGTATAGTGTGTATTAGCGTGTAGCTTTCAATTTCTGTACAGTACAATCTCTAATTGTCATACCATTCGAATTTCATATTAAGAAACTCTTTTAACCCAAAAAGCAAATTATGCTCCCTTCAAACTGGTTTTCTTTAAAATACAAGTCTTGTGTAATAAGGCTATCTGTAATCAGAAGCACATTTAAAACTGGAATATAATATAATGAAATTCTCATGTGTTTCATAAACACATAATCCATTCTGGATTACAATCCACCATCAAAATAATACATTTAACTATTCCAGCTGCTGTGAGAAAAGGCTATAAACGATCCGTCACCTGCAGGATCCTCACATGCGATAGCCTAGCAGCCGGGACAGACCTGACGTAATGACGCAGTACCATGCTCGAATTTCCCGCGAAAACCTACCTGTCCCACTCAAATTAGAAAACATTATTATAAGCAAACCGTTGTGAATCGGGCTAAAGTAAGGCGATAGTTTTGAACACTGGCTGGTTATGTACTTGCTCAAATATTGATTTTGGATCATTTTTAACCAAAAAAGGTTGCAGACTGCAGCTTTAAATAAATTTAATATCAGTAGGGTAAATGTTAAAATATTCAGACATAAAATAAAAAAATTCTGAATATCTTTATTAGGGCTGTCCCCTAATAGTCGACTAATCGTTAGTCGACGAGAAGAGGCTTGGTCGATCAAAAATTTATTAGTCGCTTAGTCGCAGAAAACAAAAATCCACAGGCGAAGTCTTTGTGGTAATACAGTACATTGGGCAGGACATCCAAACACTCACCTATCACTCATCGACCTCAAAAATGGTTTATTATCTGAAATATGTAAGTATTGGCTTTTACAACTTTACATGGTCGCTCAATCTGATGTTAACCTAGAGAAATGTGTGCTGTTCAAGTGTCTGTGCAGAGTGTGGAAGCTGAACAGTAGCGCTCACTGCATGACAGATGGAGGCGCTCACTTACTCTTAAAATACCCCCTCATTTCAGGTCATACAGAGAAGAGTAATACATCTATCGAATCTGTAAAGACTCTACGTTTATTTGTGTGTACTCAGAATAACAATGAAATGTTGCACTTGTGTAAAATAATGAAAGCAAAATGCGCTTTCTGCCATCTCGGTCTCTGTGAACTTGAGCGCGAAACTCCGAAACTCCGTGTATACTTGCCTTACAGATAGGAAAACATATCTATAGAGAACGAAATGTCTACTTTCAGATGGAATACAAATATTCTTAGATTATGAAATCCGTGTGAAATATCAGGCACGTCCACCGTGGAGTCAGTGTCGCCGACTTCGTCTCTTAAATCGAAAACAAAGAAAGTACTAGTTTATCAGTAAATTATTAAAATGTTAATGCAGCCTCCTTACTGTTTTCCCCTGCCACATTTATAATCATTACTTCTGCCAGTGCACTGTGGCAAGCTTTATGCGTGTGCTTGAGCGCTTATTAGGCTATGTAGGCAATTTAAGGCTCATTTTGATTTAAATGGTTTATTAATAAATATGCAACTTATAGTCGACTAATGCTTAAAATGAACGACTACTAGTCGACCAGAAAAATCTTTAGTCAAGGGCAGCCCTAATTTTTATGATATTACACAACTGTATTTTTGTTGTTGTTTTGTTTTGTTTCTGGAAAGAAACTAATACTTTTATTTAATGATGCATTAAATTGATCAAAAGTGACAGTAAAGACATTTATAACGTTACGAAATATGTATAACGGTTTCCACAAAAATATTAAGCACCTTATTGGAATAATTTCTGAAGGAACATGTGACACTGAAGACTGGAGTAATGATGCTGAAAATTCAGCTTTGCATTACAGGAATAAATTACATTTTAAAATATATTCAAATAGAAAACAGTTATTTTAAATTGCAATAATATTTAAAAAAAAATTTCACCATATTTTTTCAGCCTTGGTAAGCATAAGAGACTTCTTTCAAAAACATTGAAAAAATCTTACCAAGCCCAAATTTATATTCAGAAAATACACAAATTTAAACTACTAATTAGGTTTCAAAGAGTTCAATTGAAAAATAAGTCTGAACTTTCAAAGCATCTGGGCTCTTGTGTCTTAAGTGACCACTCACTAATGCAAAGTGATTGTATTTTGTGTATCTAGTGCTTTGGCGACACCATAATGCATTGCCACAGTGGTCGCCTCATTGGTTCAGTCATTTGAGAAGCACCTACACTTGTACTGAGGCAACAAGTGCAGATGTTCCTCTATGGTAGATTAGGCATGTCACCCATAACCTGAGGAAGAGGTCATCCCTCTGGTTTAAGGCTTGAGGAGGCTACTTTAGAACGAGAGGCAGACAAAGACACAGAGGGCCCTTGCCCGAGGGCTGCCGGTTCCAAGTGGCTGCCTGCAGTATGTAAAGATATCTTGTCTTTATTTGTAATGGAAAGCCACCAACACACACCTACACTCTGCCTCCGCCTCTAAACACGCATGCATACATCCTCGTTTGTACCTTTGTGAAGACTTTTTCACATGTGACCATACGACAAACATTCATTTCATGTGATAATATGAACGCTGAGGTGATACAATGGAAGCAATCTGATCTTCTGTACAAAAGAGTTTACTTTGTCACAAATTTACTTTTTCTTTAACAAGAAGTTCTTTCATTCATAAAGCATTTTTGATTATTTCCAGGTTTAAAGGAAACATATTCTACATGTTTAATGTGGTCTTTGTCTCCATTGTGGAAATGAAATATATAACACACATTGTCCTATCAAGAGTGATATTGCCATATGTTACTTATAAGGCCATATATGTAATTTTCACATACGTGCATTCTCTGGGTAGATGAACATACAAGTTTAGAACATACAAAATCCCCATAGTAAAATATTTATATGTACTATATGATGATTTTTATGTGGTTTTATATGTAGCAGCTATGTCAACAATATATTTTATTTATATATGGAACTTTATTAAAATAAAACACAAAAAATAGCATGTTTATACATTTTTTCATCTTTTATATTCCCTCATCCAATATATCCTACTTATATATAAAAATATATGGATGTATTACATTAGCGTATGTGCTTGTGGATCCAATTTAATCCTGTTTTTAATTAATGTGGTCTTCTTTTAAAAAAAAAAAATAATAATTAAAAAAAATCTTATGTTCACCAAGGCTGCATTTATTTGATTAAAAATACCATAAAAACAGCAATATTGTGAAATATTATTACAATTTAAATTACTATTACATTTTATTAAAAATAAGTTTAATTTATTGATATTATTATATTTTAAATTCTAATTTATTCCTGTGATCAAATCTGGAATTTCAGCATCAATCCTCCAGTCTTCAGTGTCACAGGATCCTTCAGAAATTATTCTAATTTGCTGATTTGTTGCTCAAGAAACATTTCTAATTATTAATGTTGAAAACAGTTGTGGAACTTAATATTTTTTGTGGAAATCATGATACATATTTGTTCAGGATTCGTTAATAAATAGAAAGTTCAAAAGAACAGCATTTATTTGAATTTGAAATCTTTTGTAACATTTTTTCATTTGAAAAAAGATAAAAAGAAATAATTATGCCTCCTTGCTAAATAAATTTCTTCCAAAAAAAATCTTTCTGACCCCAAACTTTTGTTCAGTAATGTATAAATGAATTTGCTAAATTATGCATTTCCATTCATTTGAAATGATTAATTTCACAACAATAGCAGTCTCGTTTAGCTATCAGTCACATGATCTTATCATTATATGTCCTCTTGCCAATACACTAGCACTGCGCTTGAAACGGATGCATCTCAAAGTGGCTTTAAAGTGGAGGGCAGCAGGTTACGAGTGCTGTAGACTGTGTTAAGTGCTGTCTGATTAGACTGAAGTGGCTGTGAGAGCAGAACTGCCGCTAGAGGAGGAGCAGCTCTCACCAGTATCGCCACGCACTGTCACCTGCGCCTCACCTGCCCCCTCCATCTCCCTCCAGGGCAAGGAGGAGCAACCGATGCCCCAGAGCCCACAGCGACAGGAAAGTGTCAATCAGAAGGGAAGCCATGCAGCTGCTCGAACGCAAACTTTGATTCCCTGCTAAATAGATGGCTTTTTCACCCCACTCCCACTGGAGAGGCAGCTCCTCCGAGACTCCAGATAAAAATCAGGGAAATTCAATCCAAGCCACAGCTTTGGATAAACAGATGTGATTTTTCCCCTCTCAGTGCTACACAAGATAACCTCTCCCCCCGTCTTCCATCTCTCCATGACCCTGCACCTGCACCAACGCTATGCCAACGTAAGACTGATGTCTCACTCTGCTCTCTGCTGACCTGGAATCACAGATAACTATCCAATTACTCAATTTGGTGGCAACAGGCTATTCTGATCATATCACTTATCAGTTCTGACTAATGCCATTCAGCAAGCATCTATCAAACCGGTGACTATAATACCAGTTGGAAACAATTCAAATTCAAGGTTATGGCCTTCTATAAGAACTTGACTTATGCTATTTGTTATTGCTAACACTTTGTTTTAAGGACCAATTCTCACTATTAACTAGTTGCTTATTAACATGCATATAATAACATATTGGCTGTTTATTAGTAAGCATATTAATGCTTTATTCTACAGGAACATATTTTAGATCCCTTAATCCTAAACTGAACAACTAGCTTACTAACTATAATAAGCAGCAAATCAGGAGTTTGTTCAGGGAAAACTCTTATAGTGAATATGTGTCCCCTATTCTAAAGTGTTCCCTATTTATCCATTATCCTTACAATCCTTACAAAAAACAAAAAACAAAAAAACAAAAAAAAAAACACTTTACTACCATACTACAAACCAAGCATTAAATCATGCAACATATGCATATAAATCACACACACACACACACACACATATATACACACACACACAAATTTTATAATAAGAATTGATAAGTATTTTATAATTAAATAATTGAATATAAATATATACTCATAAATATAATAAATATATATAATTAGTAAATAGTATATATTGCTAACTAGTGGTTTTAAGCCCACACCATAATAATTATATCTATACAATATATTTATATATAATTTTATATTTCTATATAGCATTGGAAATAACTTGAACATTTGAAAACAACAAGACATTTGAAACGTCATGGATTGTGAAAAGCAATATACATATAAAACAACTTGAGTGAAAAAATAACTTTTATGAAATTATTCCTTTTTTGTCTAGCTAAACGCAACACGTACTTATGGTTTCAAGCATTTTTCATATTTGATTTGATTTTGAAATCAAATGACAATATACATGTAAACCATGAAAGTGCAGAGAGATTTTACACACAATACAAGGAGTCCCTGAGGAATGCTGAATATTGATGACTAAGATGATACGACCCACAAAGTGTCTCTTCAAATTAGCCAATTAAATTGATCCAAAATCTTATACATATAAGTTTATAACATACAAAATCCCCATAGTAAAATCTTTATATGTACATATGTTAATAACATCTGTATGATGATTTTATATGTCAACAATAACAACAACAACAATTTTATTTTTATATGGAATTTATTAAAATAACATGCAAAAAATAGTATATTTATAATTTTTTTCAACTTGACTATCTTTTAGACTCCCTCATATGATATCTGTTTATATATATATATATATATATATATATATATATATATATATATATATACAGTGGGTACGGAAAGTATTCAGACCCCCTTAAATTTTTCACTCTTTGTTATATTGCAGCCACTTGCTAAAATCATTTAAGTTCATTTTTTTTCCTCATTAATGTACACACAGCACCCCATATTGACAGAAAATCACAGAATTGTTGACATTTTTGCAGATTTATTAAAAAAGAAAAACTGAAATATCACATGGTCCTAAGTATTCAGACCCTTTGCTCAGTATTTAGTAGAAGCACCCTTTTGATCTAATACAGCCATGAGTCTTTTTGGGAAAGATGCAACAAGTTTTTCACACCTGGATTTGGGGATCCTCTGCCATTCCTCCTTGCAGATCCTCTCCAGTTCTGTCAGGTTGAATGGTAAACGTTGGTGGACAGCCATTTTTAGGTCTCTCCAGAGATGCTCAATTGGATTTAAGTCAGGGCTCTGGCTGGGCCATTCAAGAACAGTCACGGAGTTGTTGTGAAGCCACTCCTTCGTTATTTTAGCTGTGTGCTTAGGGTCATTGTCTTGTTGGAAGGTAAACCTTCGGCCCAGTCTCAGGTCCTGAGCACTCTGGAGAAGGTTTTCATCCAGGATATCCCTGTACTTGGCCACATTCATCTTTCCCTCGATTGCAACCAGTCGTCCTGTCCCTGCAGCTGAAAAACACCCCCACAGCATGATGCTGCCACCACCATGCTTCACTGTTGGGACTGTATTGGACAGGTGATGAGCAGTGCCTGGTTTTCTCCACACATACCGCTTAGAATTAAGGCCAGAAAGTTCTATCTTGGTCTCATCAGACTAGAGAATCTTATTTCTCACCATCTTGGAGTCCTTCATGCGGGCTTTCATGTGTCTTGCACTGAGGAGAAGCTTCCGTCGGGCCACTCTGCCATAAAGCCCCGACTGGTGGAGGGCTGCAGTGATGGTTGACTTTCTACAACTTTCTCCCATCTCCCGACTGCATCTCTGGAGCTCAGCAACAGTGATCTTTGGGTTCTTCTTTACTTCTCTCACCAAGCCTCTTCTCAGATAGCTCAGTTTGGCCGGACGGCCAGCTCTAGGAAGGGTTCTGGTCGTCCCAAACGTCTTCCATTTAAGGATTATGGAGGCCACTGTGCTCTTAGGAACCTTAAGTGCAGCATAATTTTTTTTGTAACCTTGGCCAGATCTGTGCCTTGCCACAATTCTGTCTCTGAGCTCTTCAGGCAGTTCCTTTGACCTCATGATTCTCATTTGCTCTGACATGCACTGTGAGCTGTAAGGTCTTATATAGACAGGTGTGTGGCTTTCCTAATCAAGTCCAATCAGTATACTCAAACACAGCTGGACTCAAATGAAGGTGTAGAACCATCTCAAGGATGATCAGAAGAAATGGACAGCACCTGAGTTAAATATATGAGTGTCACAGTAAAGGGTCTGAATACTTAGGACCATGTGATATTTCAGTTTTTCTTTTTTAATAAATCTGCAAAAAATGTCAACAATTCTGTGTTTTTCTGTCAATATGGGGTGCTGTGTGTACATTAATGAGGGAAAAAAAATGAACTTAAATGATTTTAGCAAATGGCTGCAATATAACAAAGAGTGAAAATTTAAGGGGGTCTGAATACTTTCCGTACCCACTGTGTGTGTATATATATATATATATATATATGGAAATATTTCATTAGTGTATGTGCTTGTGGATCCAATTTAATCCTTTTTTAATGTGGTCTTCTTTAGAAAGAAAAAAATGAAAAAATAAAAAAAATAAAAAAATCTTATATTCACCAAAGGCAGCATTTATTTGATTAAAATACAATAAAGACAGCAATACTGTGAAATATTATAACAATTTAAATTATTATTACATTTTAATTATTATTTACTTTTTATTGATAATAAGTTTAATTTATTAATATTATTATATTTTAAAATATAATTTATTCCTGTGATGCAAAGCTGAAATTTTGCAATTTTGATTTGATTTTGAAATCAAATGACAATATACATGTAAACCATGTGTCTGAAAATTCAGAGAGATTTTTGCAGACAAAATACAAGGGGTCCCTGAGGAATGCTGAATATTGATGACTGAATGATACAATCCACAAAGTGTCTTTTCAAAGCAGCCAATAAAATCGTTTAAAAATCTTCACAGCTAATCAAACCATATGTTGTCTGAAGATATTATGGAAAGACTACAATCTCCACATTATTTTAGTAAGTAAAACTCTTTATTGCCTACAGCACCTTTTAAACAGGTGCTTTACAAAAGACAAAATTAGATGTACATACATATGGAAAGAACTCCAAAACTAAAGAAATAAGTAAAGGCCTATGAGTTAAATTGAGTTTTAAAGAGTTTTTGGCATGCTCTAATCTGCTATAGATCCACATCACGACTCCTCTCAGAAGACCAATCGTTTTTTTTGTTTTGTTTTTGTTTTACTGTCTGAGGGCATCAATGGGCCCAGGCTATGGGCTTTTTATGAGAACTCAATCAGGCCAGTGAAGGTCAAGCCCTCCTCCTTGTCTTCAACAATTACCATGAAATTCTTAATGTCCACACAGCCGAGGCATCCCCAAATTTCAGAGTGTCATCCAGAGGGCGAGGACTCTGGCTGTGCGTCTCTGCGGCTCTCCTCCCATCATGCCCTGCCTCGGTGCGCAGAAGTTGAAGGTGCAGCAGGCTCCAGCTGAACCCATGACCCCTGCAGACTGTGGAGAGGAGCAATTTCCAGGGCAATAAAAACCACCATGGCAACCGAGATGCTGTCTGTGACTCATGGCCTTTGGGCCGCTTGATATCCGTAGAGAGGCTTTTTTGTGACCGAATGCGCATTTTTATTGATTCGCTAGCCGTTCGAGACTTGTTTTTATCAGAAAAGCCTTTAGATATCACAGTGAATATGCACTTTGCAAAACGAAATGTCACCAAAACCATTCCCGACGTCTAGAAAACTGAAGCCTCTTGTACTTTTTTCCCAGCAGTCAGTAAAATAATGAAGCCCATTTTCTACCTTATAAAATCAAGCTGAATCACCCCCATTCATTTGGACCGCGCGTCTGGTTTCAGAATTTTTTTCTTTGTTTAAATACACCGTGAAGAAAAGTATAAATCAGACATTTAAGTTGGCCTGCTACATGGCAAAACAATGCCTCGTGGAGAGGAGATGAAGAGGGTAACGCCATAATGTAAAATAGTTAAAAGCTTATTAGAGCCATTGAAAGGCAGCGTGATTTCCACTTTGTTTCGGAACACCCTGAGCTCTGTCTTTCAAGTGATTGTGAAGGGGGCAATTCAAATCTCTTTGGGTCCATATGAATGAAGGCCTCTTAAAGCTCTTTTATAAGCCAGCAAATTCCCCACAGGCTATGCCCTTTAGCTCTATTACTGATTTACCAAAAGCATTCATCTCGAGCCTTCTGCTTCTCTTCTCCCATTGTTCTCTCCGGTCACCCCAGCACCTGACAACTCTAGCACCAGGCTTTCTTAGCTGCTTAAAACGTGCAGGCCAAAACCACTGCGAATATTGCTATATATCTTTGGACGCCTTTGCACCGCTGCACACTTTACAACAGTTAAAAAGGAACGAGGACAGAGTCGGAGTGATTGATTCTGCTCACCCACGGGGTATAACATTCAGTAATGTTAACATAAATGGCTGAATGAGGCGGACTCCTCTCCGGACAGAAAGGGGAGGCCTGATCCCTTTCTTTCTTTCTGCGCAGAGAAAGAAGGGAAAAAATTCCAAGAGGGCCCATTGCCTCTATACTTAGATTAATTAGGCCCCCTTTAAGAGCCATTCAACCCAGTTCTAAAATAGGGGTCCGAGTTACATTATGTAAAGTTTTGGGACTGATTTGCATTTGTTTGTGTGGCTGAGAGTTGTGTGGAGGAGCACTTGGAGAGCGACAGAGGGAAATATAAACAAAGAGAGGCGAAAATATTCTTTTAATGGCTTTACAATCTTCTATGCTGTTTTTCTTGCTCATTGAGGTTAATGGCGATCAGGAATAAAAAAGTGCTTTGAAACGAAATCAGACCTGAAAATTATACTTATTGTGTCGCACAGGCTTTCTCGATAAAGCGAGAAAAGGATATTGTGTTTTACAGATGTCTGATTTGCCAAACCAGTTTATCACTGTATGTTTTTAATCGCAGTATTCTTAAGCAAGTCTGATCCACCGGTGTGTTAAAGCCATTTTAATAAATAAAAGCATGATTCAAATTTCAAAAAACAAATTTCAGTTGTTCACTTTGAATTATACTATACACTCAAATATTTACAATACAGTTCATAAGTTAGTAAGATTTAAGAAAAAAAAAAAGAAATTAATAATTGTATTCCACAAAGATGCATTAAATTGATAAAAATCAATAATCACGTTTGGTCTCGTACTGTATTGCGTACCTTTTCAGTGTCTGCGCTTGCTTGGCTATTTGTTGTGATAAACAGAAAAGTGTGTTCAAGCCCCAGTGGAAGACAGTGTAAAGAAATACTCTTTGAGAGAAGCAGTCTATCAGCAGAAGTTAAAAGCAGCTCGTAAGTGTATTTACTTGTCTCTTTAGTGTTTAGTGCAGTTGTCGTTGCTAGGAAATGCTTGTTTTGTTTACTGTGTTGAGACTTGCTGAAATTGCGTTTGGTCTCGTACTGTATCGCGTACCTTGTCAGTGTCTGTGCTTGCTTGGCTATTTGTTGTGATAAACAGGAAAGTGTGTCCAGCTGTATTCAATTTCCATTTTGTCAAACGGGTATAAAAAAGGTTAATACACTGCGGCAGCGGTCGTGGCAGCCCTCGTGTGAAGACCGAAGAGTGTAAAGACCATTGACTCTACCGTGCGACTCCACCGGGCAGGGACACCGGCAAGGGACATCAATATCGCTTTTTATTTATTCTCTTTCCTACTAATTGTTTCACTTCTGTTTTAGTTTTATTATAACCAATTCTTACTATGTGTTTCCAGATCACTACTATCACTACCACTCGCAAACCAAACCTGTGCACATTGCCTATGTCTGCTAATACACTACTTTCTTTTTCTATTGGTTTCTGGAATTGTCAGTCTGTTGTCAACAAAGCTGATTTCATTACTTCCATTACTAATCATTCAAGTCTAAACCTCATGGCCCTGACAGAGACCTGGATCAAACCAGAGGACAATGCTACACTTGCGGCACTCTCCAATAATTTCTCCTTTTCCCACACCCCCCGTTTAACTGGAAGAGGTGGAGGTACTGGTCTGCTCATCTCTAATAATTGGAAATTTACTCCTTTACCATCTCTGTGTATCAACAGCTCCTTTGAATCACATTCGGTTACTATTACCTACACTCTTAAAATCCATTTTGTAGTTGTTTATCGACCTCCAGCACCACAAGGTAACTTCGTGGAAGAATTAGATGTGTTGCTATCAACCTTTCCTGAGGATGGTACTCCCTTAGTTATACTTGGAGACTTCAACATCCACCTCGATAAACGTCATGCTGCAGACTTCCACACTCTGCTTGCCTCTTTTGATCTCAAGAGAGTGTTAACTACGGCTACTCACAAATCAGGCAACCAACTGGACCTTATTTACACACGACACTGCTCCACTGATCATGTGATGGTTACTCCACTGCACACCTCGGATCACTTCCTACTCACTCTTAACCTCAACATGATTTCATTTATTTATAATCAAATAAATCAGGTGAGTATTAGAGACTTCTTTCAAAAACATTAAAAAATATAATCTTTTCCACATTAAACTGTTGAATGTATATTTGAATTTATTTTCATTTTAGTCCAATCACATTTTAATTATCATTTGTACGCTTAGTCAGTCATACATTTCAAGAGTAATTTATTTTTTACAATGTTTGCAGTGCACATAAACAAAAAAAGTTTATATCATGATCATGTAGCTATTAAACAGTTATTTAATGACTGTTTATTGCTTAGTAAGTATTAACTTCTTAATCCTTAATTTTTAAATAATACGAATTTTGGTGCACAAAATGAAGAGTATGTCTGCAGTTACACAATTCACTGTGAACAGTTTCTTTGAATTCTGATGAATGATTTTTGCAATTTTTGCAATATTTGTAATATTTACAATATAATTCATTGGGTGCAATAGAAAATTGCTTCACTAAAGGATTGCGAATGCAAAGAAAAGAACGCTCAGGTGCAACATTTCAACTCTGTGAGTGCATGAGATGATTTTGAGGGACCAACAACAATGAAGAAGATTTCACTATTTGTCTGTTAAGGCCTCTTTCTCGGTGTCTGCGGGTACACAACGGGCACGTGAAGCGACATGGGATAAGCCATGCGGCATGAAGGAGGACCTCTCAGGCAGGAGAGGGGCAGCACGCAGCTCAGAGGATGGGGGTGATGTGCTGGACCTAACAAAGCACCAGGGCTGTGTGTTAGTAAGGGGATTGGGCTGCCAAGGCTGCTTAATACTGAGGAACGATTAAGAACACAAAAGAGCAGGATGAAGCAGTGTGAATGGGAACCGTGTGTCCCAGATCACATAAGGGTCTTAAAGCTGGGGGATGGATTAAGCTCTGAGTGAAAGTGTCTGGAACGGAGAATGAGAAGGCAGCCTCTTTTAATTGCATTTTGTGTGTAGCTATTGGCGTGCCAGGGATGAACCCAGATTGGGCAGTATCTCAAAGCAAGGGTTAAATCAAAGGAGATGGAGCACAACTTTTACTCTTCACCTTGTTGTTGATGGAATGAACCACAAAGATGGATTTGGTTTGGCCTTTTAGATTTGGAAATAGCCAACTGTTGCACATTTGTTGCTGCATGTTGGGGCTGATGTTGGGGATTGTGGCTGTTTGATTTGGCTCATAATAGAGAAGTTTGTAACACCTGCTTTGACTGTGATCTTTCCTCAAACCGCAGAGACGAGAGAAAATTCACAGCAGAGCAACTCAGCATGCTCGTAGCATTTTATTTGACATGTATTTTCTGGGGTAAAATTGAGATTACACTATAAAAAAATTATTTTTAAAGTTATACAAAGATTTCAGATTGCAATAAAAAGATTACTGTTTTAGCCTTTTTACTTCAAAATTTCTTGTTTAATTGAATGTGTTACTTGCAAATTCTTTGTAATTATTTGTTAAATTTACTAGCAATTTATGAGTGAAAATTGAAAAGTAAATCATACACCAAAATTGTTTCAGTATAATAATAATAATAATAATAATAATAATTAAAAAAAAACATTTACACTGTAAAAATTATTTTTCAAGTTTTAAACAAAGATTACTGGAGTATGTTTTAAAAGAAAATACTATTTCTACTTCAAATTTTCACATTTAATTCAGTGTGTTACTTGCCATTTCTTTGTAATTATTCATGAAATTCACTGGCAATTTCTGAGTGAAACTTTTATAAAAGTTTTGTTTCGCTTTTTTAATGTTTATGAAGTTTGACATGCTGAATACAAAAATTATTATCAGTGCTCATGAAAACTAAAAAATGTTGACAACTTATACAAGTTAATCTGTTATTTATTCATTCATCTTTAAACATTAAGGCATTACAGACACTGAGTATGACTTTCTGTAAAGCTGCTTTGAAAAGTACCATCCAAATAAATTTGACTTGAATCTTCTATGTTCCATATTTTCCTTGACCTACAAGCTTGAAAGTACAGATTCAATTCACTGAAACTCTTTTTGTTGCAATAAGAGAAGGATATAGAGGGACGACATAGTTGTACAAGGAAAAGTAAAACAAAGAGAGAATAGGCGCTGTGTATTACAGCCTCGCAAAACAAGGAGGTCGCCTTGCGGACATTAAATCTTTCTGCTGCTCTGCTTCTCTCATGTGTCCAATGACAACTCCCCTGGTTCACCTTTGTGCTGGGTCTTCACCCCGACCGCTCCTTGGGGAATGGTGGTCATGTGAGTCTGAACCCTGCTTCCCTCGGCCGACAATACAGAACGCCCTAGATCCCTCTCCATTTCCTTGAAGGGCTAAGCATGTCCACAGTGAGGTCAGAGGGGCATCCCAAAGTGGATAACAAAGCTTTGAAAAGCTTTGCCACTTGAAGATTGCCTGACAGAGCTGCTGGCTCCCTTCCCCCTCGACTCAAAGTGTGGGCTGTCAGATTTGCCCACCCTCAGATCAAGCCCTGAAGCTCTCTCTGTGGCCATCAGCGATACAAAGGAAGCCCTCGCTGCAAAGAATGAACCCACTTGTCTATATACAGTACATGCTGTAACAACAGACGTGGCAAGACTGATGAATGAACAAGTGTTCGCGCTCTTGTTATGGTAACATTCAGAGCAACGACGAAGACTGGCTTGAGGTAATTGCTCTGTCCGAATGTGAATACCGCCACTCTAGCAATAAACAAAATTTAATACATTTCTTCATTGCATTTTAATTTCATCAAATGTTTGCATGAGTCAATTGCACTATTTAATTGTGAATTCATATACATTATCATGCTATTTTTGAAAGAATATGCTATATTTCAAAGTATGCAATTTTTAGCGTAAACACTTTCTAGTGACTAACAAACAAATAAACTCTGTTTCAGAGTTTTGATTGGAGAAGGAGGAGCAAAATGGAGCCAGAACACTTTGCATAAAACTACTGTAACAAAAAAATATATAAAACGTCTGGTGTACTACTATGACTTATGGATCATGGTACATGGTATAAAAGAGCTTTAAGAGGCCTTCATTCATGTAAATAGTACCGTGATACAGAGTGCGACCTAAAGCTTTTTGGACACTTATGCCATACTCAAAAATGTATTCATATTTTTGCATCATACACAGTATAAAACTAAGTGCCATTTTTTTTAAGAAACTCAGCACATAATCAAACACAAAAAGGTGAATCTTGCACACCACTGTAGCTTGCAAATTTTAATACATTTTGATCATGCAACCTTCATCGCATTGTTGAAGGAATACAGCACAAACATTTTTTTAGCCAAAAAATGGCTATATTTATAATTAAAAGCACTTGCTAAAATGACCCAGAATAGTGTTCATTTCTGATGAAATGTTTCCAGATGCCACTTACTCTTTTGTATCTAACGCAATGACATTCATACATGCTGCAATATGTCCTAATGTGTCTGTTTCGGGTAAATGAAAGTATCAGCTGATACCTACCAGGGTTGTAACAATAAAGACAGAAATGCAGTGAGGGATAGAAGTACAGTGTGTTCAATGGATTGTACAGCTGAAGAATTTTTTTTTCCAAAACATAAAAACAAAGTCCAGTAGACAAAAACTTTTGAAGTGAGGTGGCAAAAATTACATGATCTAGGACATTTATACAGTTGTAGCCACAATGTCAGGAAAGAAAAAAAGTATGAAAGCTGGGACAGTACCTTTTCAAAAGGTTTTATTTATTAAAAATATATATAAATATTTAATGTAAGAACAGATGGGGCCTTTTGTAACTTGAATATGCGAGGCTTTCAGTATCATTCCTTCCAGTTATTTTACCAGTGCAAAAACAGCACGTTACATTGCTTCATATTGCAAACTGGAATTTGTTATTATATGTATAATTATAATTTATTAACATTTTACTGCTTAATACACTTTGTTATTCTTCTAGCTATGTACCTACAGCAGTTAATTGAAAGTATTGCCCATTCAAAGAAAATAGCTTACTTCCCTGTTGCAAAATAAGGTGGATATCACAATACAACAATGCAACAATGTGAATTGTGGATAGTGATAATATGAATTGTGTTTAGTTCACCCAAAAATTAAACTTTAGGCTTTTATTCACATATAAACATTGATTAATGCACATACAAAGACACTTAAGTTTACATAATAATAAATTAAAAATAAAACATATTATTTAATGAAAAATACATTTTAAACTTTTTAAATGTCTGTACAGAGGGACAGAGTGCAAGCATATGTGCTACATACGTAATTCTGTATTTTTAGCTAAGCAGAATTATTAATATTTCTATTCTGATTAATGAACAATACTTTTTGTTAACTTTTTATCATATGTCTTGGAATAAATAATTGTGTGAGATTATGTAAATGAACAGGCGAATCAGTTATTTGGACCAGAAACGAACTGTCCAAAGGAACCAGTTTGCAGAAAAGAATCAGATTTCCAGTTGCATTAAGCTTTGGATTACAGGTTATAATGATACAATGTTCAGTTTGTTGCACAGACAGATCGTTTCATTTCATAAGACCTCAATATACCATCTGGAGCCAAGTGAATTGATTTTGAGTTCCCTGGTATGCGTTTTATTCTCAAACACTGCTGCTGCTGACTTGCATTTTAGGAATCACCAAGGACCACGCTTTCAGCTAAAATTCTTTACTGTTCTACTGAAGAAAAAAAGTGACCTACATCTTGGATGGCCTGAGGGTGAGTAAATTAACAGCAAATTTAATTTTTGGGTGAACTATCCCTTTAAGAGATCTTACACGGCAAAACTACAAATTACGATATAATCCTTCCATGTACAGTGTAATCTGTGATTGTGCCATATGCGGCGGCTGAGCTCTCTAACACTAATAACAGAGCCTCTGTCCGTTAGTATCACCTGTAGCTGTGACCTCAGAGAGCGGCTGATCTGCTTTTGCACGGGGGGCCTCTCGATGCGCACCAGGGAGAGCTGGGGGGCTGAAGTGTGCCGTCCGGCTGCCAAAAGACTCTGTGAATGGGCATGCAGGAGATCAATGCAAGCCCCTGAAAATCCCATTAGGTCCCAAAGGCACTTGTTGCCTTGGCTTAGACCTTTGCTAGCCGTCCTGCTCAGGGCTACATCTTTCTCTTTGTCTACCTTGTCTTTTTCTTAGATTTTATCACATTAGCTCCAGGGGAAGTTAGAAATCGGCAATTATTGCAAGGTCTGTGATGCTGGCAGGACCAAGGAGGGGAGGGAGAGATCAGGGCAAAAGGCCACATGAAGCAAGGGGCAAATGGTACATGGTAAAATTGGAAAGGCACCTCTGTTTTCCACAGTTAAAAAAGTGGAAAATGCATTGAGACCACATATCATGGGCAAGACGAGTTTTCTTTGGCACAGTTCAGGGGATTCGTCACACTGGACCTTTGAGATTAAACTTTTAACAGAGTACAAATAAAAGCCCCAGGTCTTCAAACGTATCAGGGTTTTTAAAATGTGATTGAAGTTTCTTTGTTTTTTCTTGTGTAGATGAAGAAAATAGTTTTATATCAAATAGATCAAATTGAAAGAGTCTCTAACTACATTTAAAACATCCAACTGGATGCCATATACAAGGTGGAACAAAATAATTGCAGCATTACATGAAAATGAGTTTAATGTAATTTAGAAATGAATATTCAAGATGATTCACACAAATTAGCAAATATAGTCACTGCCTGTACTCCTGACATGAAAAATGTTACAAAAAAAAACTACTGAATGTTTCAAAGAAAATGTCTGTCTTTTGACTTCCCAAGATGGTACAGCCACTTAAGAAAGGCACAACCTCAAAAATGACAGCAGAACTGAACACTTCTGTGAATAAGCCATGAGTCTCACATATGAACATGCATGAACATAAAGGCCCATCTATGAAAGTGGATGGATGGCAATAATCCCTCTTAATACACAACTGAAATATTTTCTGACTGATACACAAAGAAAACATGCAAATTTTATTTGTCAAGTTACATCCTATTTCATAATTCCACTAAATGCCACAATTTGTTCCGTGAGTTCCATATATGTAGCCTATATGTTCCATTCGATTTTGCTGTAGACTGCATTTGACCTCTGTTTTGACATATATAATTTGAGATAATTAGTTGTGTTTATGTTAATGTCACCAAGAGGAGCTTTTCTTATCAATACGTGCATTTGACCTCGAGTTGTTACAACCCATATGACTTCTATAGAACCAAAATATATTTTGGAGAATTTCTACTAAGCTCTCTTCCATACAATTACTGTTCATTGTAACCATGACTAATAAGCTCCAAAACGAATGCAACAATATTACAGCGACAAGATATTTGTCCACAGAATTGAAAACGGAGCGTCAGCGTGACGCAACACAGTCAGTCACAAACACAGCCAATCAGCCTCTCGCACCTGCAACTAAAGAGAACAGAACTGAACACATACCTCGTGACTGCTTTGATGTTTTGTAGCTTTGTGAAGCCTGAAGGATTTGTCATATTATATCCGATTGTAAATTTTCACAATCAGTCTCCCCTTATGTTTAATGTTGTTTACTCCGTCGAAGTGGGCGAAGTTACCTGTCGCAATGGGAAAGGTGCCCACTTTATCGTAGCGCTTCTGGTTAGGACACGGTGTAAAACTAGTCCACAGGATATCTGTGCTATGTTATTTGTAGTTATATAATATTGAAGAAATTGCACATATTTGTTTTCTATTTTTTTTTTTTCTTGCACATCTGTAATTATTATTATTAGCCTATTATTTGCACATTTTTGTTCCAATTAAAAATTTCAACATTGATATGAGATTCAATGCTGTGTTATAGATTTTTAATGAGCAAATATGTGTCCATATTATATATTATACAGTATATACATTGTTGTTAGCAAGCGAGCCTACTTTAATGCAGCCAAAACAAGACTTATGTACATATATTTATTTATTAATTGTCCTATCAACCTATTAAATTAATAACAATGTAATATAACAGTGAAGAGAATCTACAGACACACAATGTCCACATGCAGTTAAATCACACCGCAGTTTGCCATGTCCATTGGGACGAACTAGATATTGATCTCAGATAAATAAACAAACAATCTGTCTCTGTCAATGACAAGTAATGGCATGTGTTTGGGTCTTTAGCCTTAGAGAATAAAGAGGAAGCTGTATGTTAATGGGGAATATATAAATGTATCTATTTTAAAATGCTTTATGAGGTGAGTGGGTTTTTTTTTCTGTCACTATGTCTTTATATCTCAAGGATTATGTCAGAAGCATTTATTAATTTATTAATATTCATTTGATGGTGATTTCTACACAGATTAAGAAAAGAAAGGGAAAAAAGTAAAAAATAAAATAAAAACAAAAACAAGCACACATAGATAATACCAACACAATACACATAGTGCAAAGAGGTTCACCAGTCTTGCTAAATAAATAAAAAGAAAGAAAAAAATGACAAGTTGTGTCTGAAAGATAAGCTTTAAAAAGAGGTAGAATGATACAATATAGAATAGAGGGATTTTATGAGTACTAAGAGACAAAATACTTTCTCAGTTAATATTTTATTTTATTTTTAGTTTGTGTTACTTTGTCCAACCCTGTAATTCTGATTTTATTTCATAAATTTTATGTTGTAATGTTTGTTCAGCCCTAGTATTTCCAGTGCATACTAAAGAGTGTTCTGTCAGAGGAATAATGCAAAGAGAGGACAGGACCCGGGGTGTGACGCTCGTGCGACGCCTCAGCTGTCCCGCTTCCACCTCCAGATTGGGAGATCAATAAAGCTGCTGATCAATCGTGCCCTCTCTTTTTCTTATTCAGCGCTGAGGAACCCACTCCACTCTTGACGTAGCACTTCTTTTGCAAACTGGGCTTCCTGTCCTCATTATTGTAAAGCCAGAGGAGACTGCGAATCACTCCTCTGGAGGCTCAGAGTGGGGCGAGCATCCATCACTCGCCCTGAGGACCCGACACTCAGGCTTTTGATGGGTTCTTGCGAGTACTCTGTCACGAGAATGATTAACGTACTACCAAATACCCTTCACAACCTAACTAGACCTGCCACCTCTCATTCACAGGGTAATGCTCAGGAATCATCCCTTATGCTATATGACACACTGACAAGATGACGGTTTGCTGTGAAGCACCATTAAGTGTGACTCAAAAGTTTTATATAAAGTGCATGACAACAAATTACTGTAAGTTGACAGCTCTCTGTGCACTGATCAGTACATCTTTTCAATTGAAAGTTTGTCTCAGTTGACCTAAACCTGTTTGTAGTTCATCTACAACACTGTAAAAAAAGAGGACACATGCTTCTCATACCTTACACTCTTACAAACAAAGGTTCCAAAAATGTGGATGTTGCCATTGAAGAACCATTTTGAACTTTCAGTGAAAAGTTCTTAAAAGAACCTTTTCTTAGCGTGAAAAGCATTTTTAAAATCAAACTTTTTTTTTTTATTTGGATAGTTTAAATTAATGTTTGATTATGAAGCTGGTGTTTTTTGTTCTGTCACATTTTAGTAATTTATCATTTTGCTCAATCATTTATTTCAGTTTACCTCCTATGGTACCTTTTTATTTTTGAAGTATGTTTAATCATAACATCTCAGAAAATGTTATTTATTATAAAGGCCAAGAAACAGCATGGTCAATATGTGGACATGCAAGAAATATATTATGGAGAAAAGGATAGTGTCACATTTATGATTGCCCTTTTCTCCCAGTAACAATTGAGGACTCCCTTTCCATGTCGAGTTTATCGCGTGAACTTCTGAACCCATTATTTTGAGCACTGTGTAAACACAACCTGCAAACAATTCTGATACCATGGAAACAGCAATATTGATTATGTAATGTCTAAAAAAAATTGTTAAGCATAATTGTTCTCATTTGGTTTTGAATTAAGTTCAAAGACTCAATGAGGTATTCAAAACTGGAATGCCAGACAAAAATGTGAGGTGAATCTTTTTTTTTTTTTTGTAGACTTTTTTTAAGACATTACCTACTATAATTTTATTAAGAGCCTATTATAATTCAAAGTGTCAATACAAGCACATCCTGTACACAACGAACATTGGTTTAGTACAGATAAGCTTTTGTACTAATTCTGCATGTTTTAATAGATATTTTGCTTTTGCAAGGATGAGAATGTTCTAGAAGTTTCTGTAATATTCTGGAATACTGTAGTGTTTTCTGGAACATTCACACTGTGGGACCAGTCATAAAAGACAAAAATCATCCAATGTACACCTCTGAAGTTTTGGACGACTCACTTTTGCTGACAGTTTATGTTAAACTGTTGTTGTTAGCTCAGTATTATGGATGTAGCACGTAATTAGTAATATCAGATTAGTTTGTATAAGTTTTTTTTTAATTCTCATGAGCACTATAAATGATAGAAAACAAAAAGTAAAATGATTTTGTATTCAGCATGTCAAACTTCAAAAAGAAAAAGTGAAAAAGCGAAAAAGAAACGAAGTTTTTATAGAAATGTTTTCACAGTGTTATTCATATTATGCATGATATTTTTACTTTTTTATTGAAACATTTATTTTTGTGTTATTATTAATATTTTTGAGACATTAAAAATACTTGCATTAAGAATAGTTAAATATTTTAACAATTATTATGATAGAATGTTGGAATTAAATCTGACTAGTGCTGTGCTAAACATATTTTCCACTGAATCAGATGCCAATTTTTGGATTATTTTATTATATTAAAACCCAGAGCTCTACTGTTTGTGATGCAGGCCTATAAAAGACATGGATACATGGAACAATTTCTATTATATGTACATTTCAGTGGGTTTTACCTGATCATTATCTCAGTTAAGCGCACGTATAGTGACTTGTATAGCTGCATTGTAGTATGCATTCAGACACCTCAGATATATACATTTTCCTTTTTTACTTCATATACAGCACTTGTTTTGTCACTGGACAACAAGAACAAATCGATAAAATAAAACACTATAAAGGAGGATGTTTCTAAGTGCAGGCCAGTCTTTGGCGATCCCGGTTCCCCCTGTGAAACCCGACCTGTGTGCACTGGTCCAGAATGCTTGGTTTTATTATGGAAGGCTTCAGTGGTGCCACCTTCTTACCATTCTATTGTGTGTTTAGAGAGGGAAAGGATTATGTGGTCATGTTTAAAAAGCTGGGGAAACAACTCCCCTTTGCAAAATGCTTAAATGGTGGCCATAGAATGGGATCCTGCTTTTTTTTTTGCATTAGGGAACATTGGGCTTCACCCTTCAGGTTGCTCTAGTCACCTGGTGTCTTTGCCACCCAGCAGGACACGCTTTCATCTTTTGTTGTTGAGCAGGGAATGGGCGGCGTTTTGCCATGCAGCTGGTTGAGACCGCCGGTTCCCAAACCTCCCTTCTACCCCATGCAGCCAAACCAACCTCCAATATTCAGCCATCAAAAAAACTTGTGCTGCGTTAACAAACCTTGTGGAGATCAATGGTGTAACTGTAAAACACAAAGGCGTCATTCAATACCCAATAGATCATTTTATGATAATATGTAAATACATGCATATTATATATATATATATAAATTATTTCATTTATATGTGTGTGTGTATATATATATACACACACATATAAATACACTATGCATCACTATTTATATATATATAAAATTATTTAAAAATATTTCCATCATGCACATCTCAAATTGTTGGCTATACATTGTGTTTAATAAAATTCTGTGAAGGAAATTACATACTTAACATTTATAAACTAAAATGGCTGTTAAAAGCTAATAGCATTTTATGTATCTTAAATACAACTACATAATATCAAAATACTTTTTGCATAATTTGACAAAATTACAATTTGGAAATGACACATAAAAAAATATGCTGTAATGATTTTTCTTCATTTAAGCTCTTTAAAGCTCTTCACTGACACTTGGGGTGAAAAAAATCTGGTAACACTTTACTTAAAGCCTTTATGTATAATGCATTATAAAAGTAGTTTAAATGCATTCATTATGCTTTGTAATGCACCTTATAATGCATAGTACAATCTCATGAATAATTGTAACCACAGTTAATATATTATAACACTTTCAATTCATTGTTACACTATGCGTTTTAAATTCGGTTATAATTATTTACGACAAGATATAATGTATTACAACGCATATTATGAATAATTTTAATCCATTATATCATTTAATAACCCTTTATAATGCATTATACATAAAGGCTTTAAGTAGAGTTACCAAGCATGTTTAGTATAACAAAACTGTGGTATAGCCATAAATTTTAAATTCGTATCAAACTAGTATTTATGATGGATTTTCATTTAAGATAGTATAATAAAATGAAAAAAAAAAAACATAAAAACACCCAAAGTTGAACATAACAATTGTGTCTGAAGTGTGTAAAGACTCACGTGGCATTCACAGTACCATATCTAACGGCAACAAGCTACGGATGCAGAATGTGGGACTCTTTATTGGATAAGTGGAGTTCCTTTGTGCTTTTGAACTGCAGATAGCCCGTTGGGATCTTAATCACTGGCTTTCAGAGGTAACCAGTGTTCAGAGGCAAAGGATAAAGAAGCCGCAGCCATTCAAGGAGCTGTTGATCTAGACCTCATTGTTCTCACCACTATGGCTTGGGTAAGCAAGGTAAATAAATGGCAAACAAAAGGCTCTGTGGGGGGTTCACGGGCCAAGGCCTGAGCCTCCATTATGAGTGCCAGTGCCACTCGCACCTATGAGCGCTGCATGTCCCCGCTGTCTCTCGCCAGACGTCGACTGACACACGGGCTCCAGCATGGAAAACGGCACAATTAGCACTGTACTCCCCTGATAGCAGCACCTGTAGGAATACAGCTCAAAAACTGCTTATCATGATCCTTAGACCATTTAGTAATAAGAGGCTTTTATTTGAACTATATACAAAGTAGTTTTCGAATGTCATTGCATTAGACACAAAATTTCAAACTAAGTTTCATCTGCAAAACAGTGACTCAACAAGTGACTCACCTTTGATCAACTGGTCTTAAGCTAATTTTTTATTGGATGTACGAAGCAGTATTATTTATATACTATTATAGGTTTTATTAATATTTTTAATTTTATTGTATATTTTAAATGTTAATTTTACTATAACTTATTTTAGTTAGTTGCCAAGCTAATTTTTCTCATTTTGTTTACATTTTTCAGTTTATTTAAGCTTTAATTCATAAACATGTTTTTCATAGTTTCAGTTTTATTTAACGATAATAACCCTGGTATGAAGTCAGTTCTCCTCAAGTTCTCACAGGTGTCCTAGAAGAGTAACCAAAGGTCCAGTTCATCACATTGATCATGATCCACTAATATTTGAAAACTAAAACGTCTCAGTAATTTATATTTATATCTATATATTGTGATTAATAATATTCTGTGAAGCAAATGACTGATTAAGTAATTTTAACTAAAATGGCTGATTCTTTTGTCTTAAAATGGCTAAAGAAGATAGCTTTTTAATTAGTGCTGGGCAGAGATTAATCGTGATTAATCACATCCAAAATAAAAGTTTTTGTGTACATAATATGTGTGTGTACTGTGTACATTTGTTGTTTATATATATATATATATATATATATATATATATATATATATATATACACACACATATATACATACATACATATATATACATACATACATATATATACATACATACATATATATACATACATACATACATACATATATATACATACATATATATATATACATATATACATATATATATATATATATATATATACATATATATACACACACACACATACACGCATGTATATATTTAATATAAAAATATGTTATGTTTATATATTAAGTATATTTATATATAATATAAATTATATGAACAAATATATACATGTAAGTACATGTAAATATTTTCTAAATATATACTGTTTGTTTGTGTCTTTATATATACATCATAAATATGCACAGCACACATACTGTCAGACCTGTGTCCTGTCTTGTGTTGTAGTTTTCTGTCTTGTGCTCCCCTTGACTTAGTTTTCCCTCTTGTATGCCCACATTTGGTTATTTTCCTGTTCCTGTCTTTATTAGTTCATTTGTTACCTGCTGTGTTTATTAATTATCTCATTTAGTTTGATTATTTAAGCCCTGTGTTTCCCTGAGTCTAGCGTCTGGTATTAATGTCCATGTCCTGTGAGTCTTTCCCTGCCTTGTGTTTCCCTGTTTCTGGATTAAAGACTGTTATTTTGAATTTTACCTCTCGTCTCCTCGCTTCCCTTGTGTGCACCGTGACGCATACATAGGCCCATATTATGTACACAGACTTTTATTTTGGATGCGATTAATCATTGCCCAGCATCACTTTTTATATATCCAAATTAAATATCTAAATGCTTTTGCATAATTTGACAAAATTAAAACTTGAAAATAACACAAAAACATTATCCAATATTTATCTTGATTTTCTTTTTTCTTCTACTTCTTCTTCTTCTTCTTCTTCTTTTTCCATCCACACATCACGCATGTGTGGATGGAAAAAATAACCAACCACCTAGCAACCACCCGGAACACCCTAGCGACTACATAGCAAACACTATAAACCTTTCCCAAAACCATTCTATTTTTGAGTTTTATATGAACATAATGTTCCTGAAGTGTGAAAAAGTTTGAGGTGTTATATATGATGATATATATATTATATATATATGGTTATTTTTTTTTTCAATAGTCCACCTTCAGTTACTGATTACATGTAATCTGGATTACACAATTAGATTCCAAAAATTAAGTATTTATAATTAGATTACATTACATTTTAAAATACTCGTAATCAGACTACAGTTACTTTTTAATGATTACATACATATTGCTCACACAATAGCAGTAAATTATTCATAATTTATTGATTATATTGATTTCATATTTTAAATTTTCCTTTCTAAAATAGCCTGTCGCTTATAATACATTCAAAATATCTTTCAGTTTTGTGGATATTCACACAAAGACCAGTCACTAGTCAGGTGGCTATAACTACACAAAAGTGTCAGCCGAACCTTTTTCACCTAATACATTTAATTGAAGTACCCCCTGAGATTTTATGGTAATTGGTTAATAATTAACATATTTATATGTTCCCAGTTCCATGACATTGGTCAATGGTCACATGACATGCAAGTAAACAAATATTTAACCTTCTCTTTTTATTTTCATATTAATGTGGTACAAGATTATCCTATTTAATTCAATGTGGTACACAAGTTAGGTGAAAAGCTATCTAAAAGTAATCAAAAAGTAGTCTGATTATCTTACCTAAAATGTGAAACGCAATAATGTTTGTCTTGTAATTTTGAATCAGTAATGGACTACAATTTGTAAGTAATCTACCCAGCACTGTCAACCTTATACATTCAACTGACTGTAAGTAACTTTCCAACTACATGTCAACTAACTCTTATTAGACTATTAGTAGACTGTTAGGGTTAGTAGAATAAGTAGTTGCAAACTTAAAGTCAGTAGAATGTCTGTTGGGGAGCATCATTTTTTCTTATAGTCAGTAGAATGTCTAAGGTGGAGTATCAAATAAAGTGTTACTTATATGATTCATTAAATTAGGATGCATACATTTGTACATATGATTTCAGGAACTGCTTTGTGTCTAATATGCTGTGCAACAAGTTTGTTTTACA
This sequence comes from Spinibarbus caldwelli, assembly GCA_039654775.1. Lineage (NCBI taxonomy): Eukaryota > Metazoa > Chordata > Actinopteri > Cypriniformes > Cyprinidae > Spinibarbus > Spinibarbus caldwelli. Next base: position 5,318,366 of record CM077246.1, on the reverse strand, counting down.
TACAAATTGTCCATCAGTACATAAATCCATGATCAGAACTCCCCGAGACCTCAGACGTGATTCAAACCAGTCATTTGCAAGAATTAGTGCAAACGTCCTCAATATCTTTTGAATTAGAGTTTAAATAAAACGAAGAAAAGAGAATCATTTGCACACATGAACTGACACAAATGCTCACTGAACCCTCCATAATAAGGGTTTGCACGGCTGACAGTGGCTCCACTCATCTCACACCCTCATTTTAGCGGAGTAAAAAAAAAAGAAAGAGCTTTGTTTGATACAACAAAAGTCGTTTCTGGAAATTATGAAAATGCACAAAAAAAGGAGTTCCCTTCTCTTTCAATGCACCATAAATCATTCCCAACTCTCAGTGTCCATTCCAATGCAATCTATGGCCATTTGGGAGTGGAGATGTCAGTCAAAGTGCCCGTTCTGTTCATCTGTCACTTTAAGAGTAATTGCCCTGTCTGTCTACTTTTGCGTTCTCTTTGACAACTTTTTAATATGTCATTTCTGAAAGAATAAAAAAATGAAAAGCCCACCTTGTTACACGCCATCTGCATTTGCTCCCCTACAACGCAGAATCGGCACAAGTCCGGGGGGAGGCCGTTCACCCGAAAGCCCGCCTGCCCGCTCGCCTTTGGCCGAGTGTCACACGGCTCATTGAGAGGATTTATGCTTGTGTACTTTATTTTGTTTTGTATAAACAACGGCGCTACGCACTACCTTTATCGGCCGCGGCGCGTTCTGATTATTCCTCCCTAAAGTCCTCCCATCTGTCCCCGATTCTGCAACCCGAGCCTCTTTCAGAGGCCTGACAGGGAGTAGCGCTGGAAAAAAGTAAACTGGTAGGGGGCCCTCATTTCACACCAACCCTCGATTGTGCCCTTCCGAAGCAAAGCACTCTTCTATAGCTTTTTGATAGGCTTTCAATCCCATCCCCACTGACAAGGTTTTCTTTAGGAGGAGTAGGAGTTGTGGCTTTTTTTGGCTCTGGGGTAGGGGGGCTTACCGCAGAGACTTAAGGGAGAGCAGAGGTGATTTCTACGGGGAGGGAGGCCACCGGTGGAAAGGAAAAACTGCAGCAGATGGGGCTGATTGTGCTCCCTACGCAAATTAAGGAGAGAGACATCTGCAGCCGCAACATACTGGTGGTCCGAGGCAATTAAGGCAGGGGTACGAGGCGAAGGAGGGGGGAGCGCAGGACAGAGGAAAAGACAGTCCTGCCTGCCGGTGCATAGAGATGAAGTCAGGCTCACATTACAATGAGCCGGGCTACAATAGAGGGAGCCGTCCAAGTGGAGATGGGGGGACGAGCGGGGGGTTGAAGATTAATGTACGGAGAAGCCGGCAACAACACTTTGTGCAGCCAAAATAAGAGGTGGGGCCTTCGGGGCTGAATTGAGCCAGAGTTATAAAGTGTGTCCTTTTCTGCTGTCTTCCCCATTCGAGGCCTGAGGTCATTTACAGAGGTGACAGCTTAGACGTGCACTGTTGTGGATTTAATGTGGAGCATTTTCACCCATTTTTCTCCCCACCCGTCCCCCTTCAGCTATGGAGAGGTGACGTGACAAAGCAGGGTCATCCCCGGGATTAGACCCCTTTAACGTTGCCTTTATTTATCGACTGGGTGCTGAGGGGGAAATGCGGGCCGAGGGAAGAATGCCAGCGTGGTGTTTACAGGCTCATCCCTCCAGGGATATATGTGTGCAACAATGCTGTCCGCATGCAGATTTGCATAACTCTGGCTCATCTAAACAGGCTCAGGTTGTTTTAAATAACTGGGGCAACTAACAGGGTGCAATTGTTTTCTGGGGGGGTGTTCGGTCTTCGGATAACTAAAGACAAATATGCATGCTGTGAAAAATGCGCAGATGCTCTGATATTTTTTCAAGCTCACATAAGGATAGTGAACAAATTCACTTGTTTGATTGTTAAGAAACGGTCATGATATGACATCATGCTCTAAGGCATTAGAGCATGATGTCATATAGAAAAAAAGAGGTTGCGTCGTGCCGTATTGATCTTCTACTGGTCACATGTCTTCACATGATACAAATTTGCAGGTCAGAGTTCACCAAACTTGAACTTTAAAAGACAGCAAATTGTGACACTTCTTTATATGAACTTGCATTTTTACCAGAATTTGCATGCATATGAATGAAAGTGAGTGGAGCGAAAAGTCTAGTGTGACCACCGCTCTATACATGTTACATTTACTTCTTAAACTGCATTATTGTTATAGGTGCATTCAGTATTGTTATCATCAAATATTTTGCCAAAAAAGAAAAGTAAAAGTAAAGAAAAGTAATAGCATTATAATAGTAGGAAAATTATGTTTAAAATCATGTGAGATTATCAGTAGTCAGTACCCTAATAAAAGCAGTTTTAATTTACATCCAGGTCTTCTGCCATATTGCAATCACATGACCAACTAAGTACTGCTTACTTTGTCTCATGAATACCTTATCAGACACTTTTGCTGACAGAATTCAGTCATTATTTCTGACTGCCACTACTGTTTGTCTACAATGGCACTGGTAACTGAAAACTTTTGCTTTTGCACAACGCTTTTGCACATCCACTCCAGTGGGTGCCAGGATAAGTCCAAGGTGATTTTGAGTTTCTCCAAGAGTTCAACATTTTTTCAAGGGCTCAGAATTTAGTAGGGACGCTAGGGACATATTCTTACCAATATCCAGCGACTACTACATTTTCCTTAGCAATAATTTTAATCAAACAATTAAATATATGTATATGTAACCACTGTTGTTGTAATTTCTGCCTTATCTGAAAAAGGTCATATACCACTGATATTACCTGAAGTTAAAGTAAATACGTTAGAAAACTGAGCGTTTTCAAGGACATACATTTAATACATGTGTGGAGCAAGAAGATATAAGGTAGCCAAAGTATTTAAAACAAATGTGCAGCTGAATGATAAATTTTACCCTCTATAACTTTGTTGTTAAACTGAATGTACAAAGCAAACCGTTAGCTGAAATATCCACAAATAAATAAATAAATAAATAAAATAAGAGTGTGTGGTAGTACAGCAACAGTAGGGTCCCAGGCAAGTTTTCTGTCAGAATCGTTATTGGTGCAATTCATTTTTAATATTCAAATAAAATAAGACACCCAGCGCTCTGATGCTGATGTAATGTTGTTGGTTTTACATAATCAAAATTGTGCATTGTCTGATGAATATGCTAACATAAAAAGCTCTCTTTATGAATTATGAGTATGTTGGCTGCCATTATAAATGTAGCCTATGTTGGCTACAATAGCAATATATAGGCTAATACAGATTAGGATTAGACTGGATGCTTTCAACTTATTTCCTGTTGAACTGCCACCAACTGAATTGCAGTGTTCAAGCTATTAAAACATAGTGAATTATGTTGATTCTTATGGGGTCTTAATGAAATTATTCTTTAGGGTCTTAATGAAAAGTCTGTATCATTCTTTAGGGTCTTAATGAAAAGTCTATAACATACTTTGGTTAAAATGTCTCAGTGGTAGTGTAAAACAACATCCTTTTTACCTTGTCAAAAACAGCTCTGTTCACAGCGAGCCGTTTTGGTGAATGTCCCTTTAAATGCTAATGAAGAGAGGGGCGGGGTGAGCAGTTCTCTGAGACTGTTTGCTTTAGCCGCATTTAGCCGCCGAACTTGCTAACTAGCACATTATTAGGAAAGGTGATTTGCAAAGATTCATAAAAAAAAAACCTTATACTAACTTCTTCTGGAGGTGAAGCTGGATCACGAATAATTAGTGCGAACATAGACGCATTTAGGTAGATCAGGGGGCGCCTTCCCTTCAAAATCAAAAGTAATCCTCTGCGTCTTCAGTGGCTCAGATGTCGGGAGTAAATCACGACTGCTATGTTCATTCTTACATCCAACAATAAAACACTTCAATCGCTTAGGAGACAATCTTGTCTACAACTGCTACGGCGTCGAAATAATAGAAGACTGTTTACAGCTCACTCAGGCCGGGTCTGTGGTAAAACTGCAGTGTCAGTCAACAATCGTGGGGGGGCCTGGGAAAACTTACATCACTTTGCCAAGAATCTGTGAACGGATTGATCTGAGAAAGTGCTCATGATTTGTGTGGATTTAAAAAAAAAAAAAAAAACCACTGGGTGGATTTTTATCATTATAGGGTGGTTGTGTACACACACTACCAACACATATTTAAGTTCAAACACCATGTAAAAGTGAATTTTGCATCTGATGTCCCCTTTAAGCTACAAACTCGAACATAATGCACAGTGTTTCCATCTAACATGCATTTTACGTGCAGCTTGTCATATTAATGGAGTGTTTTCACTGCTTAGCAGTAAACCGGTTACCTCACATGAATATGTTCGTAGATTTGTGTTGGATTTTCGCTGTGGAAAGCAGTTATCTTCGGAATGGAAATATGGATATTTTATTTGTAAACAACTTTTTTCGCTTATTTCAGTTAATGTCATAAAACTAGAAAGCTGAGCCAGTGACAGTGTCGTGTAAACATGGCTAAAAACGCAAAAAGCAGAGGAACAGAAAAAAGGATTCCTTTGAGTGAGTCATTTATACTGGAAGCCCTCCGATTAATTGAAACTTAAACTCGATTCACTAGCGAAAACAGATCAAAAGAGCCCAACATAGCTTGTAATGATTATAAAAAGCACTTAGTGATAGGTCAAACAGAGCTATTCGAAACTCAGAATCAGTTAAACCATTGTTGCAAAATGATTCAGTTTCGAAGCACTCCAAAACGGATCACCAATCATTTGATTCAGATCAGAACTTTGGAGTGCGGATCGCGAATCATTTGAATTAGATCGGAGCTGCGAAGATTTCAAATCGTTTGATTCAGGATGGAACTTCGGAGCGGGTTTGTGAATCTTTTGAATTACATTGGGATGTCGCAGGTACTCAAATTTTTTGATTCAGATTGGAACTTCGGAGATGGTTCATGAATCTTTCGATTCAGATCGGCACTTAGGAGTGCGTTTTTTCTTTTTTTTTTTTTTATTAAACAGTACAAAACAAACCATTAAGGCAGTACAGTTATAAAAACAAAAAGAATACACAAACACAAAAAACTAAGAATACACAAATACAAATCCCTTAAGAAAATTAACCATGGTTTTATTAAAATAAATGTGTATATACATTTTTTTTTACTATAGTAACCATTTTTGTTTGTTTGTTGTTTTTGTATAACCACAGTTTTACTACAAATATCATGGTTATGTTACTGTGGTTAGTGTACCATGGTTAATTTGTGGTTACCATGTTTTTCTTGTTGTTGTTTTGTAGTAATTTTAGTAAGAGATGTGTTGCCAGGTTAACAAAAAAAAAAAAAGTAAAATTTACACCTTAAGGACACATAGGATGAATATAGAGATGCAGTTTTTACTGCTTTAGGATTAACAGAACTTCGAATAGTTTCCATATACTTGTCTAGATCAACTTTGAATACAGAGAGATTTAGAGCCAGATTTTTGTTTGTGTCTGTAAAATTTAGCTAGCAGGAAATAAATTAATTATGTATTAGTTATATTTTGCTCTATTCTCTTTTGAGTGGTCAAACAATCCAAAGAAAACATCTTTAAAACTGCTGTTGTAATGTTTTTGGTTTTACATAATCAGTTATTGTTGTCTACTGTTATGTCCCCACCAATGTCAAAATCATACCTATGCCCTTGGATTTTCTAATACATTGTAAAAATCCAAAGTTGTGTCTGTTAATATTATTTAATGGACCTGGCATAAAATGAACCAACAATTAACAGTTAACAAAGATACTGTAAAAAATGTACTGCTCATTGTTACTAAGTTAATTAATACATTAATTAAGCTGAACTAAGAGGAGCTTATTGTAAATTGTTAGCATAATGAAACATTTTTAAACAGAAGCATTTTCACTAGTGCTCTCAGAGTTATGGACCCCATTGTATTTTGTTGTTATGATCACTGTCGCCCAAAATCAGTCCGACTGTACTCCATGGTCATATTAAACGAGTGTTAAGGGTTTGGTTTGTGACCGTCCGATTCAAATCCTAATTGCCAGGCCAAAGCACAACTATAATGGCGGTTATCCGAGAGGCTCCCTTGTCTTTGAAGAAATGCTACTCAGACAAAAATCCCAATTACACCCAATTGTCCTGGGGCTCAAAAACAGGGAGCGCGTCCTCGAGACTGAAACAAGATCCCGTTCTGCGGTAAGCCTGCGGTTTCTTCACCTTTTTGTAGCTTCTATCTCTCCATTGGGTCAGACACCCCGAGTGCGAGGCTTACTCCAAAAACACTGTTAAATGGGTGTAGAGTCCTCCTTCAGATTCACACTGAAGGAGTCTGCTTTCAAAGACACACTAGAGGATCCTTTTGAAGAGCGAGCGGCCCGAGGTTACTCATCCATGGACTCAATGAATCCTTTCAGAGTGGGGTACTCATACACAGACAGACTCAACAATAAGTGTTTGCTCACAAGAGGGTGCCCAGTGCAAGAAGACCGAGCCGTGTCATCACTCGACAACTGTCCATCATCTCTACATTTGCTTTCAAAGAGAAAGAAACACTTGAAAATTTGAGACTAGTCGAGCATTCGAACGGTTTGGCTTCATTGCATCCAGATATAGAGATATTACCATGATTCCTCGGTCACATGAGCATTAGATTGACAATCTTCCCAACAAATCCTCATATAATTTGCTTTTTTGTACAGAAGGAAGTACAGAAGTGACACTTTGCAACAAAGGCTCACTAAGGATCTTCTAGACTCCAACATTGTTCAGCTTGCGGCCCGAGCAGCTTGCATACAGCTTCATGATTTAGAGCTTTTTTTGTCCTCTTGTACTCGATGAAGGACTAAAACCCTGAGGATATTTTTCCTCCTGCTTTTGGAGGAGCTGATGTTTCTTATAATTGTTCACTGAAGTGAATCAGCCACCACAAAACACTGCAGCACATTGAGACCACTAGCAGAGGGCACAGGGAAGGTGACGAATTGGCAGTGAGAATGAACTTAATCCCCTAAGCTCTTGTTGGGGCTTGTCTTTGCTGTCCCTTCTTCCCTAGAAAAGACCCTGAACATACAAAGCAACTCAAACAAGAGCTCCCACTCTGAGCCTGCTGAATGCTCACTGAAAAAAAAAAAAAAAAAAAAAAAAAAAAAAAAAAAACTCCTGATACATATCTGTGTGTTCTGCCAACTGTGTGGAGAATGAGCTTGCAGCTGCATTTTTTCTGTCAGATTTGGAAGTGGCAACATTAGAAAACCAATGCTGGAAAAAAACTGTCAAAACTTAACATGCATAATATGTAAATACTTCCACAAACACAACACAAAACAGCTCTAGGAATAATAATTTAAAAAAAAGAAGTAAATTATTAATTTAAGTAAAAAATCAAGATTTTTTTTTCTTCAACAGGTGAAAGAGGTACTTAAGCCTTCAGATGTAACAATAAATGTTGATTATCAACCTCAAAAGGTTTACCATCTTTGGAACATGTTTAAATATAGTTAAGAACCCTGATTTGTGTGATTTTGTTACTTTACAATAACAGCAAAATATACATCAAAATAGACATTTATACAAAAAAGAAATGTGTACGGATTTAAAAAATAATAAAATAAAATAAAATAAAATAAAATAAAATAAAAGTTTGGGACCAAATATTGGTCTGTAGTTATTGATAAAATGAGGGTCACACTTGGTCCAGTTCTCACTATTAACTATTAACTACCACATTTGACTCAATAAACTCCTAATTTGCTGCTTATTAATGGTTATTAGAGTAGTTGTTAAGTTCAGGATTAAGGGATCTACAATATGGTCATGTAGAATAAGGCATTATTATGTAAGTGCTTTATAAGTACTAACAAACAGGCAATATACTATAATATGCATGCTAGTTAATAGTGAGAATTGGTCCTTAAAATAAAATGTTACCAAAATGAGTTACTGCAATAATTTAGTAAAACATACCTAATAATTCTTGTACCAAATATATGGGATTTGTGCTTCTAATGCTTAAAAAAAAATCAGAGGTCATGGAAAGTGTCTGATATTGCCGAATCTTAGTCAAGCGTTTGATTTATAGAGGAACATTCAAATACCACAAAGATTGTATTTTCCATGAAATTGGTGACATTTAATTGTTAGTATTCTCATAAAAGAGTTCAGTGTCTCACAACTTGACATGAAAACCCAGCTTCAGCTTTTAGTTATTCAGAAAAATGGCCCTCAAAACTTTTTTTACAAGTCTCAGCCATTTCCCAAATACATAATCAAACCCATATCATCAGACATCATGATGACAATAATACCTTCTTTTTTTTTCATTTACCTAAAGGGAACAAATAATTGCTACAAATAAAACCGATATTTGACTGATTTGGACATAGAGAGATTATCTTGAAGGAAATGAGAGGCATCTCCATGACAAGGTTACTTCAGAGGTGTCCAGTTGAAAGAATGGATAATAAGATTACTCTTAAAGTCAAATCTCCCCAGAAGACACTTTTGATTGACTGATCCTCAGCCAGGCCTACATGCTTGCTCTCATAACCAAACATAATCCTGTTTTACTCGAACCGTTTCTTAACCACACCTGAAGACTCAAGTCAACACCCAAAACCTATTAATATAGTAATTTTACCCTAAATACTATATTATGATACCTAATTTGACCACTAACAATCCTGATAATGATGCTTCTGCATACATTTTTACACACAGGGATTATGTATAAACAGGTGAAAATCTCAATTAGCTAAAAACACAATTAAATTAAAAACACTTAAGCACACATGAGCTAAATTAATCAAAATGCAAGACTTTTTATGCTATGATTGCTATCTGTTTTTTAAGTATCTGTTAGTGATGGAAAACATGCCATAACACTACCAAACTCAATTTTAGCATTAAATAAAATAGACAGTTCTATACAGCAGCAGTAATGAATTCAGTACAGTTGTTATGTTTCATGTCTGGATGATCTATTTTAAAAAGAGGCCCAAAAAACAAATTATACTTTGTTCAATAAAAAAAAAATTGTTATTAAAACACAAAGAACCAAAGAATAAAAAATCATAAAAAAATTGTTATTAAAACACAAAGAACCAAAGAATAAAAAATCAGGATAAGAACAGATTTATTTTGTTATGAACTTCATAGAACTGTACATGCCTTTAATAAATGCCTGTAAAGAGGAGTGAAAATCTGCAGTGAAACGCTTTTGATTGTCAGGACTTCATGTGCTGTATCTATACTGCCCTCTACTGTTACAGTCCAAACTCAAGAAACCGCCTTCTTCCTTCTGATAATGTCACCAAACACAGAGAAATATGAGAACGATTCAAATAGTCTATATAAATAAATTAATAAATATAATACACTGTATACATATAAAAGATGAAGTCAAATGCAACCATGCAGTAGTCATTTAATCAGTCTGCAGTCCAAGAATATCAATGTAAATGTTTTCACTGCTTATAAGTCCACCGATTATGTATTACAGACTGCACATGCTTTGCTTTCCATGCATTTCTTACTGTTATACTAAACATGTAATGTTACTGAGCCAAGAAATGTATTTTTAAAAACAGTTAAGAAAAGGAACTGAAATGTAATTTCATCTTTAGGTACAAATAATACAACAATAAAATATAATAACGATAAAAAAGTGAATTTTTTAAATGTTGAGAGGTCGTCAGTTTGTAACAACTCAACAGATGCACATGCCAAAACAGATTTACCCAATTTATACAAAACAATTATAGCACAGATTCACAGATTTTAATTTCAGTGACTGCTTTGGCACAAAACTTCACGTTAATAAACTGATCGATTTAATACTGGATTCTTACTAGGCAATTTCAAACAGACACATGTGGCAATTTAATAACAGCAGTTTCAAGCTCCGAAGCAAGCTGCTCTTGAGATTGATCTAGATTCAAAGCTCAGGTGAGGTTCTCATGCTGCTCTTCAGACTCTGGTTTCTTGCAAAACATGGAGGAGAGTTCCTGTAACAGCAGTTCCTGTTGGGGGCTACATGATCTGTGGGACCTGTGCCTACCTGGGACGTGCAGGGCGTCCTCCTGGCTTAGAGAGTCTATTGATTCTCCAGAGGATATGAGAGAGTGCACTGGGTTTGACCCAACCATGCGATCCAGGGAGGCGGTCTTCCTCTGTCCGAGGCTGACGGGCCGTGCTGGCACCTCCTGTGTCTCTGCGTGAGTGCTGGACAGGAAACTAGTTTCCAAAGATTTGAGCACCTGCAGACCGAAGTCGCCCACCTCCTCATACAAAGGCTCAGGGCTTTCAATGTGCTCCTCAAACGAGTCCTGCTGCACCTTCATGGGCTGAGCAGGAAAACAAAAAAGACAATGGAAAGGCATACCAGGAGGTCAAAAAGATATCTGTAGTGGATTTCAAATTACAACACTTAATTACACTGGCCTAAGTCTTTAAATCAATAAGCCATCCATTACAGTAACCTCACCACAGTTATGAAATAGTTTTGAAAAACAGACTGAATTTAAATTAAAACAACATTAATATTATAAGAAACCCAATATTCAATAAATAAATCTAGTGATAATAATCATATTAACCTTTTATCACAAATAATGTAATTAGAACCTTGATGATAATAATAATAATAATAATAATAATAATAATAATAATAAATATTAAGTTATAGTTATATTGTTAATGTATTGTTATTGTTATTATTAATAAATATGAATAGTTATGGTTATATTGTTAATTTATTATTATTATTATTATTATTATTATTATTATTATATGATAACTATATTGTGTTATAATAATAATAATAATAGTTGTAGTATGCAACAATTATTATTATTATTTTTATTATTATTATTGTTGTTGTTTTATGACTACATTTTTATGCAACTATATATAAAAAGAATAATATAGTGAATACACTATTATATGAATCTTATATTACACAAACTTATTATAATGATTATGATTATGATGATGATGATGATTATTATTATTTTGTTGTTGTTGTTGTTGTTGTTGTATGACACTTATGTTATTAATAACTATATAGTGAATACACCATTACATAAACCTTATATTACACAACAACAACAGCAGCAGCAGCAGCAACAACAAAAACTTTAGATAATACCATAACTACATTGTCTTTATTATTATTAAATAATTATTTTTAATTATCCTAATTCATTATTAACTATAAATGAGTCATAATTATAGTGAATATACTATTATAAGAACCTTATAATAATTAATAATAATAATAATAATAATAATAATAATAATAATAATAATATTTTTTTTTATATACTACTATTACTATGTTGTGTGTTTATTATTATTTATTATTGTTGATGTTGTAGTATGACATTACATTTTTATTAACTACAAAAAATTAGCTATAATAAAATAGTGAATAATAATGCTATTTCATTTCATTTTAAAATTACATACAAATAAATAATAATAATAAATGTTATAAATATTGTGTTAAATAAATAAATACTATCTGCTATTTCACAACAGCGTCGAATGTATAGCTCAACCAATCAGTCCAACCTATAATGCCATGTGTTTATAAAATACAAGTAAACCTATGAGCTTGTATCCTTGCATACACAAATGTGTGTGTCCAAAGCAAATCAGTCTCCGGAACTAAGATCATAAAAACTACATCTCATCCATACGGGTGTTAGGTTTCGAACACACTAGTTACTATTATCTCATGAAAATACCTAATCTACTAGATACCTGATTAGATGTTCTACCATTATGCGAACAAAAGAAGTATTTGTGGTTAGCAGGACATACACAGATAGGGATTCGCTCCTCAACAATGTTCAAAACAAATTACTTCCTTTTCTGAGTTGAAACTTTTGTCTCAGTATCAGAGCAACAACATCAAGATAACTGGCGAATACATTGAGGACAAAAGCGTGAAGCCTGCAGACAATTTGCTTGCCAAAGCTTTTGAGCCGGGACACACCAGAAGCTGCGGCATTTTCCCAAAACACAAGAGGTGAAGCGAGCTCCCTGCCCTCCCTCAAGGCTACAGTTGCAGAACAATGCAGTAGAAGCATTCTTCCTCCAAATGCATCCTGTCATATCAGGAAACCCTGCTTCCCAACAGGAATGGGGGGAAGGACCGAGGAAGTCAAAGGGAATTCCTCAATTAAGTACAGGCTCTTTTGTAAAGCACACCCTTAAAGTTTTGAGCATTTGTTAGACCCAGAAGTCATCTGATACTTTCCAAACCTCCTACTTTTACATTTTGACCAGCCACTGTAATCAGAGTAATTGTGACTGATTATGTTGAAGAAATGGCAACAAAACTTGTATGCAAAGGTGTGAAACTGAACATTAAGTTGGATAATAGCTCACCCAAAAATGAAAATTTGTTGAAAATGTACTCACCCTCAGGCCATCTAAGATGTAGATGAGTTTGTTTCTTCATCAGAACAGATTTGGAGAAATGTAGCATTCCATATCTTGCTCACCAATGGATCCTCTGCAGTGAATGGGTGCCGTCAGAATGAGAGTCCAAACAGCTGATAAAAACATCTTAATAATCCACAAGTAATCCACACCACTCCAAGTCCATCAATTAATGTCTTGTAATAAACAAATCCATAAATAAAGTTTTTTAACATTAAACCATCACTTCTGTCCCAAATTCCAGCCCATAAACCATAATAACGCTTCATCCAGGGAAAAAGTCCATCCCCTGTTGTCCTCTCACATCAAAATCCAACCAAATATTTATGTAGATCTGTTTTGGCATGTTTTCATTAATAAATGGTGCTTGATCTGTGCATATTTCCCACCTGATTCAGACAAGACAACTTTTTCACTGGAGAACGCAATATTATGGATAGAAGACTAGTAACGATTTGAAGTTAAAAATGTTATTACAAACACGCAGCTTTTTGCCTCAAAAGATGTTAAATGATGGACTGGAGTCATGTTGATTATTTGTGGATTATTGTGATGTTTTTATCAGCTGTTTGGACTCTCATTCTGACGGCACCCATTCACTGCAGAGGATCCATTGGTGAACAAGTGATGCAATGCTACATTTCTCCAAATCTGTTTTGATGAAGAAACAAACTCATCTACATCTTGCATGGTCTGAGGGTGAGTAAATATTTAGCAAATACTCTTTTTCGGTTTAACTATTCTTTTAAAGTAATTCTTATATAAAATGCATTTGATTAATCTGCAGATAAAAAGAAATACTTACAAAGAACATTGAGAGAGCCCTTCTCGTGTGGAGCTTTCTCTGCAAAAATACACAGACAAGTTAAGTCTCAAAACAAAGACCAAGTGAGCGTCACATGCACTGAACCACTAGAGGACGCCATGTGTTGTACCAGAGTCTGATTGGCAGAGAGCATGGTGGAGTTGGTATTGCTCTCCACTCCTCTGATGGGCACGAGAGGCATGGTGCCAAACTTCTGCTTGGAAATGTCAGAGGAAGAGTGCCGTCTCATCACAGGTGGGCGCAAATCATCATTCTGAGGGAGGACGTTAATGTTAATTTACAGCTCTAAAATGTCAATAAACGTTCAGATTTCTTTAATTTAAAATGTGCTGTACCTGTGCTTTTAGTAAATTAGTCATCCAGTCCCATAATTCAGTCTCACAGGAACAGCTGAGGTACCTTTGCAGTCAAAGAGAGTGATTACTGTTCACTATGTAGCTATAAATAGACACTTTCTATAAAGCTTGTATAAAGCATTGTAAAGAAATGTAAAATGTTTTTAAATGTATTCATACTCATGTCCTATAATACACAATATTGTTGCATAATTATTTACTTTTTCAAGGTACCTTTAAAGAGTGTAATGCATAATAACACTTACGTATGACATGCTATATAACATGTTATAAGAAACGGACATACATACATATATATATATACACACATAGACATATAAAGGGGTAATAAATGTATATATATTTGGGCTGCAAGATTTTGTTTTTGATAAGTCTCTTATGAAGACTCTTAATTCCTGTTCTATTCCATGTACACATATAAATATAACACATATAAATACCACTTACAATTGCTGTTTATCCAGCATCACTGTTAATCCCCATCTGCAAGTAAACACACTTGTTATTTAAAGTTATATCACGTTCACTGATGTAAAGAAGCTTATTGTGGAACGTGCATCTCACTTTGTTGGTGGTTTTAACTTTTTTCTGATCCCCATGTAAATCTTCAAGGTTTTCAGTTGCCACTCCTCAGGTTTGTTGCTCTGTGATGCAGAAAAGCTGCTTTTAATTTTTCCTTTCAGTTCAGTGTTGTCTTATTTACACAGAAAACTCTAATGTGTTGTAATGTAGAAGGTGATTATGAACTGTATACATACTTTTTTGTCTTTCATCAGGAGTAATTTGTGGTCTTTAATTTGGAAAGATCGCTCCTGGAATTTGTTTCCTTGCAAGAGCTTGGGCGGCTCTTCCCGACACTTCAGCACGCCGGACTTCACTATCTCACTCTTATAGGCTGCAGCCCACAACACACAGATACAAGGTCAAAAACCCAACAACACAGCTGTATCATTTTGTGCAATTTTCTAACAAAGTATACAGTTGGTGTTTTTCATGAGACAAAAATGGTTTTAGAGTTGTATAGTAACAGATGTGTAGCAATAAATCAATGTGACATACTGTATTTTCTTATCTTTTTTTTCTCATTCTTGTATACTCTATTGTTCCCAAGTTGGGAGTTTTTTTGTTTTGTTTTGTTTTGTTTTTTTTTACAAATTAACAGAAGGTGATGGTAAAGACATTTAAAATGTTTCAAAAGATTTCTATTTTCAAATAAATGCTGATCTTTTGAATTATTCATCAAATAATCCTGAGAGAAAAAAAATCCTGTTTTCAACATTGATAATAAGAAGAAATGTTTCTTGACCAGCAAATCAGAATATTAGAATGATTTCTGAAGGATCATGTGACACTAAAGACTGGAGTAATAACGCTGAAAATTCAGCTTTGATCACAGGAATAAATTACATTTTAAAATGCATTCAAATAGAAAACCTTTGTTTGAAATTTTAATAATATTTCACAATATTACTGTATTTTTGGTCAAATACATGCAGACTTAGCATAAAACTTCCTTCTTTAAAAAACAAATAAAAAAAATCAATCAATCAATCAGTTGAACAGTACTGTAATTTTTATGCATTTTTTTACCTCAGGTTAGTGGTGAGACTAGTGTCTGGAATATTTGTTCTTATAAAAATGTTTTTGTGACAATGCAGTACCACTGAAGTGAAAAATGAGTTCAAATACTTTAAAATATTCAACACATCATTATATTCTCTAAAAGTCAGTTCATCTGTTGAAATGAATATGTTTTCACCTGTGAAAATGTCTATAGCTTCTCCTCTAGGCACCTTCTTCACCACCAGATACGCTGAGCTGGGATCGGCCATTTTACACCACTGTAGCGCTTGTTCCAGAACCTTCTCTTTAGGGTGAAGAGGTCGCTCTGTAGAAATTACATGCTGCATTTATCTATTGTTTCTCCTGGCCTTAAAAAACATTGTTTGCACTGCAGTGTCTGATTAACTTAAGTAGTGACCGAAGTGAAATTGTGTTTGAATTAATTAGCATGCATTTTGTTTTTACCAAGCTCTCCTTCCTCGATGGCCTCAAAGGTCATCCACACGTCTTTTTCACCCGCAGGAATATTTCTCATATACAGCACCTGATTGGTCAGCTCCTCAGCACACATAGTGGGAGACACCTGTGAGAAAGCCACACCAGAAGTTTGCATTAATGATTTGAATCTGCCACGATGTGGTAATGTTGTGCAACAGCAACTCTCTGTCAAACATAAAAACATGAAATACAGTAGGAAATACAGGAAATTGCATTTATATTTTGAGAAAAAAATCATATTTTAATCATAATATATTTTATATATATATATATATATATATATATATATATTTATATATTTATATATGTTTTTTTGGTTTTTTTCCAAATATGATCTACTTACTTTCAAAGTGATGCAGCAGTCTGGTATCTTTTCTTCTAGATAAACTTCAATAATCAAGTCCCCTGCCTGCGAGAGCTGCAGTAAACACAAACAATATTAAAATATAACTTAAAATATAATACTATAAATAAATAAAATATTAATAACAAAAAATTAAATTAAAAATACATAAAAAAAAATAAATGCATACATAAAAACTTTTTTTAGTCTACCTGTGTGTCTCTCCAAGTGGTTATCAAACTGATTTCCAGTTCAATCTGAGTTTGATGCTCTTCATCAATCTGATCAAACACAAAAAGAAAATGTTTAAAAAGCATCAAAGTGATTCAAATTTACATAAAACTGCATTCCACAAAAAAGTATACAATGGTACTCCCATATTTTATGTACCATTTTAGTATCATAGCATTCAGTGATTTGCATGGTATTCAGAAATAAATAAGTTGCATAGTACATGGTATCTCCAAGCACTGTATTATCGTATCATCACCTGATATCATAACTTTACCACGGTGCCACCACAGCACTGTTTTTGCTATAATATCATGTTACGAAGTTATTCACTTACATCAAATATATACAGGTAGTTATCGATGAGGTCTTCAATGATTTTGACCTCATGTTCCCCTTTCCCATCAGTCTGAAACAGGCTGGGAGCGAACAGCAGGGACAGGTTCTTGGTGCACATCTGATTGAGATCAGCACACTTCTGCACCCTAAGAGAGAGGAAGAGAAAGCCATGTGAGAGCTGCTATAAATTAACAAAGACCAGACGTGGCTGAATCAGAATCAGATTGAAGACTCACCTGTAGAGATGACTGATGAGCGCTGCTAAAGTCGTTCTGTTGACCCGAGGCAAACCTCGAATCAGCTCTTTGTATCGGTCCAAGCGCTGTGGCTTTTGAGGTATCTCTGCATAACAGTATGAAAAATAACTGAGACAACTCAAACTAGCCAAAATCCAATATGATTGTTGTCAGTTATACAAATATTCTGGGTTGTTTTCAACTTCATGTTTATGGTTGTAAAATCCAGTTTTTGTTATATACATTAAATAATATATGTGCAGTGTGAAACTTACTGTATTATTGTTAAACCACTTAAATTCCTCGGTAAAAATAATTGAAAAAAGCTTGCTACTTTACCTGTAAAACATCTAATTTGTCTTTTTCAAGTGGAAGGATATCTGGTTGTGATACAAATGCAATTTTTGTACTTTCAAAAATGATAATGATACAACTGGAACTGCCCAATTGTGATTTGGATTATAATTTTATCATTTTTGTTTTTGGAAAGGATGCATTAAATTTATCAAAAGTAACAGTAAAGACTTTTATAATGTTACATAATGTTTGTAGCATTATATTGTAACATTATATGTGACACTGACGACTGGAGTAATGATGCTGAAATTCATCACAGGAATAAATTACATTTTCAAATATATTCAAACAGAAAACAGTTATTTTAAATTCTAATAATATTTCACAGTATTACTGTTTTACTGTATTTTTGATCAAATAAATGCAGCCTTGGTGAGCAGAAGAATCTTCTTTCAAAAACATTTAAAAAACCCAAAACTTTTGAACAGCAGTGTATGTTCTATCAAAATTATTGTTTGCAATCGTAAGCATGCCACAGATGCATTTCACAGACATTATGCCGAAAATAACCCACAATATTTAATTAAACTGCATATAAACATTCAAAGAAAGTGTACTGTACTAACTGGCAGCTTCCTTCCAGAAGGGGTGGAGATCAGCCATGAATATGGGATCATCAATCTCCCGAAAGAATCTTTTCAGTACATCCGTCACGTCCTCTATAAAGTTATCTCCAATACGGAGTTTCACATTGCGGGCGTCCTTACGAAACTCCTCCATCAAAAGCTTGATTCTTGACTTTGCACCGTTTTTCCTGTATATACCCTCATGGCCCAGACCTGCGTAAGAGAGAGTCAATCATTCGGACTGCAGTGTTAATGTTATAGATTTAGGCAGGGTGGACTGTCTTCAATACAAAGCACAGGGAAATGAGAAGTCTGTGTTCTCACCATACTGAGTTATAAAGGCAATGCAGCTGTCAACGATGATGGGGATGTCATTTCTGCTGAGCTGCTGGTCTTTCAGGGTGTTCCCTTTCCCTCCTGCTGCCTTCTGAATGTCTGCGTACCACAGGGAGAAATCGGTCCTGCCCATGCCCTGCAGATGCAGAGTCCTGCAGACAGAGTCATTATATTTTGATGAAAGATTAATGGGACTTTTTCTGCATTGTAATAACATGCAATCATTTACAATAAGAGTAGGGAGATGTATTAAAGGAATAGTTCGTCTAAAAATGAAAATTTGCTAAAAATTTAGTCACAACCAGGCCAAGATGTAGATGGGTTTGTTTCTTCATCTGAGAAATTTAGCATTTCATATCTTGCTCACCAATGAATCCTCTGCAGTGAATGGGTGCCTTCAGAATGAGAGTCCAAACAGCTGATAAAAACATTACAATAATCCACAAGTAATCCACACCACTCCAGTCCATCAATTAATGTCTTGAGTAGTGAAAAACTGCATATTTGTAAGAAACAAATCCATCATTAAGGTGTTTTAACTTTAAACTGTTACTTCTGGTCAAAATATGAGTCAATTACTTGTGGATTATTGTGATGTTTTTATCAGCTGTTTGGACTCTCATTCTGACGGCACCCATTCACTGCAGAGGATCCATTGGTGAGCAAGTGATGTAATGCTAAATTTCTCAGAAGAAGAAACAAAGTCATCTACGTCTTGGCCTGAGGGTGAGTACATATTTAGCTCATTTTAATTTATGGGCGAATTATTCCTTTAAGAAAGTAAAGAGTTTTAATTTTGGCTTAAACGTGTATTTATAGAAGTCAAAGACCCACCTTCCTTTCTCAACAAGAACCAGGATGTCCTTCTTCTCATGGTTCTCTAGTTCGGATGCAATGCCTTGATTTTTAACCCAAGACAAAGACAGATAAGTAAATAGCTCATTTATTAATCCCCGAGGGTAAATTTAGCAGCACTATTTTCTCTGAAATATCAGTTTCACAGTGATTGAGCTAACAGACTCACTGAGCTCCTGTAGGCGTTTCAGGTTTATAATATCCTCTGCGGCTCCATCATTTCCAGGGCATATGAACAGGTTGGACTTCTGCAGAACAAAGAAGCCTTCTTTCCACTGCTGCGGGTCTAGCATGGCCTTGTAGCGCAGGACGCCCACTCGCTCGAACTCTCGCGCCAGCAGGCAGTGACAGCTGAGAGGGGTGGTGGCCTGCCCGAGATCAAAACCGAGGTGAGATCTAATGCACTGATGTGACAAACTATTTCCTGTGTACATAGAGCACAGCTCGACTGATTAATATTTACCTTCCCTATTGCTCGCGCCCAACTGTGCAACGCATCTGGAGTCTCCAAGCCAAACTGGATCAGTTTATCAGATGTTAGGTAAAGTTCAAAAGTGTATCGAAATCTGAAGGGAACAACAAAGAATCATATTGTTATAATGTTATGATCAAGATACTATGACATTTCTAAATCTGATTATGTCCTGAAGGATGTTGTGTTGCAGCGGCACCCACTTGTCAATAAAGCCGCTGTTGTTGCTGGAGTCTGGCCTGCTAACGCCTAAACAGATGATGTCTTTAACATCGATCTTCATATTGGGCTCATGACATCTGTCAGACTCATAGAAGAGAATAGACTTCTCCACCGAACACCAGTACTTTTGAAAATCTGCTGAATAAATAAAATCAAAAAGGTAATAAAACAAAACAATTATTTTTTCTGTATGTTTCATATCAGGTGTCAAATATTAAAGTCTAAGACCACTGACATTTTGAAGTGAGTAGTAATCAGATGGTCATGATTTACACTCGATTTAATGTACCATTGTAAAGTGCTCTTCTGCGCACCAAGGTTGCATTTATTTGATAAAAAAAATACAGTAAAAAGAGTAATATTACAGTAAAAACAGTAATATTGTAAAATGTTATTACAATTTAAAATAACTGTTTTCTATTTAAATATATTTTAAAATGTCATTTATTCCTGTGATGCAAAGTTGAATTTACAGCATCATTGCCCCAGTCTTCAGTGTCACATGATCCTTCAAAAATCATTCTAATATGCTGATTTGCTGCTCAAGAAACATTTCTTATTATCAATGTTGAAACGAGTTTTGCTGCTTAATATTTTTGTGGAAACCATAATACATTTTTCAGGATTATTTGATTAATATAAAGTTTAAAGGACAGCATTTATTTGAAATAGAAATCTTTCGTAACATTATAAAAGTTTTTACTGTCACGTTTGATAAACTGAATGCATCTTGAATTAAATATGAATTTCTTTGAAAAAAATCTTACTGAACCAAAACTTTTGATGCAATCATTTTAATATTGTAATGATTTTTTATTTATTTATTTTTTTCATTTAATGCTATTTTATTTAATTTCATACTAGCACAATCAGATGAGCAGTGTTGGGGAATGTAATTGTGTTACTTAGTTACTTTTTAAGAAAAAGGCTTGGTTATTCGTTTTTTAATTAAAAAAAAAAAAAGTTACATTTTAGGCAACTCTAAAGGCCCTTTTACACCAAAAAGTGAAATTAATAAGCCACAGATTGAAAGAAGTGACTCTGCACCTCTCTCCTAATTTCTCTCAACATGGGGACAAGAGAAATGTCAGTGAATAAATGGGAAAACAAGTTGTTAATTTAATTTAATTTATTTGATTTGATTAAAAAATAATGCATTACTAGTTACTTGAAAAAAGTAATCAGATTACGTAACTTGTGTTACTTGTAATGTGTTACCCCCAACACTGCTGATGAGTATGAAGTAGTTACATGTACTGAATAGCTTTATTTTTACTGAAGAGGTACAGTCTGCTCCTAAATCACTGCCAAGGCTTGTTTATGGCACATAGTCGCCTACCGTCTCTGGTTCTGCGGGATAATGTCCCTTTGTTCAAGGAGCTTGACTTGTAGAGGTAGCCGGAGTACAGGATGGGCTGCATGATCTCATCATAGACACAGGAATCTGAATCCAGAGAATTACAGTGAGATACTTCACACCTCTTGTATTTCACTTAAGGATGACATATATTATAATTTCCATATGCTAAAGGTGAAGTATGCAATTTTATTGATGTTACAGTATAGAGAATCAAAGAACATAGCAAAACATACATTAAAAAAAAACATTATTCACCATGTTCAAGATAAAGAATTTTAAGAGAACTGTAATTTAGTTTATTTTTTCCAGTTCTGACTAGGTGCCTATTAAATTTCAAACTTCACCTTTAAGAAACATTGCTGTAGTGAAGTACTGGAACGGTACCTGCAGACTGTGTGTATGAGTAATGTGGAGATACACGCTTATCGTTTCCATTAGCGTCAGCGAGTCGAGCGGCCTCAGCCTCCGCAAAAATCTGAGTGACCGTTTTTAGCAGGTTCTGCTCAGTCACAGCGGAGCACAGAGCCTGCAGGGTGACCACATACACACACAATCATATACACACTTCAACAAATGCACCGCTAATAGCATATTTAGCCAGCGGACTTTCAAAGCTTCTTCTAAAAATCCCTCTATTTTTTGCAGTCCTTTTATTAGTGCTCTTCATTATTTACAATTCACAACACAGCCATCGGCTTATTCGGGGGTTCATAGGTAGCCTGGATACACAAATGATAGCCTTGGGAAAGTCCAGAGAAAGAATAATACATCCTAATCTTGGCTTGACCGCTGGCATAATACTTAGATGGCTCTAGCTATATTAAGACAGGATGTCCTCACTGCCCCAGTGGGGACTGATCTAAAAGTTTTCTTTTGAAGCAAAGCTATTACACGGAGAAATGTCCACTGCAATAGTTCACTGCGGTTCTTATTTGAGGAAGTATTCAGAGTATTTCAAAATTAAGTGTGTTGCAGAAGAGGAAAGGGAAATGCATTTATTGTGCAAAAGTGTTGAAGTTATGTGGCTCTGAAGACAACCGTGTAAAATATTCATCGTTAAATGCAAAAGGCCTATATACATCTGCACAAGGTTTACACAAAGGCTTCAGTCAGTGCTAATTGTTAACAGCAATATAAAGTTTCTATTTTGTTGAACAATGAATTCCCTTGATTTTCCATGGCCTTTCTTACTGTTCATGACTACTGAGCATTACTAAGAATAATGTATATTTACCAAAATTTCCACAAGGTTTTAAATTCACTTAAAAAAATTAATATATATTTTTTTTATTGTGTATTTAAAAACAAAATAATACCAATGGTAATAATAACAAATATATTAGAATTACAATAATAATAGTAATTATTATTATTATTATTATTATTATTATTATTATTATTATTATTATTATTATTATTATTATTATTATTATTAATTTATTTTATTGTGCATTTAAAAACAAAAAATACTAATAGTATTATTATTGTTGTAGTAAATTAGTAGTAGTAGTAGTAGTAGTAATAATATTAATATTATTTTTTACATTATTATTATTAACATTTATTTTGTATTTAAACAAAATAACAATAGTAGTAGTAATAACAGCAATAGTAGTAGTAGTAGTAATAACAATAATAATAATACTAATAGTATTATTATTATAATTATTATTATTCTTTACAACTTATATACTTATATAACTTTAACTACATTTTTATTATTATTATTATTATTATTAATAATAATAACTAATATAATGATTATTTAATGTGTTTTACATATTATTATTTTACTACACCAAGGGCAGATTAAATTGTTGGTGGACCAAAGATAATTGTATCTCATTTACATACATTTTCCAGAACAGAAAAATCCATTTTAAAATTCCCTGATATTCTGTTTTGTTGTTGTTGTTGTTGTTGTTGTTTTTAACTATGAGGTTTAAAAATAAACACTGTGAAATTAAAATAAAATCTGACATTGTAGAAGCCATGTTCAACACTTCTGACTGTACTTTTAAGAATATAAATAATCTTAAATAATTCATGAATAATCTTAATCTTACTGATTGGTAAACAAGTTACCATTGGTTTGCATGATCTCTCCCGTGGCTTATCCTTTACCTTAAGAAGTTCCTCTTGGGTGCTAAAACTGGGATGAGGGTGGCGATATCTGCCTTCTCTGTATTTGTGGGTGATAAACTCTCTCCGCTGCTCTGGGGCGGCGTCACAGTCCAGCTCCTCAGTCACAGGAAGTCCGGCCGCCCAAAATTCATTGGCTCTATCATTGCCAAGCATTATGAAGAGCTAGAACACACAAAGATAAGGCCTAATTTGTGAAAAACCTTGTGGTAAAATCACTGGGAATATCAGGAACCCTGATAATTGGAATAAAAAATATCTTTTCACAAAAAGACCTGTAAAAAACCTCTCAGAACCCACGGCAACCCCTACCTGAACAATCTCATTGCTCCATACGCTGGTGTCTAGTTTCAGACTCTGCACTTTCGACACCATTGTGCCGAGACCTCGATGCTGGCCTGCAGGCAGACAGAACAAAAGAGGCACCACATCACTCTCCACGCACCATTCTCTGTTTGTCCCACAAACCCTTCCTGATACGGTGCCTCTGAGCCACTTTTATCTGTAGTATACGGCACAGAGGACCTCACATGAACTCTCAAATGAGCTTAGAAACTCTTAACACCATCTGTATCAACCTTAACACCGCACTGCCCTTCCCCATGCCAGCTAGTCACTGTTTGGAAAACGCAAAACATCTCACACCAACTGTTTTGATGAATTTCTAGCTTATTTCAGCAGAATTCACAAGTTTACATGATACAAGTCATCGAGCTGATAAGTCACCGCTACACACCTGCGCAGTTCTTGCAGATGACCACACAGAGATTGATGGATGCCCAGTCCGGATTGATGGCTTTGCAGTCTGCGCAGATCTTGTTGGACCTGTTGGACCAGATCTTCTCCGCCACCTCATAATCAGATAGTGTTTCCGCTATAGATTCCTGCAGGGCCTCCATCCAGTCCCGTTTCTCTCGCTCCGACTCTGCCGTAAAGCTGCAAGGTTGCACACAACCCTCTTAATGCTCTGCCATCATGGATCCTATTAATTGTCTCCAGTCTGGCATGCTTACTTAGCGGGAACAGACCTCTGTTTGACTTCAATACATTCTTTAAGTGTGCGGTTAAATTTAAATGATGAAACTGACTTTATTTCAATAATGTCTATGTATGTGTGTGTATTACAGAATATACACTACCATTCAAAAGTTTGGGGTCAGTAAGAATTTTTTCAAATAAAATAATACTTTTATTCAGCAAGGACACATTAAATTGATCAAAAGTGACTGTAAAGACATCTATAATGTTACAAAAGATTTCTAGGCCAAATAAATACTGTTCTTTTGAACTTTCTGTTCATCAAAGAATGCTGGTAAAACTTCCCTAGTGAAACAAATATACTACAAATACATTTACATATTTATGGGCTTTTAAAAAATATCCTGCAACTATACTAAACTGGTAAACTTAAATTCTGCTCAACTGGAACAACTAATTATGTGCTTAATGCACTTTAATTGTGCAGCAGTAGTGCTGATGTCCAGATAAAGATTTACTTAAGTATGTTTGATTGTGCTAAAGTGGAACTATTGCAAGTATACTTCAGGTACACTTTAAGTATCTTGACTGATATTATACAGAGATCATACAATCTTTATTAAAAGTGATATTAAAACACATTTTAGGCATAATATTAAGAAATGTGCACTGTGCAATAAAGTTTAATATTATACTTTTATATCAGTAAGTTTTAAGTGATATTTCAATAAATATGTTAATGGATTTGAAGTATACTTAGTATGGAATAAATGTATTTTAAATCAATTATAGCACAGGTTTTTTTTTTTTTACTAGTGTGTATCAGGGTTGCCACAAAAATATTAAGCTGCACAGAAGTTTTCAAAATTGATTATAATTAAAAATGTTTCTTGAGCACCAGTAACAGCTGCAGAAAATTTTGCTTAGCCATCATAGGAATTAATTAAATATTAAAATACAAAGCAGTCATTTTGAATTATTTCACAATTTTACTGTTTTACTCTATTTTTGATCAGTTAAATAGGTATATCAGAGACGTTTTTCAAAAAATCTTACTGACCTCAATCTTTTGAAAGTTAGCATAATTAAACCATAATTAAAATGTTATTTTAAAATGTAGAAATATATTAAATATTATTATGTATTATATATTTTTAAAGATATAACATTTTTAATTTCATGTTTTTTTAATCAGCATTTTTGTCTTGTTTTCCAGTAAAAAAATATCTAAATATCCTTAAAACAATTTATTCAATTTACTTGATATTTAAAATTGTGTATGATAACAGGATTTGTTTTTAGAGAATATGCCTTATTGGCCAATTGATTTTTCTTGTTTTGATTCCAGACAAATTGACAAATCACTGATTAAACAACATATTTGGAGAGTTGGAAATGACTTAAAAGGGTACACACGTACAAGCTACTTAACAGAAGCATAGCGTGACTTGAACGGTTTACCTGAAGGTTTTATAAGGTGTAATGAGATCAAAGCTCTTGCCCTTCCCATCACGAATTGTAGCACCTCTGGCCTCAATTACAGTAATTCCAATTCCATTTTTAAAGCACTGCAGAACACATATCACAAAGGGTCAGCCTTAAACCAAGAATTATTAGTAAAACCTCCATGATGCAAATGATTTAAGGCTATTTTTGAATGAACTGCACATATGCTATAGGAAGTTCAAAATACTTCAGTAGCGAAAGGAAGTTCAAAAAACTCAAATTGCATCACATTGAGAGATGAAAGAGGCAAAGCAAATCATTGGCACTAAATCTAGAGAAGTATGGCTATAACACGATTAACTATAACGTGATTAACTAATCACCTGCTCACTCTTGTACAACCAGATCTGCTCCATTATAATGGCTGTGTAAATCTTTGACTTGGTTCCTTTGAGCTCCAGGAAGCCGCTCTTTTGGCAGTGACTGCCGGGGCCAAAACGTGGGCGGCCGAAAACCAGCTGTTCTTTGACCCGCTCCTGCAACGTGCTGCACCATTTGCTCCTCTGGACTATGAAAAGAAATAAATCAAGATCATAAAGCTTCTTTTGACCTAGTCAAATTTTAAATAAGAAGTATAACACTTTTCTAAACAATACTTTGTAATATTGTGCCATAATATATGTTTTTAGATGGCAGGTTATGTCAATACTATATCATTTGCCAACATATTGAGATTTTTTGGATTCCAAGGGAATGCATGAACTTATAACCTGAATGCAATGTAAAGTCGCTTTGGATAAAAACGCTGTGCTTACCATCATTATCAGCTCGGAAGACAAATGTCCTGTGACTTGTGACAACCTCAAATTTATTGTCTTTGGCTACGCGGGCCATCTGTATGGCAGCTAAGGGAATCACACCTTTGGGATAAGCATCCTGGGAGAAAGAAACCATTTGTGTTAGGAATAGCAGTGTACCAGCATATGTGACTTCAGAAACACAAGGGAATTTTGGAACTGTTTAGATTCTGAAGGTCTTCAGGCAGCCTGAAGTGATTAAAGGGGTCATATATCATGATGAATCGGTTGATTGTGCTATGAAAACATGTTGCACTGTAACTTTGGGAACACAAAACATGCTGCCCAGCCTAAAAAGACCATTTATTGAAACTAACTTGTAAACCTTAAATGACTATATAGTGTAACATAACATTTCCCAGACCAGCTGTTCTGAAAGGTTCAACACACACAAGCATTTGGTTGTCGATCAGCACCATCTATTGTTCTGGCAATTTGCTTTTCATTCAACTCAATGAATATTGGTTTCACTCTTCCATTCATCAACGATTCATTAAGATTTCTTGTATCGTGTTTGGTGTGACAGGGCCTTTGCACGTCAACAACATCTATTCAGTGTTGTTCACCTGTTTAACACACTATTCAATGTTGACAATATGGCAGGGGCGGTTAAATTTTACATTTGACAGTAAACCTCTGCCCACACACATACAAAGAGAGAGGGTGAAAACTACGCTGGCATTCAAATGTTTGGGGTCAATAAGAAATTAATACTTTTATTCAACAAAGATGCATTACATTGGTCAAAAGTGACAGCAAAAACATTTAACTCGATTGAAGATTTCTATTTTAAATAAATGCTGTTCTTTTGGACTTTTCATAAAAGAATGCTGAAAAGCATCACAGTTTCCACAAAAATATTAAGCAACACAACTGCGTTATTGATAATACTGTGCAGAAAATCATCATATTAGAATGATTTCTGAAGGATCATGTGACACTGAACACTGCAGTAATGATGCTGAAAATTCAGTTTTGCATCACAGGTATACATTACATTTTAAACTACATTCAAATGAAAACAGTTATTTTAAATTGGAACAATATTTCACAATATTGCTGTTTTTCCTGTATTTTTGATTAAATGCAGCCTAGTTGAGCATAAGAGAATTCTGTCAAAAACATTGTACTGACCCCAAACTTTTGAACAGCATTGTACATTATGATTGTTAAAGTGCAAAAAACTAAATAAATAAATTATATGAAATGAGTGATAAATGTGTGATAATCATAAAACATCAGGATGGCATTGAGTTGTTCACATGCAGTCATACCTTTTCACTACCATAGTACATCAAGTTCTTCCCATCAAACTTCACATATCGTTTCTGGAACACATAGTTTCTATAACAGAGGAACAAAGATGATATCAGAGAGAAACAACTACACAACAAAGGTCACATCTAATATAGTGCTGTCTGAAATTATTCAAGGAGGAAATTAATCTAGACACTGGAAGACGTCAAGCAGAGGACAGGAACAAACAGCAGGAGACACAACATGTGAAGTAATGACAAACCGGCCAGAGAGGACAGACAGGGAGCAGAAGCAGCCATTGAGGAGCATGCAGGAGACGCAGAGATGAGAGGAGAGCAGCAGCCCCGGCGGGGCGTACCCTTGAGGAGAGAGCTTGTCCAGCCAGCCGCTGAGAATGGGTGCCGCCCGCTCGGACAGCGAGGTGAAGCTGGCGTAGGGAGAGATGATGTGGTCCTCGTCCGCTTCGTTGGAGCCGAGGTTATGAGGGAGGGAGAACGAGTGAGAGGCCGGAGACGGTTCACCCACAGTGCAGTAGCCTGGAGAATCAAGACGCTTGAGCCACGGGTGATTGTGCTGCCTGTGAGAAGACATAGTTAAAAATATAAACTGTACAGTAATATTACTACATGAAAAAAAAAAATCAGTTTCATGTTCCAGTAAAATGATGGAAATTTCCTGAAAAGAAGCAAAATAATAAAAAGCACTAATGCTATTTTCATTAAGTTTTTTAACATTTCTTTGGGGGGGATGAATAGTTCACCCAAAAATTTAAATTCTGTCATTAATTACTCACCCTCATGTCACTTTTGGGTGAACTATCCCTTTAAGCATAAAAGAAAATTTAGTGAGATTTATGCTAAAAACAGAGAAAAACTGTCAGTGGCCAAAAAAGTAATGTAATGTAATAATTATGTTATTAACTATTAACTACGCTTATTAACTATGACTTTTCCCTCAATAAATTCCTAATTTGCTGCTTATTAATAGTTAGTAAGGTAGTTGTTAAGTTTAGGTATTGGGTAGGATTAGGGATGTAGAATAAGGTCATGTAGAATAAGGCATTAATATGTGCTTAATTACTATTAATAAATGGCTAAAATTCTATTAATATGCATGCTAATTAGCAACTAGTTAAGAGACCCTAAAATAAAGTGTTACCAATTATTATTAAGCAAAATTAACAGTTCAAAATATTTTCTAAAAATTTAAATATTTTTTATTATTATTGTTGTTGTTGTGAAATAAACCATTCAAGAAACATTTTCTAAAATATCATCGTTACTATTATTATTATCATTATTATTTCTTTTTTTGTAGTTGTTACTGCAATTTTAATTAATTACTTTCATATAAAAATGGAAAGATAAAGATTCCAATAGATGAAACAGTCTTCTGAATCGAAAAAATAGGGGTGTGTGAGAAAAATGCCAACATTTTAAAATACTGACATATTAAAGAGTTAAATGTCAGAATGTTCTTCATCACTTCTTGCAGAAGCTTCAGGATGAGCTTGCATCAAGCTTCACAATGTGCTGTTGTAGCGCTTCATGATGCTATCATGAAACTGTGTATGACAACTGGTTGGAAGCGATGGTTTTTTGTTTGAAAATTTTAAAATGTTAGAATAATCCATAAGACTGTGGTTGTATGAATTATTATCGTGTTCATTTTGCATGGATTTTTAGGTGTCGCTTTGAGGGTTTCATCCACTTGCATTGTAACTCTGCCAGTTCAAAGATGGATTGCTTTTCTAAAAAAATTTAACTTGTGTTCATCTGAGGAAAGAAAGTCATACACATCTGGGGCAGCATGAGGGTGAGTGAATGATGACATAATTTTCACTTTCGGGTGAAGTATCCCTTTAAGACATTAAAGCTAATCTGTTTTATTAAAAATATCCATCTTTGCCTCACAGATCCAGACCCTTGCACTGGAAGCTCTGGACACACACGTTTAGACAACAGAGGCTGGAAGCCACTAGAGCTCAACCAAGAAAACACATTGACTCTCTTTATCCTATTGCTTTAGGTGTCACTATGTGATTAACAGCTGGTTATAACACTGTGGGCAAACCAAACATTCTGCAGTCAGTTTGAACTCTCATGGAAACACTTGGACTTACCCATGTTCTCTTTGTTTATCTTCTTTATTTACAGTCTTTTCCTCACTTTTGGTCCTCTCAACCTAAACACATTCAAACATAAATAAATTCCACCTATTGGAGTACATAAAGTGAGACAAAACTTTGTTTTAGAGAGAATTTTTACTTAAGTATCTCACCTCTGAATGCTGATATTGTCGTCTGCTGTGGAAAACAGTTTCACAGTACGGGCTGATCATTTCATCTTCATCCTCAGCAGATGCTGTGTCGCCTGAACAGAAAATAGCAACATTACATAAATTCATAAGATAAAATTAATTACTAAAATGCTAAAAATCAAACTCAAGTCTTCTTTAGCCGTATGACAGCATAGTGTGTAAAGCACATTAAAGCCAATGTTTAATGAAAATCTTCCTATCCAGCAAAGCTCTCAAATCATAACATAAAAAGGCAAATATGCACAAGTGAGGCAGTAGGTAGATAATGGATGGCAAGTTTTTAGTGCATTTCACTATTTTTCAAAAGTTTGGGGTTGAATTAGATTTTTTATGTTTTTGAAAGAAGTCTCTTATGATCTCTTATGAGTAATTTTGCTAAATATTATTACAATTTTAAATAACTGTTCTGTATGAATATATTGAAAATGTAATTTATTCCTGTGCGGCAAAGCTGAATTTTCAGCATCATTCTTCAGTGTCGCAGGATCCTTCAGAAATCATTCTAATATGATGTTTTATTATCATTGTCGGGACGCTAGGAACATGTCCCTACCAAAATCCAGCGACTACAATTTTGATCAAACAATTAAATATATGTGTATGTAACCAGTGTTGTTGTAATTTCAGCCGCATCTGAAATATGTCATACCACTGATATTACCTGAGAAGTTAAAGTAAATATTCTAGAAAACCATGCACAATTATAAATGTGTGGAGTAAGAACATATAAGGAGTCATTTAAAACATACGTGCACAGTTCAGCTGAATGATATGGTTTACCCTCTTTAACTTTACATTAGGCTGATTTGTGTTCATCTGCTTCTCCCATTTGCTCTTTTTACATTGACTATCACTCTATATAGACTAATAAAATCAGATACAACAATAATTTTATTACAATATACACTGATAAATTTAACATTCACTTCAATGGTATGAGATCCCTAGTAAAAAAAAAAAAAAAAGTAATATATTTAAAATACAGTAATTTCATACTAAGTATAGTTCAAATCCATTAACATATTTACTGACATATAACTCGAGACTTACTGATATAAAAATTATAATTAAACTTTACATGGCATATTACTTGTGCACAATGCACTTTTCTTAATATGAAATCCGAAATGTGTTTTAATGTCACTTTTGATAAGGATTGTATGATCTTTGAATAATATCTGACTTTAAATATTTAAAGCGTACCTGAAATATACTTGCAATAGTTCCACTTTAGCACAATAAAATATACTAAGTATATCTTTAATTGTACTTCAGCACTACTTCTGAACAATTAAAGTGTATTAAGTACAAAATTAATTGTTCCAGTTTAGCAGACTTTAAGTATACCAGTTTAGTATACAATTGCAGGACATTTTATTAAGTACATAAACATAAAAATATATTTGTAAAAAAATAAATGTATTTCAAATATTTCAAAAGTATTTCCTAGTGAACCATCACCAACTGAATTACAGTGGTCAAACTATTTAAAATATAGTGAATTAAGATATAAACTCAATCATAAAGTGTATTGAGGTGAAGCTCATCATTTTAATGGAGTGTTTTCACTGGTTAGCAGTAAACTTATCTTCAGAATGGAAATATAGAGATGTTATTTCTAAACATCATACTATTTTTGTTTATTTCAGTTAAGGTCATTAAACTAGTGAGCTAAGCCAGTAGTAGTACTGACATGGCTGAAGACGCCAAAAGTGGAGGAACAGACAAACCAATTCAATTGAGTGAGTCATATTATGCTGGAACCGCTCCCACTGATTCAAGCACGTGACTTCGGTCAATCAGTTGAAGCGATTCACTAGCAAAAAACAGATCAAAAGAGCATTTAATTTTCGAATTTCGACATTGCTTGTAATGATTTTAAAAAGCACGTATAGTCAGATATAGCAATGGGTGAGCTTTTTGGATTGTGTACAGTGAATCATTTGATTCAGATCAGAACTTCAAAGCGTGTACAGCGAATCATTTGATTTAGATCGGGGCTTTGGAACAGGTTCGCAAATCATTAGATTTAGATTGGAAATTCGCGTATCGCAAATCGTTTGATTCAGATCGGGATTTCGGAGAGCATATCGCAAATCACTTGATTTAGATCGGAACTTCGTGTATCGTGAATCATTAGATTTAGATCGGAACTTCGCGTATTGCGAATCATTTGATTCAGATCGGGACTTCGGAGCGGGTTCGCAAATCATTTGGTTTAGATCAGAACTTCGCGTATCGTGAATCATTTGATTTAGATCTGGACTTCGGAGCGGGTTTGTGAATCTTTTGATTTAGATCGGAACTTCGGAGTGGGTTCGCAAATCATTTCACAAATTGAATGATTCACGATCTGCGCTCCAAAGTCCCAATCTGAATGATATGGTTCGCGAATCTTTTGATTCAGATCGGAACTTCGGAGCGCGGATCAAAAATCTTTTCTCTTAGATCAGAACTTTGAATTGTGTTCGTGAATCTTTTTATTCAGATCGGGGCTTCAGAGCGGGTTTGCGAATCATTTGATTTAGATTGGAACTTTACATATTGCGAATCATTTGATTCAGATCGGGACTTTGGAGGGAGTTTGTAAATCTTTTGTAATAATAAATATCTATATTCATCATGTGTCCTCTTAAGATGAAAAAACATGGTTACTATAGTTTAGCCATGGTATTTGTAGTAAAACAAATAAAAAAAAATGGTTACTACATTTTTACTGTTGTGCTGCTAAATATTTTTGTAGAAATTAAATCATGATCTACTTTTTTAGGATTCTTATAGAAGATAAAGTTTAAAAAACAGCATTTTTTGGAAACATTATAAATGTCTTTACTGTCACTTTTGATCAAATTAGGGCAATTAATTAATTGCTGGAAAAAAAAAAAAAAAGTTTTCAAAAAAAAAAAAAAAGAAAAATGTACTGACGCCAAACTTTTAAATGGTAGTGAATACAGTATATATACACACTCTCATCTGCTCTTCACATGAATATTATATATTGTACAGCTTCGTTCACTTTCATCGAACAGAAAATTGTACATTATCTATTCACTGGAAGAAAGAAAGTCATAAATATTAGGAACAACTTTAGGGTGAGTAAATAACATTTTCCACAACAAAGTTTGAAATAAGGGTCAGTAATAAACCTACCAGATGTACTTTTAGGTGTTTCAGTCGAGTTGGACTTTTCTAAAGTGCTATAGGAGGAGAAACTATAGTTAGCCGTATAGAGATAAACAAAACTTTGCCACAGTCATAAGAATCACAATACAACAGAATGACAAGATTTGACAAGAGTTTACCTATGATTTTCAGTGGATGGGCTGACCTCCTGGCGTGGAGGCGGAACGGGTACAGAGCGACTCCAAAACACACGTGGAGTGCCTGGTAAAGTGCCACAGTAGATTTCATTAGAGACCATCTCTAGCCCTGAGCAGGGTGGACTTGGAGGTGAACCGGGTGTGTTAGTGAAGGGAGAGCACTGATAACTCGAGGGGGAGTCAGGAGGGGTGCAGAGGGGTGGGGTGCTCAGACGCTCCTGGTCCGACATTCTCCTGAATGTGGATGGGGGAATTCCCCGATTTAACCTAGGGGGCACTGGGGGTAACGGATCACTAGTCTCTGGGGCCGAAGTGGTATTACTCAAACCTGGTTCACAAGGCCCCTTTTTGGATTCAGTAGATGTTTCAACAGTGTCTGTACTGGAGGATGAACCTTTTAAAAGCAGGTCCTGAGATGACTTTTGGCGAGGTTGCACTTCATGTTGTGTTGGTAAAGAAATTCTCTCTGCTCTTAATCTGTGGAAGACAGTTCTTGGTTTTGGTACCGGCTTTACAACACTGGTGCTCCGCTCTGAGAACGAGCGCTTCACTTGTGCACAAAGATTCGGGGCCGAGCTGTTACGTAAGGCTTCTAAGGAGGTGCCAGGATGTCTTGAAGGAGAATGAGGCTCTGCTTTGACAGGGGTCACCTCGTGAATAGCAGACTCTGAATTACAGCGATCTAGCAAGGGCTCTTTGCTTTGATGTTGACAGATCAGCTGAATGTGCTCGACCAGTTTGAGGATACGCTTCCTGTGGCCGGTAGCGGTGACTCCCACCCTGTTCAGAGCCACATTGTCCACATGACAGAAGTCTCGGGCGAGGAGAAAGCCTGCCTGACGGAAGTGGTCCAGATACCTCTCGAGGTGGATGGAAGCCAACAGGTCCTCTGCATCTGAGCATGGACCAATTGTTGCCATAGTGTGCATGGGTGCTCATTAGGCTGCATGCAAAACAGCAGCAATTCCAGCCAAGAGTAGAAGACGACACCAGTCCTTCATCTGAGGAAACAAGCAAAGAAAATAGGCTTCATTGCAAAGATGAAATACCTCTTTAAATGGATAGTTCACAAAATAAAAATTCTGTCATTTACATCAAATAGTTGATGGTAGCCACTGACTTCCATAGTATTTTTTTTTTCCATACTATGGAAGTCAATGGCTACCGTCAACTATTTGGTTACCAATATTATTCAAAATACCTCATTTTGTGTTCAACAAAAGAAAGAAACTCATATACTGTTGGAACAACTTGAGGGCGAGTAAATGACGAAAGAATTTTTATTTTTACTATCACTCATCCACAAATAATTTGATCTACCCTCAGTCCAGCACATAAATAATATATAAAATACATTATATTATACAAAAAAAGACTAGGCCT
The DNA here is from genome assembly GCA_039654775.1 of Spinibarbus caldwelli. Classification (NCBI taxonomy): domain Eukaryota; kingdom Metazoa; phylum Chordata; class Actinopteri; order Cypriniformes; family Cyprinidae; genus Spinibarbus; species Spinibarbus caldwelli. Next base: position 5,283,641 of record CM077246.1, on the reverse strand, counting down.
AATTGAAGTATGTAAAAAACACTCAATCATAAAGAATGAACACTCATCTGAAATTGCTGCAATACAAATGTTTAATGTGGACCTTAACCCACAACTGTATTGAAAAAATATAATGAAAATGTCCCTGATACTCGCTTAATGTCATAAATTTAAAGGTTTGCTATATCATTCCATATGAGAGTGCGAAAAAGTTAAACAGTTTTGGAAAGATGTGAAAGAAATGACAGAAAAGATCCTTGATGTTAATATTCCATTGTGACATTTACTTTTTTTTTTATTTCATTAATACCATAAGGAGATTCATTTAATATTATATATATATATATATATATATATATATATATATATATATATATATATATATATATATATATATATATATATATATATATATATATATAAAACATATTATAATTATACATAAAGTATATTTATAAACATATATACTGCAAGGAAAACAGCTTATTATTTTACATTGAGAATATATTTGAGGTATGAATGTGCACAGTTAAAACGTAATTAAAATAATGGAGAAGGAATAATAAAAACTACAGTAGATTTTTTCATAATTAAAAAAATAATAAACAACAATAATTTACCTAAAGTCTTGCTCCAAGGTTTTGTTTTTTTTTTTGCATATTTATTTTGTGTTCATCCTGGTGATCGTGTTATACATTGTTGGAATTTCCCTGTTTTGCCTTGTACAATTAGCAATAAAAAGAAAACAATATTAAAAATATAAAAAGATAATATTATCCATATTATTTTCACTATGCGTTTTAAAGGGGTGGTCGACTGTTTTTTCTAGGCTTGATTGTGTTTATGGGTGCAGTCTAACGTGTTAATGCTTCGTTTGTTAAAAAATGCATTATTTTTCACATAATTTACCTTTATTCCACACCTCTCTGTCCGTTCTCCTCTAAACGTGCTGATCATTTCCTGCTTTTATGAAGCCCCTCCTTCAGAAATACACGATGGGCTCTGATTGGTTTGCTGGCCCAGTGTGTTATGATTGGCTAAACCGCATCTAGTGCGTGCCTAAACGTCCCGACCCTCAGCTCAGCGGCATGTGCTCCGGTTGTATTGTAAACAATGACTTCGTCTATATTGCTTATCAGTTTGAGCCCGATTGAGAAGCAGAGGATATTAGTGAAGAGGATCACGCAGAACCTGTGCAAGAACGGCTTTTAATGGTAGGCCTAAGTTTTTTGTTTGTTGTTGTCTCATACTTTTAGATACGCTGTTATTTGTAAATGCTACTGCTTCTGTTAGCTTTTAATATACGGTTTTATTCTGATTAAAGCTTTAATACAGTACGGCAACCGAACACGCATCCATGTATAATGCTTCTCATAGCTACAGTATGTGAAAATAAGTGTATTCACTGAGCTGATGATCTGAATGAAAGAGAGAGAGAGAGAGAGAGAGAGAGAGAGATGCAGAGCAGAGCGTGTACAGAGCAGGGAGACGCGAGGAACAGTATTAAGAACCGCTGCTTTAGAACATTGATTTTGAAACTTGTGAATCCATTAGAATCGTTAGAAGAAAGAATCGCGATTCATATATGAATAGATTCTTAAGTGCACCCCTAGTTTTCTCTTCCTCTTCTCTAAAGCATCGCAGCATGGCCTCGCCCCCTTTGCTGCGTGTTCCCGCGGGCGGGGTTTATGTAAAATTCTGGGTTCTTGACGTAACGGACCCGGGAAGTAACTTGTTGTAGTCCCTTCACAGTCGTTTTTGTAGGCATTAAACTGCCAGAATTTTAAAAGACGATATCTCCGTTTGCATTGAACTTTCAGCTTCGTAACTTCGCACATACTAACTAACGTTAAAAAAAGTGAAATCGCAATCAACCACCCCTTTAATAATAATAATAATAATAATAATAATAATAATAATAATAATAATAATAATAATACTACAATTATTATACTAAATTTGTGCCTAAATGCAAAGACAACCAGTAATTTAAATCTTACGAAATAACTAATGTCCACCTTTGTAAATTTAACAAACAAAAGACACGGCTGATAGTTGCAGGGAGGTTAATGGTCTTTTATGACAGAGAGCATTTTTCATCCGTCTGACACTGAATCACCTTGACATTTGCAGACGATGACATGACCCCACTCATAGACTCTTAAAACCACTGCACTGGAACAAAACAGTCAATGAGCGAAACAAAAACAAATCTTTGAAATCATCTGAAAATGAGCATTCAGAGTGAACACAAATGGGAATATTACAGTATTGCAAACCATGATAAGCTGTAACACAGCGCACATGCAAGCAATGACAATATGGTCATATTTCTTAGGACTATTTTTAGAAGGCTCCATTCATTGAGGGAAAGCTGTTGAAAACATGGTGCACATGAGGGAACCAGTCGAGAAAAAAAAAAAGATTCCACTAGGGTGGGCCTGGGAGAAAATCCACGTGGGTGGGGCAAAGCTAGTTTGGCGGGGATGGCATAACTTTGGGAGCAACTAAGTGCGAACGCTTTTTTATAAACATTCCTGACACTTTCCTGACTGCATGTCCAAAAGACTGACAGCACTTGAGAACGGTGGCCTAAGAGGAATCTCAAGACTACGAGTGGCATACGGCCAAACCATAGACTGTATAAAAACATGGACGTAGTGTCCGTGACGTCACCCGTAGGATTCTGAAGAGCATTTTTTAAGCCTAAAGTGGGCGGAGCCGGCCGTCGCCATCTTAGCAGTGCGTCACCGTGCATCACTCCCGGATAATCAAAAATGGGCAAAGAGGCGGGAAGTGAGTGGAGCTGGTTGTTGAAACCACGCCCACCTAGCGCGACAACCGGGCAATCCGCCTGTCACTCAAGTGGCCACGCCCGTAATTATGCAGAACTTTAAGGCTTAATTTAATTTAAAAAGATGAGTTATAAAAAAAAAATTCACCCCCCTCACAGTTGTCATGAAGGGCAAAATTAGCTATATAGACCAAAATAATTTTTTGAACCAGGCTGTAAACGTTTTTTTCTGCTGTAAAGTTGGGCATTTTAACATGGGGAGTCTATGGGACTGACTCCCTTTTGCAGCCAGCCTCTAGCGGCCAGTTGACGAATTGCAGTTTTAGTCACTTCCGTGTTGGTTTCACGAGAGAGAGCGGTTGGTTGCCGCTTGGGCGAAACCAAAGACTATAGAAATACAAAGACAGTTCACTCATATACTTATGAATGGGAGAAAGTGCAATTCACAATATGGCGAGATAGTCCCGCCTTCTAAATGAAAGAGCCAATTGTTGATTGGTAAAGTCATTGCGTCACTGCAGCGGCCGTTAGAAGCTCCGGTTCCCATAGAAACCTGGGGCTGGCTCAGCAGCTACGCATGCGCATTGGCTGGTCTAGCCTGAAAAATAAGCTTTTAAACACTATTTGAGCATAAGAAACAACATTCATGGGGCAGTTCATTTCAGATTTTATTGCTGATTTGAAATATGTAATTTAATCACGAGTTCAGCGAGATTTGAGGATTCCCCCATTCATTTAGATAGGACTTGGTCTTGTCTGAGCTGCCCGGAGGCGTTGCAAATATGGCGGCTGAGTGAACGGACTTTCCTTAAAAGGGACTTTGGCGAAACCCAGGAACAGAGAGCTGCTAGATTTCATGACCTCCAGGAGGGGCGGAGCCTGACGGATGGGAGTGATGATTGGATAAACTCTCATCACAGGGTGTACATCTCCAACCCACAAAGGATGCACAGTGTTCTCTCTCAAGGACATCTCAAATTGGAGGTAATTACGAGCACGCTTTTTATTTGCGGCAGAGATCACAATCATTCCAACTGCAAATATGAAACACGATAAAATGTGTTAAAATGTGTTAAAAAGCCATGATAATGTCAACAGTGTCTGTTTCGCTCAACAACACTGAGTCTGAGTAGAAAAGCAGACGTTGGAAGGCTGTTAAAAAAGGCTGATGAGTCATATCCTCGTCTTCCTTTGTCTGGACTCTGGATGCTAACCTTTGGCTCGGCCACTCTGATTCACCGGATCCAACGGTGAGGGGGGAGGCAGGAAGCTTGTGAGGCGGACTGATAAAGTGTGACCTGAGGAAAGGAGAGAAATGGGTCCGGGTGTTGTCTTTTTCCCCTAGCAGCAATGCAGAAAAACTCCCTTCAACAAGACTGTCATCGTGAACCAAGCAAGCCAACCAGTGGCAAAACATCTGCAGTTAATTCAGCCTGAAGCCATTAATATACAGACTCCATGCAGGCTGTTTTTGCTTTTTGTACTGTTTTATATTTTGAATTAAAGTTTGAAAATTTCTTATTGACTTGTTCAGAATTCAAAATGTCACTGGTAGTGAGGAAGTCATTGTAAAATTTGCTGACTGTATTGCAACTGGTCTTCTCTCTTAAATCTGTTTGCATACTGAATTATGATTGGTCTTTTCTTCTTTGATTCTTGTTTAAACGTGTGTTGTTGAGTGTCATGAAAATGACAAAGTGGCTCTGAATCAGCATTTCATTTAAACTACTGTTGAAATGAAATTACTCATTTTTTTTCGGAAATTATGTATGAAACTAGGGCTGCAACAAACGATTATTTTTGATAATCGATTAATCTAACGATTATTAGAATGATTAATCGACTCGTCGATTATTTCACTGATTAATCAGTAGACTTTGATTATTCAGCTTTTGCAATGTTAAAATATTGTTATACATATTCTAACATAAATAAAGTTCACTTCAGCTTTAGAAAATTATGCAATTAATTGGTAACACTTTACAATAAGATTCATTAGTTAATATGAACTAAGAATGAACAATACTTTACAGCATTTATTAATCTTAGTTAATGTTAATTTCAGCATTTACTAATGCATTTACAAAAATCACAAGTTATTTTTTAACATTTACACTGTGAACTAACATGAACAACTGTATTTTTATTAACCAACATTAACAAAGATTAATACATAAATGTAATAAATGTATTGTTCATTGTTCATTCATGTTAATTAATACATTAACTAATGTTAACAAATGATACCTTATTGTAAAGTGTTACCAATTCATAATACAAATAGATGTATTTGGCACACAAAATGAGATGACAGACAGAGAAACTCTTTCACCATTTAATTAGCTACATGAAAAAGTAACTGAATGACATCATTCTGCCTAACATCTCCTTTTGTAAGTCATATGGATAAGAAGCAAAATAAAGGTAAGTGATAAGACGTTTTGGATAAACATAATGTCTTAAAATACCTTATAGGGTTATGATAACCAAAATAGTCCTGAGCAAGATCTTTTTAAACCAAACTATAACTTTAATGAAATCATTTTTTTCCACTAATAAAAAGATTTTATCACGAGCTAGCTCCACACTGGAGAGCTGCTTTATAACAGAAAATCAAGTTGTAATTCTAACTGAAAGCGACACTGACTCTGTTTTTCATGTTTAATACCGTAAAGCTGCTTGATTTAAGACTATTGCATTAAGTACTATATAACTAAACATGATGTGACCGGACTTTACTTCAGAGCTCATGCAAACATCCACATCGCTGTAATCAGATGCATTTTTAACTGCTGCTTTCACACTGCTGTCAGTCTTTGTTGTGTTTATTTCGTTACTGAGCGGAAAGCGCACAATATATACAGGTGGATCTCAATGAATTAGAATGTCATGGAAAAGTTCATTTATTTCACTAACTCAACTCAAATTGTGAAACTTGTGTATTAAATAAATTCAATGCACACAGACTGAAGTAGTTTAAGTCTTTGGTTCTTTTAATTGTGATGATTTTGGCTCACATTTAACAAAAACCCACCAATTCACTATCTCAACAAATTAGAATATGGTGACATGCCAATCAGCTAATCAACTCAAAACACCTGCAAAGGTTTCCTGAACCTTCAAAATGGTTACACAGTAGCCTATACAATCATGGGGAAGACTGCTGATCTGACAGTTGTCCAGAAGACATTGACCAATATTTTGGTGCATTGAGCTTCTCTTCTACTCTGATGAGTCTCTCAGTCCCTGCTGCTGAAAAACAGCCCCACAGCATGAGGCTGCTACCACCACACTTTATTTTTGGGATGGTACTCTGCAGGTGATGAGCAGTGTCTGGTTTCCTTCAAACATGATGCTTGGAATTGAGGTTCATCAAACCAGATAATCTTGTTTCTCACAGTCTGAGGGTCCTGTAGGTGCTTTTTTGCAAATTCTAAGTGTGTTTTCATGTGTCTACACTGAAGAGAGGATTGAGTCTTGCCACTCCGGCATAAAGCCCAGATCGGTGGAGTGTTGCAGTGATGTTTGACCTTCTGTAGGTTTCTCCTGTCTCCACATATGATCATGGAGCTCAACTAGAGTGACCATCAGGTTCTTGGTCACCACACCAACCAAAGCTCTTCTCTATCAATTGGTCAGTTTGGCCAGGAAGCCAGCTCTAGGAAGAGCCCTGGTTGTTTCAAACGTCTTCCATTAAGGGTAACAGAGACTACATCCTTCTGTGAACCTTCAGTGAAGCAGAATTTTTTTCTCAACTCTTCCCCAGATGTGTGGCTTGACGCAACCCTGTTTCTGAGCTCTACAGGCAGTTCTTTTGACCTCAGGGCTTGGTTTTTGCTCTGATATGCATTATCAGCTGTTAGACCTTTTATTAAGACGTGTGCCTTTCCAAATCATACCCATTCAATTGAATTTGCCACAAGTTAACTCCACTCAAATTGTAGTAACATCTACAAGCAATATGAATGCTCCTGAGCTAAATTCCAAATGTCCCAGATAAGGCTATGAATACTCATGCAATGGAATCATTTTTAATAAATTTGCGAAGATGTTAAAAACCTGTTTTTTGCTTTACCATTATGGTGTATGGAGTATAGATTGATGAGGAAAAATAGTAATTTAAAAGCAGTTTAACATAAGGCAGCAACATAAAACGTGAAAAAAAAAAATGAAGGGGTATGAATACTTTCGCAAGGCACTGTAATTTCTGAAAGATCATGTGACACTGAAGACTGGAGTAATGATGCAGAAAATTCAGCTTTGCATCACAGGAATAAATTACATCTTAAAATATATTAAATAAGAAAATAGCTATTTTAATTGTAATAATATTTCACATTATTACAGATTTTACTGATTTTTTTTTTTTTTTTTTTCAAATAAATGCAGCCTCTGTGAGCAAAAGAGACTTCTTTCAAAAACGTAAAAAATTCTTGCCGACCACAAAATTTTGAATAGTACTGTACCCAGAATCAAAACTTAAAAGCTTACAATTTTTGCTTTCTTCCTCACAATCAGTGGCATTTCCTTCATCTAATTATGGATTTGCTTCACTAAACTGACTGTAAGTACAATTTCTTTACACCTTAACAAAATAGCTATGCTCATGGATTTTTCAGTAACATCACACAGCCACATATCACATTTACATCTCATTTTATCAGGCTGACATGCAGACTCCCAATGTTTGTTTCAGTTTGCAGCCACATGTACTACAGTTATAGTTTTGTGGTTAAGACAAGGACTATTTTGTAAAGAAAAAGGAAGCCACGAAAGATCAAAACCGCAATTTCTAAATTTTACAGTACACAGTGCATTAGACTGATTTGCCATCCAACAACAGACTGCACAGCAAACCGCCATCTGTTTATTTGTATTACTATTAATATTATAGCCTATATTTAGGGTTAAGGATTTGCACAAACCAAGAAGCCTAAATATGAAACTATTACCAACACCTCATACCATGTGGTTTGTTGAGAAAAGGCCATTTCCTTTTGACTTACAAGTACAGTGCGAACATGATTTTTGTCTAATGCATGATACTATGGCCAGAAAAAGAGATCACAACACAATTTTATGATTTGGGCTAGTAAGTAACCATCCCAAACACCCTGCAACCTTACAAGAAAAAGCTGCGATGGACGCATCAGAACAACGCGCTATAAACGGGGTGTTTGTCTAATGAGCGCATTCCCTCCACCGAGTGCCCTGGGGATCCCGCCGGGGGAAGGGACACTTGCAGATAAGAGCCTTGATGATTGAGGAGACAGTCTCAGGCAGGCCTGTTCTCGTAGATGAAGGTCTAGACAAGCAAACCAAGATGGCTACCATCTCAAACAACAATCAACGTCCATTTAGCTGGGAAAACTGTGCCCTGCTCTGCTCCGTCCGCCCCACCCCGACTATATTTATCTTGATGGCCGATCTGGGTTTTCTCCGAACTACTGAATACACAGGATACAGCTGTCCCTCAAACAAAACCCTCCTCCTCTGTCCCGCGCTAGAGGAAAAGAGATACTGCGCATGATACACAGATGAACTGGAGATCATCGCAGCCATCTGAAACCATAAGAAAGGTTGGACACATTGATAATGTTACATAAAATGAAACTGATTTGAATGAGGCGGCACATATAAAACCTAGAAAGCACTTTCACACAATCTACAAACTGTGTCCTTGACAAGCTCTTCTGATTCTTAAAAACCGCCACAAAACAACTGAAATTTGAACCCTTTTATAAAATATAATCATGTAAATGCTAGACACCAAAGCAACTAAGAGAATAAGTCTTTTATGGTCAAAGGGACATCAGCAATCACACTGAGTTTTCACAATAAAAGAGCCACTCATTTCAGTGAGACAACTGTGTGATCATACACATTTTCTGTACCCTTTTGGAAACGTATTACCAAATGAAGCCAGTGATGATGCATGTTTTCTTGCAATGAAGTGAGCAAACAAGACTTGCTTTAATATGAGCTAATACTAACATAAGCAATCACTGTACATAGAAAATGACACGTTACCACACATTTTTCGCTTACAGTACAACCGTGCCATCTTTTAGCATGCAATTCACAGATTTCTTTAAAACTGAAACATTTAAAAGCTGCTAAAATGGGACGCATATTGAACACATACACACAGTGTCCTGGTAAAGGGATAGTTCACCCAAAAATTAAAAGTCAGTCATCATTTACTCACCCTTCATATCATTTTCTAACCAATAAGATTTTTGTTCATCTTTGGAACACAAATGAAAATATTTTTAATAGTCTCCCATCATTTTTGCCAATCCATTTAGGCAACCAAAATGTTTTGCTTCAAAAAGTACCAAAAGACGTTGTAAAAGTAATCAGTAGTTTGATCCAAGTCTTCGGAAGAGACACAATTACTTTATGAACATTAAATAACTTTATAAACATGAAATTTAAGCTTTCATTAATATATAAACATTGATCAATGCAAATACAAAGAGCATATCAAATACTGAATGATAAACACAGAAGATCAACCGTGCTTGCAATAAACCTCGTTGTTCATCATATAAAAATCATCTTCAGAAGACTTGAATTAAACTGTTAGATTCATATTGGATTACTTTTATGATGTTGTTTGTACGTCAAAGTTTGGGTTTGCATGGGCTTTCAATTGATGGACAGAAATCTCTCAAGTTTCTTTAAAAACAAGCCTTAATTCATGTTTTAAAAATGAAAGAAGTCCTGGGTTTGGAATGACATGAGGATGTGTAATTGATGACAGAAGTTACTTTTTTTTTTTTGTGGTAAACTAACCCTTTAAGCTCTCTTAATCTGGTATTTCCGCAACCTACATTTTTATGTCTGTAGCCTTTTTTGGCAGGTCTTCCAAATATCAAGTAACTCAAGCAAAACGTGTTGAATTTTCAATTACTTTTGTTGTTCATGCTTGCAATATTTTGATTTATTTATTTTGCATAGTCCATAAGTCATAAAGCACTAATTCACAATGATGCCAATCATGCTGTGAGCCCTTTTTGGGAACGACCTAAAAATCTGCGTTTCAATTCCACCCAGTTGATTCATAGGAAATTCATATGAAAACAACACAATCTCAAACCATAATGGAATGGAATGGACTAGTTGCCCAGGACTTAATGCAAAGGAAACACTTCTGTGACAGAATGATCCCTAAATGATCTGAACAGTAATCTTTATCAGCAGGAAAATAACTTTTTGCATTTTAAATGATGTTTCATACTCTCGAGAGATTCAAACAGCACCACTTTTGAGGTTCTACATCTCGACAGTACATGCAACAGAAAGTGAAGACATTAGCACACCATTCAATAAATGGCACAAACACGGACTAACACATAAATCAAATAAAGCCTCAGCTAATGTAATTCAGTCTCATGGGAGAACAGTGAGAATGCAGTTTAATTGAGTAGGCCTAACTTTATTTAAGTGCTTTTATTTCTGTTTGTTGTTATTCTTTTGCATGATGATTTGTCGTTGTTTTTATTTTTATTAATGGAAAAGCACGCTTCTTGACCTGTTGATAGCACTGGTGTGTGGATTGTGATGGAGCCAAAGGAGAAAAACATCTCCAAACATCTTTCCCTCTCATATCCAACTCAAACATCCCTGGGCTTCCAGAACGAACAATTAGTGGAAGCTGTAGAGTCAAAAGCAATTTGTGAAATGCAGGATTCAAGGAGGCTTTTGGGATGCAGTGTGCTGGGGGGTGTGTATAAATAACAGTGAAGCACTATTGTGTGACACAATACGTCATTGTTCACAACTGGTGGAGGCCGCGTAGCTGAGATGACAGAACACACTTGTGTATTAATATGCTGGACCCTTGCTCAAACACATATTGAGATCTCAGTTCCCTAACTTGATTGAAACCACACTGCTGCAAGATAACCTACGCTTTCACATTAAAGCCATATCAGATCACGTAATGCCCAACAAAAACAGACAATAACAAAGAGAAAATGCAAACTAAACCACAAATATTGAAGCAGCCGATGCATGTAAAAAAAATGAAAACAGAAACTTCATCAAAAACTTCCTCTCTTTTCATTTTTTGCATAATACATGTTTATTTTAATAATTTGTTGCATAAATTTTTTTCCTGCATTGGAGTACATTTGACATTGGCAATTTAATTGTATTGCTTGCTTATAGATTATATTATTATATTATAATCTATTGCATTATATTATATACTTTACATTCATCAAAAAATCCTGAATTTTTTTTATGACTGTTTCCACAAAAATATTAAGCAGCACAACAGCTTTCAACATTAAAATCAGCATATTATAATGATTTTTGAAGGATCATGTGATACTGAACACTGGAGTAATGATGCTGAAAATTCAGCTTTGCATAACAGGAATAATTTACATTTTAAAATATATTAGAAAACAGTTGTTTTAAATTGTAATAATACTTAATATTAGTGTATTTGCTGTATTTTTATCAAATAAATGCAGCTTTGGTGAGCATAAGAGACATTATATTATATTATGTAACAAGAGTGTTTCTGTTATAAACCTCTAAAATAAAATAAAACTAGGATATATATATATATATATATATATATATATATATATATATATATATATATATATATATATATATATATATATATATGATAGGAGCAGAGCTACAGAATCAGAATAAATACAGAGTAGATTAACTAAATGTCTGCAATATTTTTAAGAATAATCATACATAATAAAAAATACTGGATTAGATTGTACACTTAAAATTAAAAATCACATCCAGAACCCTTATATGGGTCATTCCAATGGTCAAACCTCTGCCAGATCTGAAAATATGTCCCATCCTCCAAGTACCACGAAGAGCAGCGCGGGAAATACAGGTCAGATTATGCAACAAGAGATTTATCACAATTAATACACTCGCCCGTGTTGTGAGAACTTAATCTGCATTTAAGAATCTGCTCAGTTAGACATATGGCATATACAGGGGTGTAAGAACAATTTTAAAAGTACAGATACATAAGCTACTTTAAAAGTAATGATTTCTCCCAAAAAGTGTGAGATAATTATTGAGCTTCTCTCTATCAGGCATATAAACTTGCTGAATGGAAATGTTTTCTGCAGAGGCCTCCAAAATGGCATGTTATTCTTGCAAATTCCCCGGTGACTCCCACAGTTGTTGTGTCTGTAAGGAACTGGTAAATTAGCTCTGGGTATTTCTAAATCAGTTTAAACTAAACTGTGACATTCAGCGAGTCTAAAGCCTGTGGATATCAGATTCCTCAGTGAGAAACACCCTACAGAGCCAATCTTACAGTATATGTTACAGTGAAGTGCATGAGGATTCAGTGCACTGCTGCAGCTGATCCTGACATGAGAATCAATGGAGTTCATTCTGGACAGTCAACACTCTGCTGGGTAATAGTTAAACTCAAAAATAAGCTTCACCTGACAGCACTTTTGCCTTTTTTACAAGGTCTGGGATCATTTCAGACCACTATGACTATGGAAAGCGAGTTATAATAATAAACGATCATTAAAAGTTAGAACATCTAAACACTTTACACACTGGTCAGCCTTCAGATATGAATCAAACTGCCCGCTACAGATCTAACAGACTTGTTAGATGTTATCAAATGTCAGTTTGAATGTAAAAACGGCATCTTACCGTAATTGATTCGCGTTACTTATTCCCGTTATATCGCGCTGTGTTGATGCGGAGCGTTTTAAACTCCAGTAATGTGAGAAGCGCAGAAGAAAGTTTGAGTGTTGAGCCGCTGAGAGCTGTGTTTGTTATGCCGCAGGTTTCAGAGCAGAGCGCTGCTGAGCATTAACTGACCTCTTAAAGGGACAGAGACGTGTGCAGACAGTTCAGTTTCCATTCAGTTATAACGCTGGTCAGGCCACAAAAAAAAAAAAAAAAAAAAAAAATCCTACGGTTTAAATACACACACAATTAGCCATGTTAAAATACACACACAATTAGCCATGTTAAAAATGGTTTTGAATCATTTTAATCATCTACATTAAAAAATTACGCTTTAAATGGAAAAATTACATGTAAGCAGTTCAGTTGTAGTGCTAAAACCTGAAAAACTTTAGCATTTTCCAGTTTCCCTCAGGAATTTCCTATGGGTTTTTTAAACTGATGGTTAATTTATGATAAGGCCTGCTTGAATTAAATAACTTTCACGTGTTGTTCTGAAATATAAACTACACACAGTCATTAACAAGTTGCTAAATAAGGACTACAACTACCACAAGGATGTGAGTTTACCTTCTTGATCAGTCAGACAACAATTGTAGTCCTTAACCTCTTAAGACCCTGTGGCCTCATATGAGGACATTATATTTTAATGAATTTCTATACATGCCACAGTTTTAAGTCTGGATGCCCTGTATAAAGCACATTCAGGGCTTTCCAGAGATACCAAATGATTGGATGTTTCACCATGACCACTCCCTCTCCTTGGTCTTCAAAAATGTCTGAAATTAATTTAGTGACACTCTTATGGAAATATGATAATATTTTGTAATTATCATTTAAATCTAATTTTTAAATTGTGTGTCATAAATCAACATCTCAGGAAAATGTTATGGGATTTCAAATCAAAATATGACTTTCTGTTATGAAACAGGACGTTGATTTCATACATGTCCTCAAATGAGGACACCGGGACTAAAAGCATGTTTATTACGCATTTTGGGAGACATAACAAATGAATAGGGAAAGAAATTATATTTCAATATTCTATGAAATATTATATATTATTATGAAAATCTTGTCAATTATTACTCCCATTATTACACTTCTTTTTTCATTACATGTTGCCCCAAAAACACATTAATATGCAAATTAGATTTAGTTTATAGATACATTGTATATAATGAGAAAACCCGTCACCTTTTGCTGAAAGAAAAATGGTATATCGAATCATTCTGTTATAACATAGTTGAGAATCATCTTTATACAAAGTTTACATTATTTTTAATGCTCTAAACAATGTAAAGACATGAAAAAAACTATTTTTTTTCCTAAAACTTTTTTCTCGGATCTTAAGAGGTTAAACTAATTAGCTGTATGGTGTGGTCTGTAAATCGACACAAACAGGCCTACAGAAAGTTTTTAAAATACTCAATATTACTTGATTATTGGTGTTTCTAAATACGTGTACGTGGCCCTTCTGGAATATGAACACAACCAATAGGCTACTACTTTAATTATGTAGGCTAATTTTAAAAAAAGAAAAAAAAAAAAAACACGTTGTCTTTTTTCCCCCCTTAAAGTCATGAATATTTTCACCACAATGTCTTTATATTAGCCTATGTCATTGTTTTACAGCACTCTGGCAGCTGTTTGTCTTTTAATACTAGTTTAATAGCTATCTTTTTGTGTATCCTAAAGACATATTTAAATATTTTAACTTTACGTATTTTGGTTAAATTAAGGCTTGAAATGACACACACATCACATAGGCTATATCCCAAGCGTGCTTTTTACTGACATTGACTGACACCTTGCTAACAAATACACTAACTTCATAGCTAAATATAGCTATATCAAATATTTCCAGCATCCTGCAAATCCTACAGTGAAAATCTTTTCATATTAGGTTACATCATGAGTATTCTGGTAAATTCACAGTAGGGTGTGTTTATAAGTGTGGGTTTTTAGGTTCAAAATGAAGATGATGTGAAGAAAGGCTTGATCTGTGCTGCAAAAGCAATAGGACTTTGTTGTAAGAGAAAGCCGGAGGGTTCACTTGTGGAGTTTCCTTATCTCCCCTACAGCCCAATCTGATTGATGTAGGCAGGAACTGTTTCAAATGGGAAGCAGGAAGTGTCTGAGACAATAGAGGTTTTGAGGAGTGGTCCCCAGCTGTACATTTATGGATGAAGAAAAAGGATACCGTTGTGAATAAACTTTCCTCACTGCCAAAAGAAAGAGGAAAGCATTTCTATTCAAACAACAAATCCTTAAAGCTGAGATGTACTAAAGTTCATTTCTAAATGGTCATCATAAATAAAAATACTAAACACAGTTTCCCTCAGCATTATATAACTTGTTGGATACAAATGCTGAGTACAACTTATGATATCCAGCATGACTTATTATCATTTGTATAAGTATTAGTAGTACTAGTAGTAATATTATTTATTTATTTGTTGAAAGTAGAGTGTTTACCCTTGCATAAAGAAAATATAATTCCTTATATACTATCAATCAATATATTGAATTATTTAATGTATACAGAAAATTTTGAGAATATGTTGTATTATTATATTACAATATATTCAATTATAGACAAGGAATTGCCACATTTTGTACTGTATCAAAAAAGATGTGACTATATTTGTATCATACTGTATGTAATTTTATGTTCAATAATACTTTTAAAAATATTTAAATGTATATGTGATCAAATATGATACTGTGTTTATAAATACATTTATATGGGAACATGTATGTGTAATATATGTACACAATATTGCACATACATGACAATATTATACATACATGAAGATATATATTGTGTTATATATGTTGTCATGATTAAAACTTATGTTTTAGTAAACACCTTTTTATATACCATCACATACTGTATATTTTATATGAAATGTGCAACTATGCAAACAATAAAGTGAAATAAATGTTTATTAATATGTGTTCAGCTTTGTGTAAACCTTTGAAAAAGAAATGAATTAATTGAGTGTTTCAATAAAGCTATTGCATGGATAAATGTAGTTTTTCTTAATTGTTATATTTTTTTATGTTTCAGTATATAACCATACATGTCACATGCATATATTGCAGTATATTGAACAATATGAGCACTAGTTTCCTATGGATTGTATTATTTAATATATTGCATTATATTTGTTCAGTATATTTTTCTTTTGTAAGGGATACGCAAATATATACCTCCAAAAAGCTAGTTTTAGAAATACAAGATCAAACTTTTTATTCTTCAGACACTGAGAAAAATGCCACTGAGTTAAAAGCACACAGACAGATCCAAATGTACTACACAGAATTGATTTTTACAGCCCCTGAGGTCTTTTCAAGGCAGTGAAATACACAGATCTTTGTCACTTTAAAGAAAAAAGGGTGGAAGTCCTTGCAATCTCACACAGGAAATCTTCACCTCAGAATGTGGGGCTGAAAGATGGTGTTTTATCAGTTACATTACTACTTGACAGAACGACAGAATGAGTTGTGCGCCATTTAAGTAATTTAATAAAGTTACATGGGTCACAAAAATACAATGCATCTGCATTGTGCACTGGAAACGTTGAGTAATAAAGTGATTAGATTTCCAAAGTATTTACTGACACTGTTTAAGATGTTTTACACTGAATGATTTGATCATACACTATAAAACGTATCAGTTAAACACGTCTAATACAACCAGACCCTTCCTCAGTGTATGGACATAGAATGGAGGACTTTAAATCTCTTCAAAACAATATAATGTTATTTTGTTCAATCCAAAGAATGTATGCAAGGAACCATCCTCGTCTGAGAATGACACCCAGTCGCTTTCACATACACACAGAACACAGGAGAGTCAGTGTGAGTTATCTTAGGTCTCGTCATCATCACTGTGGTGCTGGCCTTTCTCCTCACTCACACTGCTCTCGTCGATGTTCTCCAGTGAATCTGCTCTCTGCACTGTCAGGTCAGCTACGTTGATGCAGGGTAGCTTGTTCTGCTCTGGATATCTCCACGGCTTCAAATTGGGCTCGTGTTTCCGCTTCCACTCTGGGTACTTTAGGCAGGCTTTGTAAATCTTTTTCATGGCCTGTGAAAACAAAAGTTGAAAGATCTGGACCATGCATTTTATAGATGCTTTTATTTACAAACATAACATCATGTGGCTGTTATAAAACATCTTGTATGAGAAGTATTGTATTGTATTTCTAACCACCAGATGGCAGCAGAGGAAAACTGAAATTTGGGATTGACAACATGAGTTTAGCTGTTGAGTTTTGAGTAACTTGGGTCATCAAAGGAATTATTTACATTTTAAAAAATATATTATTATTAAAAGTTATATAAATAAAAATTCAGTTCAATAATATTTCACAATAATACTGTTTTTGAGCATAAGAGGCTTCTTTTAAAACCATACACAAGTAGGCTATATATTAAATTTCCATATATGAAATGTATTGTCATATGAAATAAAAACGTATGTGATGCCTAGTAGAAATTGAAATAATTTCATATATTAACAGAACCAATACGATTGTATTGGGCATATATGTCATGTACATGTGTATCCATCCTCAACCCCATCAATACATTTTGATATTACATAAGTAAATATAAAAAATAGACAGATATTTTTAAAAGAATATTACAAAAACATACATAAACAAAACAGATTTTTGTTTATGTTTTTAATAAAGTTAAAGAAGCATATATAAATAAAAATATATTGTTCATTTATATTATTGTATAATAATATATTGTTGACATATATTGTTGCAACATATATTACCATATGAAAAAATCATTATATAGATATTATTAACATATGTACATATACACATTTTACTGTGGGGATTTTATTATCTTATTTCCTCATCTACCCAGAAAATGTGTGAATGTAAAAATGATATATTGCCTTATAGGTAACATATATGGCACTATATATTACATTTCCATGTGGGAAAACATTAAAAATATCTTACCAACCCCAAATTTTTATATGTACCATTCTTAAACAACATTTTTTAAGTTAATTTCTTTACACATATTATGTATAAAAATAAAAAATAAAAATCAAGAAAAAAAAATGTACTTACCTTCGGTGCCACTAATTGTGAGGCCCTGTTTACTACCCACTTGGGTAAAGACCCTGAAAAGAAATGGAGATTAAGATTGAAAACAATAAATATATTGCTTTAAATATATGCTCAGATAACAAAAATCACCATTAATGCAATAGAAGTATTCACCCCCTGAATGAAGCTGCAATAGTAAAATAGTTACAATTTTTGGATGTTTTTTAATCTGGTTTTATGCACTGTAATTATGCCTTTCTGTCCCTGGAGTCTGCTGTACAAATGCAATAAACTGAATCTTAGTGTCTATCCCACTGGTCACAAACAGCTGGTGCATCACAGCAACGGAAGACATTAATAATCAAAGCCATCGCTCTGAGCAGCACGGAAAAGGTGACATCAGCAAATTCATAAAATATGTGTAAAGCAGGACTTTCAAAGGCTTCCTGACTCCCCACTCTGTACAGCACAAGAGCACGAAGAAAAATAGAGATGGCTAGGCCTTCAAGACATTACATAAAATTACACCATGAAATACACATTCAGTCTAAACACATGCATTTCTGCACACTTTTTTAAGAAAGCATGAGGAACCTGTGAAAACTCTGTGAAACAGGGTAGCGTTTTTGTATATACACAACAACTGAGACTGTAAACAGTCTAAGAGTTGTGTAAACAGGTATGTTCATGGTGTACTTTTTCACCAAAAGAAGGGCCGGTCTGATGCTGTGACTCCAGCATACTAATATTTAAAGGTGACACCTTTATTTATCTAGGTATTTTACTGTAAATGATAATGATAATGGAAACTAGAGAAGTTCACCTCGTGGATCCACTTGCGTCAAGTAATAAAGAGTGCAGCAGTTTGTTCCGTTAGATTGGATCAAGTACCCAGTGAGTAATGACACAGCTCTGACATAATCCTTCTTTGGTGGGTATTCCTGAAAAATAGCAATGAGTCAGTGTTTAAAGCCGTAAGACTGGATAAGATATACAAACAGTCTGACCTAAACAGCTGAGATGTTAAAGGGATAGTTCACCCAAAAATGAAATCCTGACATCATTTACTCACCTTCAAGTTGTTCCAAACCTGTATGAGTTTCTTTCTTCTGCTGAAAATAGAAGATTTTTTGAAGCAAACAGTTCCTGGTCTCCATTGACTTCCATACTATGGATGTCAATGGGGAACAGCAACTGTCTGGTCACCCACATTCTTTAAAATAATTTATTTTGTGTTCAGCAGAAGAAAGAAACTCATACAGGATTGAAACAACATGAGGGCAAGTTAATGATGACAGAATTTTCATTTTTGGGTGAACTATCCCTTTAAATAGTTGGTCACTGTCTCAAAATAAAATCCAAAGTGAATCATATTACACAGCTACGCACAGAATAAATAAATACGTAAACATAAAATATAGATTTGAGTTTAATTTCTTTTATATTCTGACCTGTGTCTGGACATAAACTGGCTGGAATACACTACATGAGTTTTGCCAAGAGTTTGTTTTTATTTGTCATACGTTTCCTTGCAACAAGGCGCATCTTTCTGTTTGAGTTTGTTGTGTTCGGAACAACTTGAAAGTCTGTTAGTGATCAAGAGTTGTTTATGATGTCCAGTTTTTCAGTGTAAATATTTGCAAAGTTGACAGTAGTGTTTTAAAATCTGTTGAGATTTTAAAAGTTGTGTAATGCATTCCAGCCTTTATAAAATATATATACTGCAACTATATTACAGTAATTTCATAAGCAATCAATAATTGAGACACAAGGTAGCGCCAGTTGGCTTTGTATGAAATTCAAGATTCAGTTACAAAGAAGAACAGATATATAGCACTGTCATGGACAACAGTAAACATCTGACCGCGACTGACCAATCAGAATCATAATTTCAAAGAGCCGTACAATGAGCTGATTTATTTCATATTTATTTCAAGACATCAACATCTTGTGTCAGATTTTCCATGGAGAAAACAATGAAAGACATAAGCCTGTTGACGCTAGACATGTAATTATTCATTACAACACGGGGATTTGATCACCCGACGCCGTACTTGATACCTCTGTCAGACTTTTGCCACTGATCAGGCCTCTTCTGTTTCAAGCGCCTCGAGACCTGCAAGGCTGACCTACATACCAACTGACATACTGTGCTGGACTATATTGTTACCTCTGCCAAAATGTCTCTTAAAATCAGAGCTTCTACAGACCTAAAAATCCAGACCAAACACAGACATACCGGGTGTTTGACAGAGTAGTTGATTATCAGATAGTCATTGCCAAGAGGAAGCCATGACCGCATGGTGACAAAGTCTCTGTTCTTCAATGGACTTGGACATTTCCCTGTAAATAAACAAGGACATGCTTTAGAGGCAAAGTATGAAAATACAAGAACATAAATTTGCTTCACTGCATACTAAGTACAACAACAACAAGAACAACAAAAAATCCTCTAAACTCTAAAACAACAATGCAATAAAATTCAAAATACAGGTAAAACCCCTGTAACAAATAAATACTCTCTCACAAGATGTTTCCTATAAGCTTTATATTCTCACAACATAGATTAAAACATCTTCTGCTTGTTTTCTTATTTATTATATAACTGAAAATTCTTTAAAAATGGTTTTGTATGTTGATTAGAACTGCCTTTTGTATTTTAATACACTGTAAAAAGTGGTAACCCACAATTGTTACCTTAAAGAGCTATTTCTATCTAATTTAACCTATAAAAATTTGTCTCGTTGGTATGAATTAATGTATATCGGTTGGTTTAGTGATGTAAAATAATAATTTTGACTTGAATAAAGTGAGTTAATTTAAATCTTACCATTTTTAGGTTACTATTTTTTCCTCTCATCACTCTTTTGTGATATTTTCGAAGAAACTTCACTTGTACTGTCACTTTAAATTACTCTCATAATTACTCTTTATAATTTATTGCTGATGTCTATGCATAGTACATCTGAGAGCACCACAAGACACTCATTTAACCATTAACATCCCAATGATTTTCGTCCTTGCAGTTTAACTGTAGAAATTGCACTTCGTCATAAAATGTACTGCAGCCACCCACAACTTTTATATTGTACCTTCCATCTTCTTAGTAAGAACAAATGGGCTTAATTTAAAAAAGAAGTGTTTGTGTGCTTCGCCAGGAACACGGTGGAAATAACAGCTCAGTTGAGACAGAAACAAAGGAGTGACTCACAGGAGTAATATCCTACATCTGCATTAACTGTCAGTCGTCCAATATCGAAAGTGTCGATCATATTGGTGTCCCATTTTTTCCGGTAGCTCGTGTCATGCAAGACGTCATAGAGAGTCTCTGCCGTAACGTCCTTGCACACGATTCTCATCTAAGAGAAAAACAGACATTGTCTCATTGAGTCATTCAAATTTCAAGAACTTTTCCATTACAGTTGAATACAAAGTTCACAAAGTTTGTTGAGTGGTGAAAAATCTCCTCTAGTTTTCCCTCTAATGCAGCCGTGATAAAGTGCCGACAGATTTTGAATGCACTCTGTTACCGGGCAGTTGAAAAATGAAAGCTTTTCACTGTGCTGACAAAGGCCTGCTACCATTATACATAGATCTATTCATTTCCTTATCTTTAAAAGCCCTGCCTTCTGTGTGACTCAGCCATGTCAGGTCAAAAAGAGTCAAAGTTGACACAGCAAACAGTGAGCATAAAAGGATCCTCAGTGTAGTGAGAGATACAGTGGAGCTTTAGATTTAAGCATGTTGGCTTGCATTTGTATTTCAAGCTCACATGTTTTTTCCACGTATACTGTAGCTACTTTATCCTGGGTTGCGAGGAGGGTCAGGTGAGCATGAATACATCAAATGCAATGTGATCAGATATTGTATGGCTCTACGACGTAAGAAACCGTGTAACCCAATCAACTCTACCTTGGCATCATTTAATAATTTATTCCCAACCCCCTACAACCCTTGATCGGTCGCTGCTCATTTCCATTGGGTTCCTTGGAACAAGTTTTATTTAGTCTCTATGAATGGAATGTCGTCAAAGCCTGCGAAGCTCAATTATTCATGAAAAGAACGCATCGGAGGCCCGGAGAGCTGCGTGAATTATTGACGAAGGCCTGTCATCTCCTTTCATTTTTGCAGGCGTTACAGGTTTAAATAATTTCCCCACACCTGCCTGAAATGTTGCTGAAACAGCCCTCATGCATAGGGTCTTGCATCGGGACGGCTTTTAGCCATTGTCAGAGAGGTCAACAGAAGTGCTTTTACACATTAAAAAAAAACACAGAAAAAGGCCCAACTCTGGTAAGACAGCAGAAGGGGCTCAGGTTTCCTCATCTGTTACCACGGTTTTCCGCTCTTCATTTTTCAGCACATCTCATGGGTGCAGTCTGTCCCTGAGAGACCGCTCTTTTATCTCAGAGACTGTGGATCATGAAGCCACCAGGCCTGGCCTGCTCCACTGTACGCTGAGTTCCCCTGGGCAAATGGCCCATAACCATATCTCTGTTTGTTTCTTTAAGATTTTCTCTGAAAGGGTTTGGAGTCTGTGAGGAGAGCTACTGTTCAGGAGCTTAAAAGATGTACTGTACTTCTGTTTTTGCACAGTGATGACTAATATACCGCTGTTCCTAAGGCAATGTATATTCAAGTGTTTGGTTCATATGCTGAATCTTTGTATACTTTTTTGTACTACTAAATATAAAAACTATACTACTACTACTACTACTACTACTACTACTACTAAATATAACAAATCAAGGGCTGAGAACCAGAAGGGCGTAAGTGACATTTCACCAACTTTACAGAAGGGCCAAAACAAAAATTTACCATAGTTTGATCCAATTTTGTGTACTGATTTCAATCTTTTATAATAAAAATGTGTACACACATGGATAACAGTATACTTATTGAACACTATTTTGACATTTATTCAGAAAAAAAAAAATAATTAATTTTTTTATTTAAAAAAAAGTCACTTACGCCTTTTTGGCACCAATATTTTATTCAATTTGATGTATAAAAACATGGCCGTATCTGCTGACAATATGAACAAAACATTACATTAATGAGTTTAAAAGAAATAACAATCAATTGTGATAAAATAAAATATCACATAAAAAAGCCCTTACATCAATTTAGACACTTAACAATTTGGTCAAATGATTGATTGAAAAGCCTTTACAGATGCCTTCCCTAGTGAAAAATAAATATACAAAAATGTATTTGAAATACATTTATTTCATGCTATACTACAAATACATTTACATATTATTTACATATCACTAAACTGGTATACTTAAAGTTTGCTAAATTGGAACAACTAATTTTGTACTTAATGCAATTTAATTGTAAGAAAGTAGTGCTGAAGTCTAACTAAAGAGATACTGAAGTATATTTGATTGTACTAAAAGTGAAACTATTGCAAGTACACTTCAGGTACAATTTAAATATCATTTAGCATTTAAAGACCGATATAGCATTTTTATTGCATTTAAAGGCCAGTATTTTTCAAAGATCATACAGTCCTCATCAATAGTGATATTAAAACACATTTTAGGCTTAATATTGAGAAATGTGCATTGTGCATAAGTAATACTCCAAATAAAGTTTAATTATAATTTTTATATCAGTAAGTATCAAGTGATGTGTCAGTAAATAGACAATAAATAAAGTAAATAAAATGTTGATTTTATAGATTTGAACTAGTATGAATGTGTGTCATAAATAACGTTTCAGATGGAATTGTGAATTGTACATAAAATAGTAGCCTACTGTAACTGGCTGACTTGTAAAGCTTGGTGTCCACATAAGACTGTGGGATACTGCCATTTGTGCAGAGTGAGTCTTTCTTTTTCACAGCAGTGATCCCAGGTGGACATCTGTATAACGTTTTACTCACTGCATTTCTTGTATCCTTTCCCCAGTCATATCCTTTGTCTATGTCTGTCTGTCCCTTCTCTGCATTCTCTCTCTTGTGGCTAAGCAATAACGGAGTACCTATATGATAACACCCATAGTTAAAAAAAAAAAATAAATATATATATATATATATATATATATATATATATATATATATATATATATATATATATATATATATATATTTAAAATACAATTATTTCATACTAAGTATAGTTCAACTATATTAATATATTTACTGACATATTGCTCAAGACTTACTGATATAAAAATTATAATTAAAGTTTATTTGGACTGCTACTTGTGCACTATGCATATTTCTCAATATTAAGCCTAAAATGTGTTTTAATTTCACAATTTATGATAGTCTTTAAATGCAAAATATTTAAAGTGTACCTGAGGTATACTTGCAATAATTCCACTTTAGCACAATCAAATATACTTCAGTATATATTTATTTGGACTTCAGAACTACTTCAGCACAGTTAAAGTGCATTAAGCACAAAATTTAAAATTGTTCCAATTCAGCAGACTTTAAGTATACCAGATTAGTATACTAAAAGTACAATTGCAGGGTATTTTCATAAGTACATAAATATGTAATGTATTTGTAATATTACATTCCACTTAGCATGAAATAAATGTATTTCAAATACATTTTATTTTCACTAGGGGCATACCATCAGAATGTAAGTTGTCGGTTACTACCCGCTAGCTAGCTACACCTCACTGACAATGAATTCTCGATATTTCATTTTCTCCCCTCCAGCTCTTTGTAACAAAATAAGATTAATATTACTTCTTCTGCAGTAAAAAAAAACTGGTTTCTTCTCATGGTTGACCTACCTGGCTTACATGTGGTGTCAGCCATTTTGACTCAAGTGCTATCCACAGGCTTTAGCCACAATACATTTCTCAGTACCAAAGGGGTTTAAGTGCAGTTACGCCCTTTTGGCACAAACTGGCTCAGTATGTTCAGAGTTAAGTATTTTGGTTTTTAATGAATAACTCCAAAATTATTAAGAATTCACTTGTGGCAGTAGAAAGAGCTCTTTTGGCAGTAGAAAGAGCTCATCAAGAGCTTTCATTTGATATAGATATATATATATGTATATATATATATATATATATATATATATATATATATATATATATATCTCCATTTCGCCTAAAATGTCACTTACACCCTTCTGATTCTCACCCCTCGAAATACTAAATAATAATTTTATTGTTTTGAAGAAAGTCTCTTATGCTCACCAAAGCTGCATTTATTTAAACAAAAATACAGTAAAACAGTAATATTTTGAAAACTATGGAAACTATTTGAATATATTTTAAAATGTAATTTACATCAGTGATTCCACAAAGCTGAATTTTCAGCATCATTACTCCAGTCTTCAGTTTCATATGATCCTTCAGAAATCATTCTAATATGCTGATTTCCTGCTAAAGAAACATTTCTTATTCAAAAGGACAGCCACTGTTTGAAATAGAAATCTTTTGTAACATTATACATGTCTTTACTGTATATAATAATAATGCAGGTGCATGAGCTGTAAGACAAAACTATAA
Source organism: Spinibarbus caldwelli (assembly GCA_039654775.1). Lineage (NCBI taxonomy): Eukaryota > Metazoa > Chordata > Actinopteri > Cypriniformes > Cyprinidae > Spinibarbus > Spinibarbus caldwelli. The sequence goes on along the minus strand of CM077246.1, from coordinate 5,258,597 downwards.
ATCAATATACAATGGTTGTTAGACACAAAAAGGTGATGTGGTTACAGTGAATTACTTCCTAAAATGCGCAAGCCAATAGAACATTATCTCAGTATTGTTAATATGTTAATAATATACCATATTGAAAAATCCAGCTTTGGTGTTTTGTGACATAGCAACTGGTTTCTAGCTGGTCATTGTTGCTGCTCTATTCCAGTTAGACAAGTAAACTATTCATTACATAGGCTACTAATGTGTATTTCTTAGCTAACACAGTTACTGTTCTCACAGTTACTAGTATATTTCCTACTTATTTATTTATTAGATACTATTACTCACTTGTGAGACACTAACATCTTTCCAAATTGTTACTAGCCGCATTTCACCAATTACAATTACAATCTCTCTCTTTTTTTTTTCTTTTTCTTATAGCTACATCATGAATTAACTAAATACTGAATATCTGAACATTTAGTACCAACAACAATTGTAAAAATAAAAGTTTAACTAGTAAAGGCAACATCTGCACCACAGATCCTCTTGAATTCAATGGCAAACATATGCAGTTTGTGACTAGTTACCAAGTAGGTACTGGTAGTAAATAAATAATTAGACCTATTACTAGTGAATAATTGAATCAATAGGCTACTAGTCTCTATTGGATTACTAGTAATTAAAAAAAGTAAAAGTAACGCAAAAATATAGTTAGTTCTAAGAATACATGTTAAAACAGCTTGCCATATTATGCTGTGTTCTCCAGTAAATGAATAGTTTGTTTACTAAGCAAAGAAATATTACACAGAATCTATTTTTCATAGACAATTAGACACTGATGATCTTTTATAATGAAAATATACTAGAGTTTGGTCTTATGCAGTGAGGACTGAAAGCAAACTGGTGAGTGTGTGCGTCTATTGATCCGCATTGCAGCGCACTTGCCTTGAGTTTCTGCACAGTTTTGCACTCCTCGTCTCGACACCAAACCGTCACTCCTCCTTTATTATAACGAGCGACCCAGCCATCCTGACTTTCACATTGATCTCGGAAAGATAAGAAATCGGTGTCGTCCGGTATCTGGACTGGCATCTTGCCTCCCGGTGCTGTGAATTAGACAGGTCTGCAGGGCTAAAAGCTCCTCACATCAATGATCCGCTCGTTTGTGCTGTCTGCTCCAGTTATCGATGATTTCAAGTTAGTTTTGGAAAGCTGACGGAACTAAAAGATTTATTTTTATTTATTTTATTTTATTTTATTTTTTTCAGTTTAATCTAACTGTTGCACCTCTGCTAACTGTGTATCGTTGTATCTAATGTATGTTGGAGCAGGTGTATTTGAGCATCCTCTTCAGTCCTATATCAGTGCCATACTGGAGAGAGGCATTATATAAGTAAGGCATCACGTTACTGCCATGTGGTTTTTCAGGTGGAGCAGTCTAAGGGCTCATTTAGTCAGACTGACTGATGATCCACGGATCAGGTGTCATGTTTGTCTATTCAAAGGATTTCTTTTCCGTGACTGTTTTGTTTAACCTGTGCAGGTGTGTAGCCTGAATCCAGCGTCTACTGTTTCCTACTCTATCACCTTCCCTCGGCCTCACTCCTTACTATCATATTGTGCGGGGGGGAAAGTAAAAGTCTGCTTTAGGAAACATGTCCCAAAAAAGGACTATTTTTGTGTTCTTTGGAAAGCTGATTTCTTCCAAAGACAATAAAATGCTTTGTCAGAACATTAAGGGGACCAGCAACCAAAAATATTGTTCTTAATAGGAAATATAAGCTATTAAATATCAGATGAACTGTAAAAGTCAATCCGAAATGTCCATTTGACATCAAATTAATGTTGTGTTGTTTGGACGTTAAGGGAATGTTAACAATATATTTGGAATTTAGATTTGGGATACCTTCGTAAACTCTGGAGCTCAGAATAATAATAAAATGGGCTTTTTTGTGTGCACTGAAATGATGTACTGGGTGGTTTATCTTTATTTGAGTAGTCGAATCATTCATATAAAGCATTGCCCATTCTCAATTAAGCGGATGCATGTGTCAGTCACAACCTCAGTCTTAAAGAATCTCCTGCAGGTGTCAAATAATACGTGCTGTCAGTCTGCTGCTTTCTTGGGCTTCAACAAAGAAAATCCCCCTCCTTTCTTGATTTGAAAAACACTTAGCTACAGCAAAATACATTTCTATCATCAATCTTCAGAGATCATTTATTAAAATATTTTAGTTTTTTATAACATAACTGAAGCATTAGATATAGTTTCAGTTTTGTATTTTTGTAGTAAACTGCCTGCAGCTTTACTAATTATTGCTGAGTATACAGCAGAATGCTAAAAGACCGCTTAAACAAAATGTTGTTACATTTGTAACTGTAACTGTTGGAGTTTGTTGACTTTTGCTGTTTTGTGAGAAAATTAAACGAAATGTCTCTTATCTTGGGCAGATTTAGCACCATTGTACCCTTAATGAAATCATTTTGCTTATATCCAAATATTCCCCATATGTCACACATGGAGTTTGTGTATAACCATAAGATGGCACTAATGAACCCCTTAGAACAGTGGTTCTCAAATGAGGACAAAGAAGACTTCAAATAAGATAAAACAAGAAGCATTAAAGTATGCTAAAACAAAATCAAGATATTAAATTTACCCACTTTTTCTTTTAAGAAATAGTATTCCCACTGTCTTGAAAAAAAAAATTGATTTTAAAAGTGTAATTTCTAGATGTGGAAAATGCATGTAAATTAATAAAATTGTATAAATCCATGGGCATTTTTTATATAGAATATATGTTTTTGATGCCAAGCTAAAAAAATATGTTAGTCAGAAAATATTTATTTTGTATATCACAAACAACTGGAGAAGTCACGTAAATTCATTGGTTAAAAGGAGAGGATCCCTGGAGAAATTTTTGTCATTCTGAAACTTATTTTAATTTTAGATAGAATTATTTTAGTTATTTATTATAATCTAGTCCAGCTGTCCAGAAAGGCTTTGCTGTGTGTGTGTTGCTGGAATATTTTGCGATGATCTCAGCCTCCTCCTCCTCCTCCATGTGGCAGGGTCATGAGATCACACAGGCTCTCCTCTTTCCCTGTCCTGTAATGTGGCCTAACAAGGGTTCACTGTAGACTGATTCATTCCATCGGGGTCAAACCAGAGCATTCAATATGGCATGTCTCACACGTCTAAACATCGCTGCCACTGAAATATATTGTGGTTTAAGTTTAAGTGGTTGTGGAGTGCATTAAGCACTGAGAGGTTCAGCTGGACTTTTTTTGGAAGTATATGACTGATTTAACTTTTCCATACTGGCAAAAACACGTATTAAGGGAATCCTGAGAGTGTAGGTCCACAAGAGCATGTTTTGTTGACCTTTTCCCTTGAGGCATCAGCCTCAGTAACCTGATCCATGTTTCAGATACAAAGCTGCACAAATAGAGTCCCTCTTATTTCATTAAAACATATACTCTCAGTCATTTCCCCACTTTAAAAAGCACTATGATGGCTGATATTTCTACTTTTGTTGCTGCACTGTCAACAGTTTTCTTTATATGAAGAGTAGCATTACACTGAAAAAGAAATTATACTTTGGACCAATTTTGAAAGAAACATTAATTTGTCAAAAAATCTGTAAAAATGTACTGTATGATTTGAAGGATTTTTTTTTTATAATCTAAAAATACTTATATTTTTTAAAGGTAATTTACCTGTATTTTGAATTTTATACTGCATTACATTGTGTTTTAGAGTGAATGGAAATCTCTGTAAAATTAATAGATATTGATCTGTTTAATGAGCTGCCAGTATTTTGTTGTTGTTGTTATTTTACATATTTATTTTTTTACAGTGAGCCACATTATTTTTTCTTAAATTTTTTTAATTGAACTGTAGCATTTGGACCAACCAGACACACAATTTTTTATTAGATTTAACAAATCAATTAGTCATTAGATTAACAAATAGTCACAGACCCCTCACCCAATACACATACTGGGTGCCAGTATGTATGTGAATGACTCCAGGCCCCCGGTTACCATGACAACCAGGACACTTCAGCCAGACCAGATAAACTTTATGACCTAATGGCACGTTGACAGTTCTCCTTCTCACCATCTTTGAACATTAGGAAAGACTTTATGCCATAAAAATGGACTCTTCTCTAATTAATTCATAGAAAAAGCTTTCTTTGAATGAACACACATATCCTTCAGGTCGCTGTGTATATTATTACTGTTCTTGTATATGTTCTTGTGTATTGTATAGTGTTTTATGCATGCTTATGACAGATCACTAGTTAATATCACCTCACTTATACCATGTTTGGTCTCTATCAATTCATCTTCGGACGATCTAATTGAGAGTGTATATTATATGTTGATACCTATGCAACATATTTGTGTTCTAAGAATCTTTACTAGTTTGTATATCAACTTCCGATCCAGTTACATATGCAAATTACCATGCTTGGAGACAAAGAGTCGTAAACTTTCCCTCTAAAAGTTGAAGACACCATTGGGTCTTTGACTCCCCAGAGGTGTGACCTCTATACCAGATAAAGCTCTCACATCAGTGACCCGCTCCCAGTCTGAGGTTCTTTTAGATCTTAAGAGGATGAGGAGGATGTGAGCTCCTCAGCAACCCTTAAGTTTTTGCGCCAGGCCTTGCGGCCTTGACTTTCCATTCAACCAAAGATCCTCGGATCTCAGCAGATCTCTTTCTTAGCTCTTTTTCACTTTCTACTGTGGGAAGAAACTCCCAATTACCATCAAGTCAGGACATCTTTGGAATTCATCACTCTTCAACCCGGAAGAACGTGATCACGAGTCCAAAACCTTGAAACCATCAAGACTTTCATCCGAGACTGCATCCGGACACCCGTCAACGACAAAGGCAATGCAAATATCGTACATTTAACTAAACAAAACAGAGGTTTAGTATAAGCTATAGACCCCGTTATAAACGGCGCTGATGGTTTTACTCAGGTGGTTAACTGACTCTTTCCATAACTGCATTCTCTGGTTTCTCTATTGGCTTCATTCATCCACTTTAGCTCCCCTTTTGTATATACGCGTGAGTGTATGTATGTTTGTTTGTTTGTTTAGATTAGTTATGTGTGTTAGTGTTTAGTTAATAAATCTCTTGTGCACAAATTACATGAGTTTCTGAATCTGCTTGTAGATAAAGTCCCTTTGCAATTTTGATCCTTACTACATGCTCTAATGCATTCATACTTAAGAAAGTATTTTCTGTGGCCACAAAAATATCTTTTCTTAGAGTTGATATGAACTTACACTGAATGTTCACTGGACGAACAGATTAGTTGATGGCAATATAATTCTGCTGCAGTTATTACTGGCAGCCGATATAAATAATTGTTATTAATCATAATTAATTGTAATTATTTATATACATTTCCCTTTTGAGCTGATTTGCTACAGAACATTAAATTTTATTTAATTTAAAAATATATATTAAGAACAAATACATTCATACAAAAAGTAAAAAAAAAAAACATTATTTATTATAAAGACCATTTTCTTTAGACATAAGCCAAAATATTACTTGATGAAGGTAAAATATGATTAGATTTTTTGGCTTTTTACAACTTAATTTCATTTAATTACATCCCAAAAATTGTCATTTGTGGGTGAAATATTCCTTTAAGATGAAACTAAAAACATTTAGTTTAATTTAGTTTACTTACTATGAATGAAGACGACTTTGAAAGACTTTCATGATTGTGATGTCTTTTCAAAATATGCAAAAAAAAAAAAAAAAAACAGCCAAAAAGTTAATAAAACCTGCAATAATTTCAGTCAGTAAAGCTAGCCAATATGTCTCCTGCACATCAGCATTCTGTAAAATTACTATAATATGAAATACTGCACAGCAAAAAATATATGTTTTTCAAAGTTGTTACTACATAAAAGATTATTAGGGTACATTTTACAAGAAAATACTGTTTAAGTATTTCATTTTTTTTCAGTGTGTTTAACATTGATTATTTTTTTTATTTTATTATTATTTTTCTTTTCCTGTGGGCATTATTTGCTTTTAGACAAACTGAACAAAACAGTTTTAAACTTGAAACCATGATTTTCAATTAGACCAATATTGAAATGCACTTTAAATGAATGACACGTTCTTTTAACTTTTTTTCAATGTGAGACAGTAGCTTTATCTAAACAGAAGTGAGCAATAATAATGGCATGTCCATTACTCTGGAAATTTTATGTCATTAGAAGTATGAAGGATTATAACAAATGAGATTAAAAGCCATTTTTCTCTGACGCTGGCATAAACATAGACAACGTGGGATGATGCAGTCCAAGGACATCTAAAAGTAAAATAACTCTTGGCGTTGGGCACTAAAGAAAGTACATTTTGAATTATTTCAGCAGATTTCCGCACATCTGATTCATCAGCTGGACTGGAAAGATGCTCTCGGACTGTTTATAACAGGGATTCCATGCAACTTATGGGGTAACCATGAGAATTTGCTCTTATATACAAAGCCACCTGTTATATCTTTCCTGTGGTATCACAGATACTGTTTTCATGTCCGTTAGGTTTCTTTTTAAATTCTGAGTTAGAGTCAACATTGTCTGCTTGCTAAATTGTTTTCTGGCTTAAGTTAACCTGCTCTTGGAAGCAGGAAGTAATGCCAGGCAGTAAGGAGACCACTGGTACCCCAAGGAGAGTGGAAAAACACACTTAATTGTTTCCCCTTAAGGTAACCCATTCCCTATTCCCGTGGCTTGATATGGAAAGCTGCAGTGATACAGGATACTGCATGGGCATTTTTCAATCCATTACAAATGATTCTGTTGACACCCGAGTGTTGAATCAAAAAACTGAAAGAACGAATAATTCAAAACGAGAAGACAAAGTGTGAAAAGGGCCCAGAGAAACTTCAAAGGACAGCTCACACTAAATTAGCACACAATGAGATAGATATCAAACGGAATGTAAAAATTCCACTTATTTACTGGGTATCTGAAGCACTGAGGTATCAAAATTCAAAGGGCAAATGGGTATTCCTTCTCCCTCTGGAGGTTTCAGAGCAAAGGAATGTGCTCTTCCCTGGATGAAGCCGAGCTGAACATTAAACACTAGGCCCCATGGCAACTCCTGGACATGGCCATAAAAAGTAATAGAAGAAACAGACCTCAACAAGGTAATGTGCCATATTTCATTTCTGACATGAAATAACAAATACAAAAATAGTGAGTAAATTAGACTGTCAATCAATGTTGAGTCTTTTTTTACTACAGATTAAACACTTTTTTGGAGATTTTCTTGTTTGTTGACAACGCATTAAACAGATGTCATTCGCTGAAATGTTATTAACATCAGATAAGAATTGGAGACTGGATTTGTATTGTGTAAAATTTCAAAACCTGTAGAAACAAGAAAGATTTATGTTTATTAAGTATGAAAAGGGAGATTGAAGTAACAGATTGGGAGGTTTGTTGCAAAAGATTTCAAATAGTTCTCCAGAGGATGTCTGTGATCAAAATGTTTGATATTTTCCTCTTTGATCTTAGAATCAAATTGAAATGAGTCTCTCAACATGCGATTATAGCAGGTAAGTTATTCACATCTAACAGGCCACTTTGGCTAACATTCTCGAAAGGTTCTCTCAGTAACATTAATAGAACATTCATTCAAAGTTATTAGGGGCCAGTTGCATAAATATAGTAACTATGTTTGACCATCTAGCAGTTAGCCAAGAAATAATCAGTCTTACTTTTCTGATTCAGATTGGACCAATACTGTTTTGTATCTGGCTTTAAATAATTATGACCAGTCTTGAAGAAAACAAATTAGATGACTAACATTTTAAGACTAAGACTAGTCTAAGCAGTTTATGCAACTGCCCCTGGTCTTCAATGTTATTGAAACATTAGCAAAAAAAAAAAAAAAAACACACTATTTATATATTGTTCATAGAACGTTATTATGAAATATTGATGGTTTACAGAACATTCAAAAGTAACATTCCCATTATGTTTTCAAAATAATATAATGGAATGTTCCCCTTAATGTTGTCTTCAATGTCCACATAATCAAGAAAAAAAAAGATTTTAAAATTTAAATAGTGGACGTTTTGAACGTTCATAGAACATTCAGAAATAATTCATAACTTAATTGCAAAAAAGTGCAAAAGATTAATTTAAATCCATGGTTTAGAGACTGATGGCTCTCTTGTCCAAACATGTTTGCCAGGCTGTATACAGTATATGATATGTTATTTGACGTGGCAGGCAGGAAAGAAAATCAAGATCGGAAAATAACCCCATTATGGTTCAGGTAGAACTCAGTAGACGTTCCTGTTATTCAATCAACTTCAAAAACAAAGTCGTAATATAAAAGTAAGGCTTTAATGCACATACAGCACAACAAGGGAAAATCTCTCCTCAAGCCACTCAGGAGGAATCACCTCTCTAAATACCACACAGCTAATAGAGCATTGGCCAGTCTAGAGGATATGAGGAGTGGTCATTAACCACTGCTGCTAGATTTATAGGGTAACCCCAAAACAGACCACGTGCCAGCCCTACTGTAAAAGAAAATAAGAGAGAATAACCTGTCCAAACTTGCCAGCCGTCAACACCATGTTTATTTTAGATCATCTCTTGTATTTTTGGCAAAATCTGCTGTATCAACATTATTTAATTATGAGTTTCTCACATATTTATTAGTAGTGGATTTGATATGTAACTAGCCACATAACTCCCACGCTAGATTAAAAATGCTTAAAAAATGTAACTGATGTAATTAAATGTTATTTTTAAACATCCAAGAGAAATATCAAGTGTTTATTGTCCCATTTCTTCAACTGAATTAGAAACTTGACCACTTTATTATACAATTAAATGCTTATTGGAAACAAGTTTGAAAGAAAAGTGTTGCAGTAAGGCATTCTGTAATGGATTTGATGTGCAAATGCCATTTGTGCCGCTTTTGTAGGGGAAATAGAAGAAAAGACAAAGAGTTTTCTGTCTTTTTGGGATTTAAATGCCAGTTTAATAAAATAAAATAAAATAAAATAAAATAAAAGATATTCTGTCCTGTTTTGGAAGTAAGTGCCAATGTTTTGAAAAGTCTAAGCACACCTAAACCAGACATAAGTGTTTTATTAATGCTGAAAGTAAGAGTGCTTTTGAAGTATTTTGATGTTCCAAACATATGACTGTTCAAGTGAGGTTTTGGTGAGGTTTATCAGGTAATATTACATGCATAGTTCCAGAATAGGTGTGTTTCTTTCATGTAATTCATTCTTTAGTCTTTAGAGGTCAGAATTGAGGTCAATTACACACATCAAACTTGCAAACCAAGAGATTTTAACAATTGCTACAATACTCCATTCTAATTAAGAATTCAAATAGTGCAATTAAAATACGGTGAATTATCAAGGTATCACAAAAGTTAAAAACAGCCCAATGGGTATTTTTTTTTTAAATGCACTGCTGGGTAAATACAGGAGAGGACAAATGCTGGTTTGCTTATTTTACCCAGCAGGGGTTACACGTTTAACCCATATGGCAGCTCATATTCACTGAATGTTGATTAGCTAATTTTACCTCATGGTTATTACATTTATTTTTACTTAAAGAAAAAGCTGTAAATCGTGACTATAAATTAATAGTGAACTAGAGCAGGCTATTGAGAGAATTTATTTTATCTGATTGCAATTTGTTTTTGTAATTCATTAAAATCATCAAAATAAAAAAAGAATTTGATGGCTATCAACAGGTCATTATATTTTTTTCAATGTATTATGACCATATTTACAATAATACACATTTTTTAATGATAGGCTAGTACTGTACTTTTACATAGGCTACACAAGAATAGCTTAGGCTATTGAAAAGGCTATATATAAGCTGTAGGCTATATTTACTTCTTTTTAGTTTCATTTTGCACTCAATTACTTTATGCACAGTTGTCGGTTTAACTAAAGGATATTATATAATTATCACTGAAAAAAATGATTCATTGAATTTACAAATTTTTTTTTTTTAAGGTAAGTGGCTGCAATCAGTTTATTTTAGCTACATTTAAATAAACAAATTTAGTTGACTAACTTTCAACTAAATTTATTTCAATGTGGCTCAAATAAATTGCAACCACTTGCCATTTTTTCAGTGTAGCAGAATAGCATACAGTATATTAGCCTATTACAAATAAAAACTTTAACAGTGAGTTATTCTATTGAGTGTTATAATTCAATACACGCATCAGAGCTTTGTCATGGTGTGAGTGAAAGTGTCTTGTTTCTGGTCGTCTCAAGCCCCTCCCTGAGCGCACAGCACCGGGGTCTCGGTATTTAAGCCGGACTCAGGCGCACGCAGCGCCGCTCTGGAGTGCGCTTGTAGGGACGCGAGATGAAGCGCTTAATTTTGTTTGCTCTGGCTATCATCTTAATCGCGACGGTTTTCGCCGCGAAAACCCCGTATCAAGCGGTTCTTCAGCACAGCAGGATAAGAGGAAGACCTCATGGGTAAGAGCTGTTCCGCAGGGATCATACTCTTGATTCTTTCATTGATTATTATAAAGGCAGATAGCTATTGTGTGCACTAAATTTGATTTGAAACAAATAAAGGCCTTCTGGTTTATATGCAACCCTACTGATCATTTTCCCAACATCACTGAAAAACTTTTTCTTCTTTAGTCCTGCAGCATGCATTGAGCATTTGGTGCATGTTAGGAACATTTAAAGAAAGCTGTGTTGATTTAATTTGTGTTGCAGCCCCAATGTTTGTGCTATGCAGAAGATTCAAGGAACGGATAAGAAGTACTTCACCAACTGCAAGCAATGGTATCATCGCAAAATATGTGGCAAACCAACGTGAGTTACCACAGATATCTTAATACAGAAACTGAAACTATCTATCTATCTATCTATCTATCTGTCTCTCTGTCTGTCTAACAGGATAACAGCATTTTGCAAATATATTATGCTAAACGTATAAACCAGTGTACTGGATTCAATGAATAGTTCTTCTAAGATAAAATACCATTGTCTTTTTAAGTTGCAGAGGAAAAACTCTCTCAGGACATAACTAGATGGAAAATGATTCACCAGTTGTCATGCAAGAGTCTTTTTCCCACATTTATGCAACTAGATTAAAGTTTATTACAGACTATTTCATTTAAACTACCTGAATGTGCTGAGATATATGTGAATGAACTTATATTGAACAATAAAAGATTGTAATCACATTTTTACTGTAAGGAATTTAAAATGCATCATCTATATGTGCTTCGAAGAGCAGGACAGGTTGTCATAAATGATGATTATTATCCTATGCAGGGGGATTCATTACAGACAACTTTGGTGAAGCATATTTTAAAATAATAGCCTTTTGAAGACCTGAAGAGGAAATTGTTAAAGTGTTAATGACTTTAACTATAGTGTTTCTACAAGCTTTCGCAAGTTGTGTGTTGAAGAGCACTTTGACATCTTTCAGTCAGCAGTATACTGTCCATCAGCTGTGTAGCTGGTAAAGTTATAAATTTACATAGTAGACACATGAAGCACTTTTCTTTTGTATCTAGCAGCTATATAATGGAACAGTGAACAGGGTATTTGAGTTCAAGTTGACAGTAGATATAGAAGAATGTTGTGTAGTAATGGTTACCATATGTCTCTTGGTAATTGGCTTCAGTCTTCATGGGGTTAAATTGCCTAACATCCTGAACAGTGCATTAATGCAAGGCTGATAAATCTGAGTGCCGTTCTGTCTGAAAGCTCTTCAGTGCACTAAGACCTGGATCACAATTACAACTTGTAGCAACGCTGTTTGACTGACAACCACTTGATGTCCCCGCAGGGGGAAAAGGTGTTATTGGTTACACGATCATACCACAGACAAATATATTAGAGTTCAGGAGGAACCGCATATTCAGTGTCAGTAATGCAGAAATTAAACTTTGAAATATAAATAAAATCACAGATTTAATAAGGGTGTAAATAAAGCTGATGTTTTGGCACAGGACATGGTGGATGCTTATTAAGTATGCTGGAATCTGGAATAGAGTCTGGAATGATTTGGAGACATTATGTAACAGATTAATGTTTCTTACATAAGGTACACCAACAAGTGTTGGGGGTTGTTTTGTGTGCAGAAGTTTTTGAATATCCCAGTGTATTCTGGTTTAGTGATACTTTGTGATACCCTATATCATGCATATTTACACCGCTGTCCAAAAGATTAAAAATACACTATAAATATTAAAATTCTGAAATATTATTGCAATTTAAAATAACACTTTTCTATTTTAATGTATTTTGAAATTTACTTTATTCCTGTGGTGCAAAGCTAAATCATTACTCCAGTCTTCAGTGTAAAATTGTGGGTACCTCTTTTGATCAATTTAATGCATCCTACTGAATAAGAGAATTTGTTTTTTTCCCAAAAAAAAAAAGGTCTTACTGACCCCAAACTTTTGAACGGTAGTGTACATAAAAAAATTTTAATGTTGTGGGAGAATGACAAGAATTTTTTTTGTCTTTTTTTGCCCCATTTTGTCTTTTAATTAATTGATTTTGTCTGTTATTAGTCATACATTCAGTTATTTTTTTCTTTCACATGCCGTCTATTTGGCAATTCTGCTCAAGAACAAGATTTAAAATCACACAGGAAAATCTTGAGACACAGAAGGACTTGTTTTATTCATCTCCCCATGTTTAAACAGAGTTTCTTTCATAGCCGTTCTCAAGGAAGTCAGAGTTGCTGTGGGTGCTTGGATGCTTTTAGGAAATGACTTCAGTTGGGACTCCTGAAAGTCTTACATCCCCAAACACACACAAATCATTGAGACCAGGTCTCAAGGAGTTTTCCATTCACTCTGATTTCTGTGAGAAAAAAATGTTGAGCCTTGCAGTGAAAGGATGTACCTTACTCAGTAAAGCCTAAAACTAGGTTGGGTTCTATGACACTTAAGTTCACTTGATTTACAGAGTTTCTTTGGGGTTTGGAAATTTAGGGTTGGAGGAATTTTGTGGGAACAATTGCACTCTTTGTATGGTTGGTTCATAAAGGTCAGTGCTGTGGAACAGGATGTTTCCAGGTCACTTGAGGAGAGACCAAGAACTTTTTTCACAAATTACTCCCCAGTGCTCTCTTTTTCCTAGCCACCTGGTTCAGGCACTTTGTTTTCACAGAAACATTTTTTGCTGATATCAGTGATTGTAATGGTTATATTGATATATAATTGTGATAATATGATTGGATGATTTCAGCAAACCTTTAAAATATGATAATCATTCATGCTTTGTCTTCTGTTTAAGAAGAAGTTGTCTGGAAAATTATATTGTCACTTCTGATATAAGGAAGTGAGACATTTTAGAAGATGCAAATGATGAATCAGATGACCACCCAGACGCTAAATATAGATTTCAACATAATACAGTTTTCACAATGCTTCTTGGAACCCCTTGTCTCACCACTTGAAAGTGCACAATATGTAACTTATGCAGCCTAGCTGTTTATTTTGTCAGAAATCCATGGCTACCATCTTTGCTTATGTTGGCAGAGGACAAACAAGAGTTGAGTTACCATCTGTTTTGATAATCAGTTCAATCTGCTTTCCTCTTCCGTGTGTTTTACAAGTCTGTCCCATGCCTGAACGTTAGGATTGTTGCCTTTGTTTAGATTTGCCTTCTAGTTTTCCACTCTATCTCCATCTAAGATGCTGAGGGTTGCTCAAGATAGTATGCTAACAATTTGTTGAGATTGGTATGTCAACAACCTTCAAAAAATATAACTCAAATTCCTCTGTCTCTAAATGGACATACCATGGAATATATCGTCAAAGTATCCTCAAGTGTTCCTCGCCAAAATATCTTATGTCAAACAAATGTAAGTCATGATATGGGAAGAAAAAGAATTATGCAAAAGCAAATTCTTATGTTGCAAAAGTATATAGTTAAAATAAGCAGAAATATATTTTTCATTGAAGCCTATAGTCCAGTAATGGCTCTGAAATAGATTTAGTAGTCATTATTTAGTCTCAATACAAGCACTTTGTCATTGTAAAACCCCATTTTACCCTCATGAAATAATGAAACGTTTATTTCTTGGAAAAACAAACCTTTTTTAGTAGTGAGTTAGTAATAGTGAACTGGTAAAAAGTGATTATGCATATAAATATTAACCGCATTAATAAGAGATCATAACATTTTTTCAGAAAAGGAAACATCTAAGGAAAGCTATACGTCAATCTTCAGTATCCCAATCATTGCATCTTTGCATGGTGGTTCCTAGGAATTTCCCATTGTTTTTATTGGCAGGCCTGCTGGTGTTAGAGTTCCCTCTCAGGAGATTCCCTGGCCCATACCATACCTCTGGATTCTTCAGCTACCAAAGGAAATTAGATTTTATGACCCTCTAAGACCAACTCGAGCACAGACCTTATTTATTATGGAAATGCCTGGCACAAAATGAAAAGAAGAAATACAGTATAGCTTAAGCCATGCACTTTAAAACGCATCGAGGAGTGTGTTGGTTGTCACAGCCCTTCAGCCCTCACAGTAATAAAGAGAGAAATATAGACCTGATTTCCTGTAGAGGTTCCTGAAGAACTCCCATTTCCGATGGGATCTGTACAGAATCTTCTATGAAACCCAATGAAGTGATGTTTTTAACATTTCTTTGTAGGGTGGTCAGCTATGAGTGCTGTCCTGGTTATGAGAAGGTGATTGGAGAAAAAGGCTGTCCAGCAGGTACGTAATTATAAATTGTGTGCATGAAAAGAGCTTTGTTATGGTATAACAATAAAAAATGGATTTATTTTTCAAAGCCCTACCTCTGGTGAACATCTATAAAACCTTGGGTGTGGTTGGAGCCACTACTACCAAGATGTACACTGAAAGAGCGAAACTGCAGGAGGAGATCGAAGGTCCCGGCAGTTTCACATTCTTTGCTCCAAGCAATGAGGCTTGGGCTGCACTTCCCACTGTGAGTTCCCACTAGTGCATCTCCATAGATCATGTAGAAGAAATAAAGAGTTTCCTGTCATTTTAGGCAAGGCAGAGTTCCCAAAAATCATTATAACTCTAAAAACAGCCAAAATATCAAGATAAGCTCAATGTCATTTCAAAATGTGCTGTAGGAAATTCTGGATGCCCTGGTGAGCAACGTCAACATTGAACTCCTCAACGCTCTGCACTACCACATGATCAACAAACGCTTGACTTCTGACGATCTTAAGCATGGCGTTTCATTCCCCTCCATGTATCAGGACTTTGATGTTCATATCCACCATTATTCTAATGGAGTAAGTCCAGTTTGGTTGAAACCATCAGTGCTGCATGAACCAACAAGAATCTTGTTTAGATGTTCTCAATGGAAATATGTTGTTTACTTTCTCAAGATTTGTGTCAACTAGTGTATATTCCAAATGATTTGCTGTGAGGTTTTGTGTACTTGACCAATCATATGTTTTGTTGCAGATTGTTACAGTGAACTGTGCAAGGCTTGTGAAGACAGACCAGCATGCCACCAATGGAATTGTGCATGTTGTTGACAGAGTCATCACCGCCATTACCAATAATGTCAACTCTTTGATTGACACCGATGATGACCTGGACACTCTACGGGTAGATCTTATATCGTTATTGAGGGAATTTGCTGGTTCAGTTGGCATTTAGTAGTATAAATAGTGCAAAGTCCATTGAATGTCCTCCTTTGCTTTTCATTTAGACTGCGGTTGCTGCTGCTGGTCTCACCAGTCTGTTGGAGAACGAGGGTTCCTACACCATCTTTGCTCCAACCAATGAAGCCTTTGAGAAGATTCCTCCAGAAACGCTGACCAGAATTTTGGGAGACCCTGTTGCTCTCAAAGGTACTTTTGCTCTTTTTCAGCATGAAGCAATTTTCATTTTACTTCCAAATATGATGCATTTCTGAGTGAAACTGGATATTCAATGAGGAAAAATGGTGCGTGGGATTTAATTGTATCCATTGGGAATTGATTGGATTGTGAAAAGTAGGCGTTTGTCTATAGCAGAATGGAGCCAGGTGGTTGGAAGAAGCCACTGAAAAGTAAGAGGGATTTATTCGTAATGTCAGCCAAGTAGGAAAATCGTTACAGAATCCAAGCAAGCTGAGCAGAAACATGCAGAAAAAATAGGAAATATTTGATTTCATGTTGAGTTTGAGTTCATGTAAGTGTAAACCCATAAACTTCCCAGATGTTGCAAATTTTTTGTTTCCAGAACAGTTGTCATGGTTTCTTCAGTAGCACAGTTGTGCTGATTATTGTCATCTAGTCATCATTTTTTGGTCACTTTAGATTTGCTGAATTACCACATTCTGAAGAACCTGCACTGCTCTGAGTCCATTGTGGCTGGGACACCCCTGGAGACCCTGCAGGGCACCGTGCTGGAAGTCGGCTGCGATGGCGATGAGATGACCATCAATGGCAAAGCCATCGTCACGCAGAGAGACAAGCTTGGAACCAATGGAGTCATTCACTACGTCAATGAACTTCTTATCCCTGACTCAGGTTTGATCTTTAGAAGATCTTAGGGCTAGATTTACTAAACAGGGCAAATTAGTGTGAGAGCACAATCCCATAAAAGCGCAGATGGGAGTGGAAAGTTCAATGCATGAAACGGCACAAAACTTGCTCAAACCTTAGTAAAACTTGCATGATTCATTTAAATGCTCTCCTACCATAAATTTTGCTTCTAAGAGGGAACTCCAACAAATGCATATGCTAATGGATAAAAAATAACTGTGTCCATGCCTTTTCAGTGCTAATTTTTCACTGCATGCCTTTAGTAAATCCTGACAGTATTTTTTTTTTTTTATGCCAAAAGTAGATTTGCGCTGGTGCAAGCTGTTAGTAAATCTGGCTTAAATGTCAATGTCATGGCACTATTTTTTTAAAAATTATAAATACAATTATAAATACAATTGATACATACAATGATTTGTTTTACATATATTCTATTATTTACATTATATATATTTCTATGTATTCATTTCTAAATTAATTCATGCTGATTTATTGATTTATTTTTCTTTTATTTATTATGAGGGCATACAGTCAGATAATAGGAACTTTTCTGTATGTTCTGATAATTTATGATGATACAAAAAGAGCATAATGATTTTTATGAATTAGCAATACATGATATTTGTACATTTAAATATTCAAATTTAATGAATTAGCAATACATGATATTTGTATATTTAAATATTAAAATTATTTTTTTGCTGAAAATGGAATTAATTTTTCTATATACATACATATATATTATACATATAATTTTAAATATTTTTAATGCTGTACTGTTTTTTTGTTTTTGTTTTTGTTTTTTTTTTCATTTATTTATTTGTAGCCAAGACCCTCCTGGAGCTTGCAGAGGGATCTGTTGTTACTACAGCCTCCAAGCTTTTTAACGATGCCGGTCTTACTGATCATCTCATTGGCTCCGAGGCTGTGACTTTATTAGCTCCACTGAACGATGCTTTTAAAGGTTGGATCACTGCATTTTCTTTGAGCTACAGTAGCAACTGTGCCTTAAGAAACTCTGAAATAACTGTAATTGTGTAATTTGCGTGCAGACAAGAGTTTGGCCATGACACCCGACCTGAAGAAATTGCTGAGAAACCACATTCTCAAGGAGAAGTTTTCCTCTAAGAGCCTTTACCATGGGCAGGAGTTGGAGACGCTTGGTGGATTGAAACTTAGAGTGTTTGTGTTCAGAAATGTAGGTCTTGAATTATACATATGGGAATAATTCAACCGAAACCCAAATCCCGGCAGCTATTTTTAAATGAAACATTGATATCAAAATTCTATAACAACAGATCAATACTTTTCCTTTTCATGAAAATGGTGAAGGAAATAAATCATTCTTGTCTACATCTTGCATTATGAAACTCCCCATTTCCCATCCCAATCCATCAAACACACATAAGAGCCATGTTTTTTATTTCTAGCTATGTTGTAGCTGGCAGCGAGGCTGGTATAGTTCAGTCTGCGCTCTCACATTTCTGCTTTGTAATGGAATTCACAGACCACCGAAACCTCTCCTTTGGATCACCTTAACATTTTCCACAGCCCACTTCATGCGTCATCTGTCTTGTGAGAAAAGAGAGCTTTGAAACAAATGTGCTGATCTGTATAACCAATAACCTTAACCATTTCACTTTGCAGAGCCTGTGCATTGAGAACGCTTGCATTGCTGCACATGACAAAAATGGCCGCTATGCAAATATGTTTATCATTGACAAGATCCTGGCACCCCCCATGGGAACTGTCATGGACGTCCTGAAGGCAGATGACCGTTTCAGGTAAGCACAGTGACGATAATCCTCACAGTGATGTCTTAAAGGGATAGTTAAATAAATTCTGTTATCAATTTCTCACCCGAATGTCATTCCAAACCAGTATGGCTTTCTACTGTATATTCAGTATTAGGACATAAGAACATCTTGAAGCTGAATCAGATGTGGCCCCACTGATGTGAATGGCATTTGGTCAGAAGACAGTTATAAACAAATTGCATTTGGTGTCAAAAGGCACCAGCAAACCAAAGCTATTGGGTGGTATAGTCTAATTTTATGATGTTTTTACAGTGCTTTTTGGAGTTTGACAGCCCAAATGCCATGTGCTTTCCATTATATGGAAACAAGACAAAATCCATAAATTCACCTTTTATATTCCTCACAAGACATATAGCTGTATGGGCTTGGGACAGTGTTATTTTAGTATCACTGAGATACTATTATAGTTTTTATTCATATTTTGATTCACTTTTTATTTTTAATATTTTAGGTTTTTTATTTTTAGTTAAAGTTTTAGTAATTTCGTTGTGTATTTTTGCCTTTTTTTAAATATGTTTATGTTTTTATTCTATATTACTATTCTATTATTATTTTATTCTATATTTATACATTTCTATATCAGTTTTAGCTTTTGTTATTTTAGTGTATTTTAGTACAAGTTAAACTTGGTTGAAAACTAAATTTCAGTTAAACTGAAAATATATTAATTACTATTTCATTCTAAATTATTATTATTTCATTATATATTATTTCAGTTAGCGTTTATTTTAGAGTTTATTTTAAAGAATTCTTTTTTATGGTTTTAATTTTAGTTAAAAAATAACCTTGGTTTGGAATGACAAGAGTTCAACTAAATGATGATGAGATTTTTAATTTACTTTAAATAAGGTGCTTATGACTAAGTCATTCTAGAGGTATTTGAGAGTACAAAAGATTTAACCTCACATTAGTGGTGATTTAACCAAAATACCCTATAAATACCTTGAAGAAAATATTTTCCACCATAAAAGGCATAATTGTTTTCACAGTCTTATTGAAAGGGAATTTGCAGCTGCTGTTTCTCACCCACATTCAGTGTCAGTCTCTCAAAACGTTTTTCATAATGATCATGTACTTGCGTGTTTAAACTCGAGGCTGTAATTTCTTCAGATTTCTAATGACCTGGGTGGAATCTGAACTGTCAGTCTAACTGTCTTCTATCGCCTAAAGATACACTCCTAATAATGTGCATTAATGACCTCTCATCCATACAGCACTTTGGTTGGCGCCATTCAGAGAGCAGGCCTGACCGAGCTCCTGAACAAAAAAGGGACCTACACCTTCTTTGCCCCCACCAATGCTGCTTTCAGTGCAATGCCCCCCGCCGACCTCAACAAACTCATGAGTAATGTCTCCTGTGTCACCATATGTGTTAGAAAAGCAGATGTTCAGTGCATCATTATACACCTACTAATCAGATTTGTTTGTATGGGAATTCTGTAATCAGTATAAGTGTTTGTGTATGTGCAGAATATACCTTCATCTGTTGTGACATTGCTATTTTGTACATAGGAGACCCCAAGGAGCTGGCAAACCTTCTGAGATACCACATTGGTGAAGAGTTCCTGGTCAGCAGCGCTGTGACCTCACATACCAGAGTGAAGCCCCTGACAGGAGATAAACTGGAGTTAGGCACTGTCAGTACTCAACAATCAATTTCATCTTATTATTGAGTCAAGAAATGCTTTTTAGATTCGTATCTCTAATAGAAGTGATATTGGTACACTGCTGTTCAAAAGTCTGGGGTTGGTATGTTTTTGAAAGAAGTCTCTTATGTTCACCAAGTCTGCATTTATTTGATCTAAAATAAAGTCAAATCAGTAATATTGTGAAATATTATTACATTATAAAATAACTGGTTTTAATTCTAGAATTTTTACACATTACTCCAATCTTCAGTGTCACATGATATTTCAGAAATCATTTTAATATGCTGATTTGCTGCTCAAGAATCACTTTTTTTTTGTGTTTTTTTTTTCAGGATTCTTTGAACAATAGAACATTCAAAAGATCAGCATTTATTTAAAATAACAATTTGTAACATAAATGTGATATGTCTTTACTGTCACTATTAATAGCATTCATTTCTTCTTTTTGCTTAAATCTTACTGACCCCAAACTTTTGAATGGTAGTGTATATTTATATGCTCAGTTCACTCAAAAAAATTTAATTTCTGTCATTATGTAATTACTCTTGTGTCTCTTTTAAAATATATATGCTTCTGTGGAACACACACACACAAAATAATCATTTATATATAAACTCCACATGGAAGATCTTTTGTGTACCGTAAAAAAAATAACATGAGCTTAATTTTTGAATAATGGAAGCATGAATAAATTGTCAATCTTTCTTTATTTCATCTGATAATTCTTACATTTCATTCTGATCTTTTTATCTCCTTCAGCGTAACTCCACCATATACGTGAACAGGGTGCCTGTTGTCGAGACTGACCTGATGGCTACCAATGGAGTAGTACATACTGTTGATGTAATCATAAAGCCACTGCGTAAGTCATAAACCAGTTTTTCTTAAACTTTATGTTAAAAGCAATCTCATTTCAGAGCTTCATAACAGTGTGACATGCCACTTTGTTGTAGCTCCTAAAATTGTGAGTGACCAGGCTGAAGGCTCAACAATCAGACGCACCTCTGCTGTGAGGGTTAGTATATCATAAGCTATCATTTACCAGTAGATCAGTGATGATATTTAATAACTTTCTTCTATTGCTTTTTGTACATATTTTTTGTGCTTGAATTGTCAAAATAAATGAAATATATCTTCTCAATTTTTGATCCCAGGCTGGGACTCAAGTAATGAATAATGGTATGTATGCATTGTTCACTAACTTTTTTCCACATAAATGCAATTAATAAACCAGATATATTTCCAAATGTGCATGTGACTGGACTGGGAAAAAAATGAAAGAGAAAAATAAAACGAATCTTAATATATTTCTTGCCACATTACAGATGATCTCTTCCAGAAGGTCCTGAGAAGCCATAGCAGCAGAACAATGTCTCATGTGCAGTAAACATAGCTCTACAAAGTAAAACTGTAGTTCATTTTAACCTCCACCACTTCAAAGGATGGGAACACACAGTGGAGAGATAATTAAAAGCTAAGAAAATCCAGGCAACAAAGTACATAATGCTGAAAATGGAAAACAGTTCAGCATTGCAAGATTGTGAATTTTTTCATGTGCCAAAGTCCCTTGGACGAAGAGCGGTGATTTCTAAACATCACAAATTCATGACAGCAATTTGTTATGGCACTTCATATGTTTTGGATATTCATTCGACTTCTGTTTTGGAATTTCAGTCTGAATTGTTTGAATCAGATGTTGGTTCAAGACTTTTTGTTAACATTTTGTATTTCTTTTTATTGTTTTTTTAATGATTTGGTTGTTGTATTTGATATGCCTGTAGCATGTTTGCATGGTTTAAGCTGGAACAAATGCTATTTGGGCACATAAAAAAAAAAACACAGACCAAATTTATGTCTTCATTTCCCATGGTCTATAATGTAAACTTGTGCAGATTATTTGTTATATTATACCAAAGATTTTTTGTGAAGAACCAAAGATCACTGTCTGCATATTTCTTAATAAAAATGACCGTTTTGTTGCCACAGAGTTATAGTTTACATATAAGCCAGTGCCCTTGAATGTAGTTTGCTCTGTCTGTTACAAGCCAAATTGTCAGTTCACTGAGCTGAATTCACAATGTGGTGGATTGTCATAATGTGGTGATTAATGTGCGGCAATTAAAAGTCTCACTCAGATGATAATTTGAAAGTCTGCTTGTTCCCATTATTCATGACTAAATAGTTTCTCCACATTCCCTCTTTCTGCTTGGAGTCACTAATTTTATCCCTTAAAACTCGTCTTTGATAAAATTACATATTTAAACATTTTTCCCCATGAAAATATATATTTTTTTTGCCTTAAAATTGCATTAAAAAGCCAAGTATAGGGCTAATTAAACATGCAGGATTCTATACACTTTTTTGTTTGTTTTATTAAAAAAAAACAAAAATGCTGGGTTAAATACAACCCGATGTATTTAAAATTGATTTTAAAAAAGAGGTATATAAACAAATTAATAAACACATTAAAAGTGAGATTATAGACAGGTAAATGAAATTAAATAATTCACACACCAAATTTTTATTTATTTATTTTTTTTATTTTTTTTTGAAGTTGCATTTCTAAAAACCACAACAGGAACACAACAGTCTACAGAACTGAATGTGTCAAGAAATTATTCTGAATGAATCTTTTCAAAATATTTTACCTGATTTATATTCATCTGCTTCTCCCATTTGCTCTTTTTACATTGACTACCACTCTAATACAATCAGATACAACAATCATTTCTCAAATATTTATTACAATACTGATAAATTGTTAATAGTATGAGATGACTGGATGCTTTCAACTTATTTCCTATTGAACTGTCACCAGCTGAATTACAGTGGTCAAACTGTTTAAAATATAAGGGACAAACTCGATCATAATGCACAATGTTTCCACCTTACATGCATGGAGTAGGCTGTTTTTACTAGTTAGCTCACCTGAATATGTTCGTAGATTTATGATGTTGGATGTCTTCGACATGAAAAGCAGTCAAAAGTGGAAAACAACTTCGGAATGGAAATATGAATATTTTATTTGTAAACATGATCATATACTTTTTCCCTTATTTCAGTTAATCTCATAAAACAAGCGAGCTAACCTTGTTGAAAAAAACAGCATATATGGTTAGGTATGTTTTGAAGCACGGCTGCTGGTTTGAGCTGGTTTAAACTGGTTGTGTGCTGGTTTAAGCTGGTCAAGTGCTGGTCCTAAACTGGTCCTGAGCAGGAGTTGTTTAGGACCAGTTTAAGACCAGCAGTTGACCAGCTAAGGACCAGCTTAAACCAGCAGCCATGCTTCAAAACATACCTAACCAGCACATGCTGTTTTTTTCAACAGGGAAGCCAGCAGATATAGTACAAACAAGGCTGAAGGCACAAAAAGCGGAGGAACAGTCAAACTGATTCAATTGAGTGAGTCATTTACGAACGAACTAATGATACACGGATTATTTACACTGGAGCCGCTCCAATTGATTCAAACTCAAACTTGTGACTTCGATCATTTATTTCAAGATAGCCTATTCACTAACAAAAACTGGTTCAAAAAAGCCATTAATTTTCGAATTTCGGCATGCTTGTAATATACAGCGTATAGTAATGGGTGAAACTGAGCTTTTCGAAACTCTGAATAAATCATCGCGTCGCAAAATGATTCACTGGATCGCGTGTCGCGAATCATTTGCTTTAGATCGGAACTTCGAAGTCGGTTCGTTAATCATTATTCAGATCGGGGTATCATGAATCATTTGATTCAGATCGGAATTAAGCGGGTTCGTGATTCTTTTGATTCAGATCGGGACTTCGGAGCACGTATCGCGAATCATTTGATTCAGATCGGGTCTTCGGATCGCGAATCTTTTGTTTTTTTAATTAAACAGTACAAAACATCAAACCATTAAGGCAGTGCAGTTATAAAAACAAAACAGAAAAAGAAAGAAAGAAAGAAAGTATACACAAAATAAAAAACTAATAAATAAATAAAAAATAAAAAGTTATCCTACACCTTGAGGACACATAGAATAAATAGGTTTACAGCCTAGAGAGAAAGGCCTACAGTTTTTTTTAGGATTAACAGAACTTTAGATAGTTTCCATATCTATGTCTAGATCAACTTTGAATAAAGAAAAGAGAGATTTTTCAAACTTCATTTTTGATTGTCTTTGGTTCAATGCAGTTTTTAAAAAAGAAAATGCTCAGCAATGATGTTGACTGATGAATGGTTTGTTTTTAAGCATAAAACATTAGACAGATATGTAAACAACATTGAAAACCTGATTGTCACCACAGGAGGTCTTTAAATGCAAATATTACTTTAAAGCCACAGACAGTCATTACTAAATAGCAGTTTGTTTTGCTTCAGGACCCGACATCAAATAGAGATCCAACACAGTACCAAAACAGTTTTTCATACAGAAGTAACAGAAAAGTCCTTAAAAAGTAATATTTATATAATGTTACTTGAAAAAGGTAAATAAATAATCTATGGTCATCATTGTTGCCAGATTAAGTGGGTTTAGTGGGAGGGACAACTTCAGAGAGCATCTGATAGGACAAAAATCTGAGCAGTATGAGTCATCTGTATTTTGTTCTGTTTTCCCATAGAAAAATACTGCAAATTTGGATAGCATATAGCCTCTGCTAAAGGTGAATTTTGCTAAGAGTCTCTGTTTAGAGGTACAGAAAAATGTACAGTAGATGACCTTAAAGCTAGCACATATGGACTAAAAGCAATAAAATTTTTATTTTAATTTCATGTGGTCTTTAAAAGTTGTAAAACCTATTTAATTTGTTATCCTCAACTCACAATTATATGGTTCATTGCATTTTATTATTTACATTTAGCATTGTTTTTCCCCCATACATGAGCCTATCAAAACATACTTGCTATTTTTGGATCCCAGCCAATGACTGGAATCAAAACGTGACTGCTGGAGCTTCCGTAATGATTTTACATGGAAAGATGCCTGTTGTTTAAACCTGACATTTTGCTTTACTTTGTTTGTTATATCACTGCATACACACTGGAAACATTTGAGGATGGTAAACAGAGCTTCTGTACCCTGCAGCGGTCCTGGGATGGGATGGGATGGGATGTCTCAAAGCTACCCAACAGAGCTGGAGTAGGAAACATATGTGCACAGTACCCTTTCTCAGCTGGCAGCCCAAACGAAACATTCCAGCAGCATTTTGCTCCCAGAGCAAGACACTGGCAGCCTGTTTTGTGTCGCAGAGGGCAGTGGGGTTTAGTGCTACTGGAACCTGCTGGCAAACATGCTGCTTAAGTTATTATTACAGTAAGCATGTAGCAACCAAAGATCAATGTGCTGAAAAATATTGAAGATAGCCTACTCTCATCTCCTCTTGCTAAACCATGTTTATCCACACCGTTAAAATCATTACACCACAGCATGGAAACAAATGTTAAGTCTAATAACATCTGTATTACATTCAGAGTTACACAGTAGAATGCCTGAGACCTTTATAAATAATTTGATGTCTGTTTCCCTTTAGTATCAATCCAGAGTAATCAGACATTTTTTTCTTGTCACTATTTTGACCTTCTAAATTTAAATCAGATTATCAGTTTTGGTAAATTGTTGTTATATCTTGCATTATCAGTGGTGATTTACAATCTGCTTTGGACCAAAATGCATAAATCATAAGCCTCCAGTACACCTACACATGGCTATTATAGGATATCTTTGTCTGTGAAGGACCTTTCTAATGCGAAACACATGTGCAGCCATTAATGGCTCAACATAATGTGGTTTTTCACTCTCTGTATATCAAAAATGTGCTTCATGTGGCTCTATATCTACATTTATTGTTTCTATTCAAGTCAAAAAAATATATAATTAGGTTACATTAGGTTACACCATTATTAGGTTACACCATTTTTAAAGTAATAGTTCACACCAAAATTAAAATTTGATGAAAATGTACTCATTCTCAAAAGATCCAAGATGTAGATGAGTTGGTTTCTTCATTCAAACAGATTTGGAGAAATGTAGCATTACATCTCTTGCTCACCAATGAATCCTCTGCAGTGAATGGGTGCCGTCAGAATGAGAGTCCAAACATCTGATAAAAACATCACAATAATCCACAAGCAATCCACACCACTCCAGTCCATCGATTAATATCTTGTGAAGTGAAAAGCTGCATGTTTCTAAGAAACAAATTCCTCATTAAGACATTCTTAACTTCAAACTGTTACTTCCTCTATCCATAATATTTCTTTCTCCAATAAATAAATAAAAAAGAAGTCGTCTTGTCTGAATCAGGAGAGAAATATGCACAAATCAAACACTGTTCACAAGCAAAATCAGTCCATAACAGTTCTAAACAAATATGTCAGTGTATGTTGATATTAGAGGACAATTCACTGGAAGAAGTGTTTTTGAGGATTATGGACTCATATATCGGCCAGGAGGGATGGTTTAAAGTAAAAAAAAAAAAAAAAAAAAAAAAGCACCTTAATAATGTATTTGTTTATTACAAACACACATCTTGTTTGCTTTTCAAGACATTAATAGATGGAGTGGAGTGGTGTGGATTACTTGTGGATTATTGTGATGTTTTTATCAGCTGTTTGGACTGAATTCTGACGGCACCCATTCACTGCAGAGGATCCACTGGTGAACCAGTAATGCTAAATTCTCCAAATCTGTCCCGATGAATTTTCTTTTTTGGGTGAACTTTTCCTTTAAGGGTAAGATCAAGTATTATAAATAACTCTTTAACGTAACAACTTTTAATGTACACTCTGTTCACGTTTTACAGTATATTGGTCTTTACTGAGACTTTCCAGCAGAGCAAAAATATCAGTGCTTGGCAACTTGAAACTTGCTTGGAAAATGCACAATGAAGTCAGAGCTATTCAAACATAAATGGAATTTAGGGCAGTCATTTCATGCTAGTCATAAGTTTCAAATTAAATCTTTGTATTGCATGCATCTGTTCTCTTTTAGCAAGAATGACAGAGTGAGTTTTCATTGATGGAAAGGCTTACAGTAACAAAACCCAGCCAAGCTTTAGTGTTCGTTCAGAAAAGGCAGTGACATAAAAGAGACAAACTGTTTTGATTTCTGAAACTGAAAAGAATAAGTTCTTCTTCTGTCCTTACAGACAGACACAGATGTTTGGGGATCTGGGTGGATGACTTTGACAACACACATGACCTGCTCTACATATGTTGCCCTCTGATTTGGCCTTTTGCTGTGTGGGCTTGACCCACAATAGCTCTCTTATATCACATGCAGGACACCCAGTGGGAACAGATTGTAGAACTAGGTTTCCAGTGTCCATAAAACTCACAGCTTGTGAAAGCCTGAGCCTTGTATGAACAAAATCTGTGAAGATGTCTGCTGGAGACACAAAGTAAAACAGGAACAGAAATTAAACTTAATCACCTTAAATGGTACAAAAACATCTCGCTCCACTCAGGAAGAGTAATGGTTCATTTAATACTACTTAATACACTTGCTGGCCTCTGACGTTGTTTGTTACTTCAGGTGTCTTCAGCTGTTCGAAAACATTGTCCAAAGTAAATGTGAAAAATAGTATTCTATCTTGTATATGCATTTTTATGTGTAGATTAAAACCCAAATTTTAGGAACTGTTTAAAGAGTTGTTAACATAAATGTAAAATATTTTTTAAAGAATTTAACAGAATAGATGAAACAGTTTTTTTTTTTTTTTTTTTGAAGAGAAAGACTGACCCCTGGTGATTACTTTAGGAAGTGCCTGCATGTTTCATTCATCAGATAGGCTGTGTTAGAGCAATTTAGAAAAAAAAATACATAAAAACCTTATGATTTGAAGATAGGTGTTATATAGGCATATTTTATTGATATGAACATATAAGAATGTTATTTTTAGCAAATATTTCTCACATTTATATTATCAATGTTCTTGGAATGAAATAAATAAATAAATAAATGTTTTTAAGTAGTTATAAAAAAAAATTATACACATAACATAATCTGCTGGTGGGGCTACAAGGATAAAGTGAAACAATGTGAGCTCTGATGGTCAGTCTGAGAGTCTTAATGCTAGACCACTAACATGTGCTTTAAACAGGGATAGAGAGCCAGTGCATATAGTGTATAAATAGATTCACTACTAAGGATGTCAACATAATGTTCAGATTAAGATGAATCATACAAATTTGAATCCACACTTACCCCTTTGCTCATTCATGACAATATCAAGATTCTTCATTCATTCACTTTTTGAAAGACCCTAGAGAAAACCTTGAGAAAAACTCTGAATGAAGATGTTTTCACATCTGCACAATCAATCCAATGCAATTTAAAAAGCATCATATAGTCTAAAACTTACAGTTAAAACAATATTTTTCTAAAAACTTTCTCCAAGTGTTACCTACAAGATTAAACATACTACTTACAAAAATTAAATGAATGGTATGCTTATGTAGGCCTATTGATTGTAAAGTCCATACATCCAATAGAAGATAGATAGATAGATAGATAGATAGATAGATAGATAGATAGATAGATAGATAGATAGATAGATAGATAGATAGATAGATAGATAGGCGAACTAATTAATTTGAACATGACCTCGTGTGTATGCGCGAGTAAGCAAGCACCGCGTTACTCTCTCTCTATTGGTTGTTGCACTGCTGAAGTTTTAAAAGCCAGACAGAGTGGAGCCAACTTTCGTGACGTCACGTGACCGTAGCACAACTTCAGGACAGCGCTTGAATAACATGGCAACCAGCTGTATCCTTCCGCCTTTATATAGACTATAGATCTAAGTGCATTTGGTGGTTGCTCGTTGTGTCAAGTCCGATTGTATGCTGTACACAAATTAGGCTGTTTGTTTTCCAGATAATATTCACATAAATAGATACCGTATAAAAAAATTTAATGTAAAATGTTAGAAGTCCATTTTAGTACATTTTTGGCTAAATGTATTAAAATAAATCGTTAAAGCAGATTAAATTAAACGAGATAGCCTATTTTATTCAGCTGTATACGCATTGCAAGGTTGGGCATTTTGGATTATTATTATTATTATTATTATTATTATTATTAATTATATTTAGGGCCTATTATTATTATTATTATTATTATTATTATTATTATTTGTTATTAGATGTAGGTAATAATGATTTCTGTCTGTTTGAAACTGTTGTCTGTTTTTTTATGTATGCACAAATGTTCATATCAGTCTACATGTGCTCCAGTACTGTGTTTTTTCAGTAAAATCACAGTGGCAAAATATCCATATAAATCTCAATAAAGGCAATACAGAAACAAACAACTTAATAATAATAATAATAATAATAATAATAAATAGTAATAAATTCAGTGCCAGATAGCAAGTTGAACGAATGAACACTAATAACATAATAGAACATTGTAATATTGTAATAGAATAAATTAAATAGAGTTAATTTAATCACTTACAGTTACATTCACCTTCATATAGGTCCCTCTGATCTCATTAGAAAAGGTATTTGACTGTTAGTAAATGCCTTCTAATGTTGTCCATCTTAAAACCACTATAGAGGAACCATAATACTCACATAATACAATACTATACTCCATTAATCACAGACATCTTTTGATGATCTCAAGCGCATCTGCATGCACAGAAGAGTAGTAGGTTGTCAAATGGGCGGATGGATATGCACTAATGTGATTCGCCTCCAGTCTGTTTGACGCCAGGTCTGGTGAGAGACGAGGGAAAGAGAGGCAGGAAAAAAGGGAAAAAAAAACTCCTTCATGTTGGTGTCTGTAAAACAGAGCAAAGGTCGACAGACGCTACAGCATTTCATGAGAGGTATGCAATCTAATGATAATACATCTAGCCGATAAAGACGGTTCAGTGGTCACTTATC
The DNA here is from genome assembly GCA_039654775.1 of Spinibarbus caldwelli. Taxonomy (NCBI): domain Eukaryota; kingdom Metazoa; phylum Chordata; class Actinopteri; order Cypriniformes; family Cyprinidae; genus Spinibarbus; species Spinibarbus caldwelli. The sequence goes on along the minus strand of CM077246.1, from coordinate 5,228,750 downwards.
AACTTTATTCCAACAGGGATGGTGGTTTTCCCGCAGGGGGGTGTTGAGAAGTGATTGAAAAAGTTTCCTTGCTGTTTTTTCTTTCTTTTTTGTGCGAATGAGGTGAGGAAAACACGTGAACGAAGTATATTTATATTTTCTAAAAGGAGTATTTAAAATATTTAAAACGGATTATAGACCGTTATTTTGAGGTTGTAATGGTTATTTGGGTTTTATTAATGTTAAACCACAAACTGCAAATCTAAACGGCTAACTGGCTATGTAGCAACTCGGCTAGCAGTAAGTTTTCACACAATACAAAAATAAAAAAAACTAATGTAACGAGAATGTATCCAAAAATATGTCGTTGTGATTTTTGAAAGTTATGAAAACGGGTCATTTTATAGTAAAAGCGGTTTGAATTTAAACCGAATTTCCATGTTTTGAACTCAATCCCACAAAGTTGCGGCTAATGTAGCTTAGCTTCACTCCTCGTTTATTCAGCTAATAAATATTTATGATTTCACACGAAGTCGCGCGGATTTACATACAAAACCCCACGAGGATGAAATAAACAACGGCGTACTTTAATAATAATTGGTGTATAGTTAAAGAAAGTGACTGTTCACATTCTTGTAAGGAAAGATGTGCGTGTCGTAGCGTGTCTTACTGGCTGTGTCTCAAAACCTAGTGTGTTGCCCACTCAGACGGCATTTTTGGGCATTATACTCTAAAAACTGGTGTTCTGCCTTGGCTCGGACTTTCTAAACGTGCCTTTGATGCCCAAAATGCTGTCTAGATGGGCAGCTCACTTGGTTTTGGACAGTCAGCGAGTCTGTCTTCAGTAATATTCGTTTAAATCTCTTGGAAACACATTCATAGATGTTTGCTTATGATTTACCGACTGAATCTGATGGGCAAAGATTATATTTTAGCATCTGTTTGATCGTAATCGTGGAGAATTTGAGCTGATGTGATGAGTTGATATCAGCCATCTCTGTGTGCGGTCTTTGGAAATCTCCATAGTGTCCTAATCAAATTTTTCTGAGCTGTTATCATCCTTGAAACATTTGGAGAAAGATGTTGTGAAGATGTAAATAGATGGTTTGGGGATTTGTTGTGTGGTCTGAGACTTGTTTATTGCTGTTTTTTGTGGAGAGTTGTTAAGTTTGTTTTAGACAAAGAGCTTCAAAATCATATTTTTTTCCTTGACCTTGGTGCACAGAGATAAATGTTGCACATTGAATGACATTTTCCTAAGTATCATAATAGCAGTTATTTGTAGAAACACATTTGAAAGACACCGGCTTGTTTTTGACCTTGACCAAGGGGAGGTTTAGATACGGTCAGCTTGTAACATGTTATCGGAGATAGAGTGCCTTCAAAGAGCACCATCACCATGTTACTGGCTTTCATTCATCGCATAATAAGATTCTGGTTTATCAAAGCCTATCATTGCTTTATTTCTATAATGGTGATGCATAAATGATTGTCTTGTCAATACGACTGAACGTACTGTTCTTTTTCAGTAGTCTTCTATATGAGATTTCAAATTTATCTAAATTGAAACACTATATGCATTATGATTCATATTCATAGCTCACTTTGATGTACAATATGTACACTTTCTTTTAAGCAGAGTAAAAATGAAATGAGTCTGGATTCGTAAGCATTATAAACAAGATTAAAAATATAATAACAGAAAATATGAGTATGCCACATGATGATAATTTTTTTTTTTTCAATAGCTGCTTAACACGATGAAAAAAAATCTTGTTTCACGTAGTGGATCTAACATTGTAATTAAAAATTGGTTGATACACACACAGTGTTTCAAGATCTTGATCTTTAACATCTTGATGTGTTAAAAGTTTTTTTTTTTTTTTTTTTCCCCCAGATAATCACATTTTTTCATGGGTGGAGCTGTATTATTTTAATATTTGTTGCAATATGGCAATAAATCATATTTTGCATCTGCACTGGTTGTTTTGAAGTTTCTTCTTTGCATTTTTGCAATAGCAGAATTCATTTCCATTGAGAGCCTCTGAATATCTGCCAACATGTAACATCTGTCTCATAGATGTTCATGTGAGTGTTCACATCTGTTGTCAATCTTGAGCTATGATCTGATCCTGAATAATATTGATTAAAATGAATGCTGCAGATGTATACCTTCAGAAACAGAAACCTGTTTTTCTTTGTAGTATTTCAGGCATGGAGAACAATGGGGTGGTAATTGTTTATGTGCAGCATAAAGAGGGTCTATCCCTATTTGTGTAGATGATGTAAGGCTCCAGGGATGGAGAGACTGGATGGTGTCAAGCAATTAAACAGCCCCCCTCTGAACGACTGCATCTTTGTCTTGGATGGGTGTGACGGCTCTCCTCCTTATTTAGAAAAAGAGATCTTGTTCTGGGCTTGTAAGATAGTCTTTTTTTTCTGATCAAATTCAAACTGATTAAATTGTAAATCCGTACTTCTGTCTTGCATCTGTCGTGCTCTTAAATGTCACTGAAATGTTAGATGGCTCTTTCAATCTGGTTATTATACCTAATTGTATGCATAATTTGATTTTAAGGATAATGCATGGGTTGAAGCCCACTAGAGGCATTGCGACTGCACGACAGTCCTCGTAATAAATCATTTGATCCAGTAAGGAATAAAAGCACCTCTTCCTTGGTCTGGAGCTCTATTAGTGTCCAAATGTGACTCCATTATGATTTAGAAAGCTGATTTCATGTGTAATTTTGCAAATGGCACTGCTCTTGAATGTAGATCATAATTATAAAGCAGCATCAAGATGCACATCATCTGATAATCATGTTGTGGTCAGCATCTTAATGTTATTTTCATTATTTGGGATGAAGCAGATGACTGTCAATTTTCATTTTATGGGCATATTAGCCTCACGCCAAACATTGCTTCTTCACTTTTAAAGCAAAATGTCTCTCTCTCCTCATGAAATAAGAGCATAGAAAGAGTAAAAGCTTTAAGTGGGAGGCTTTTGTGACTGCTAGAAAAATCAATATGGGTAATGCTTTCTGTGCTTCTCATTTTGCAAATGGAGTAGCTGAGTGTAGAGGCAGGATGGAGATAGGGAGCAGGGAAGTGTGTGTTTGTGTATTGAGCTTCTATATTGCTGATCTGAGTCCTGTACTTCCTATTGTTAAAGCTACGCTATCATCGGTCACTCAGCAAACAAGGCAGAGTGTGCTGGTTACAAGCTGATTACTTGTTTCTGCTGATAAGCAAGGCGTTTTGGTGTGTGCCGACTCATTGAACATAATTGCATTAATTGAATAATTTCAGGAATTCAATATCTGGCTTGATTTTACCATTCACAGTGTTAGTCATTGATCAGAATAGAGCAGTTTAAAGTAATGATGAGTTTCAATTCAAGTTATGCTCTATTGACAGCATTGGTGGCGTAGTGTTGAGTAGCACATAAAATACTTGTCACTCAGTTTTTTAAAACATACAGAACATGCTGTTTCTATGCTTGCTTGCTTTGTCAATATTACAGCTTCTATGATAGTAACTGTGTGAGGATCCAAGAACAGGACTTTTTACATACAAAATTGGAAAACAGGAATTACATCAGTGACAAACCACCCCCAGTGAAATGCAGGTACTTTTTCCACAGTAAATAGTTTTTTGTTTTTGTTGCTGTGACCATGACAGAAGACTTCTCCAGTCTTAAAAACATTTGACACATACAGTTTTTTTTAATGCAAACTTCATAGCACACACAATACACATTTTAAAGAAAAATTAATAAATGCATTTTAATGCTTTTTGTATTTTAAACCGTTCAAGTGCATATCTCCATATACTTATTAGTGCCTGCTTAGTATTACTGCTATTTTTGAAGGACTAGTAGTTTTTTCCAACTGAAGCTGTCAACAGAGCTAAACTTACACTACCATTCAAAATTATTATTTTTTATTATTGCTTTTTTATTATTATTGCTTTATTCAGCAAAGACACATTAAATGGATCAAAAGTCACATTACACTGACTTTTATAATGTTACAAAATATTTGTATTTTAAATAAATGCTGTTCTTTTGAATTTTTAATCAAAGAATCCAGAAAAAAAAATGATTCATTTCCGCAAAAAATATTAGGCGGCACAACTATTTTCAGCATTAATAATTATAAGAAAAGTTGAAACTCAGCTAATTAGAAGGATTTCTGAAGGATCAAGACTAGTGGTCGACCGATATATCGCCAAGGCCGATATATCGGCCGATATCTGGCATTTTTTTCAAATATCGGCATCGGCCGATAAGTTTTTCTTTTTGGCCGATGCCGTTTATTTTGACGGCACAACGGACTTTTATTTTGACGGCATTGAGAGCGGCAGCGCCTGAGCATACAGCGCTCACATTCTCCCTCTTGTTCGCCGTCGTCGTTAACAGTTCTGTCTAATACGGATAGAAGGCTGTCTAATATAGAAGGCTGTCTCAGATAGAACTGTTAGACAAAGGAATTAAAAGGTATACAAAAGTATTATAACGATTGCTTTAATATTATTAGTAATAGAAAGGCAAACATTATAATACTTTCTCGTTTGCATTCAGCAAATGCGTATTTATATCTTTGAATGACTAATGAACATTTAATTTCACAGACTTTGCAGACTAGTCGAATCCAGCTGTGAGATTTTATAAAGTGTGCATTTGTAACCTACATGATCCCGTGTTCTCTGCTTTCAGAGTTCAGCTTCACTGGAGACGCGTGATCGACAAACTTTAAACTCGTGATTTCAAATTATGCTGCGCTTTATGCTTTTGCCTGCTATTCATGTCATTTTCACTGTGTGCTGTATGTAAAATGAGTGTTACCTTGGCTTTATTTGAAAAAATATGATTCCCAATGCACACAAACATCCCAGAATACTGAGTGCCTTGTTGATTACAGTGTTTACTTCCTTTTTAATTATATTCTTATTAAATATTTATTTATTTGTGAAAATTACTTTGTCATCTAAAGTATGTCAAAAAACCAATATCAGTCGACCACTAATCAAGACTGGAGTAATGATGCTGAAAAGTCAGCTTTGCATCACAGGAATAAATTACTTTTTAAAGTATATTAAAATAGGAAAGCTATTTTAAATTGCAAATAATATTTCATATTACTGATTTCATTGTATTTTTGTTCAAATAAATGCAGCCTTGGTGAGCATTAGAAACTCCTTTTAAAGAAAAAGGGCGCAGAATATCTTAACAACCCCAAACATTTGAACAGTAGTGTATATTGAACTCCTAACATTACCTTTAATTCATCTGATGAACTGCAAAATTAGATCTGTACTCCTGGTGGAAGACAATATGTCAGTTACAGCTTGTGCTATTAATGTCAGGTCTGGTTTGATTTGCTCCTCCTTCCGTTGTATATATGTGCCTGTACACACACAGGGTCTGAATAATATCGGGGAAGCTCTGTTGTACTGATGGTGGAGTGAGAAGAGATGACCTACTTTACTTACTGTTTGGAGATGTTTGGCTGTTGTTCGCCCATCTTAACTGCGCCTTTGACTAACAATGATTACTGATCCATCATTCTCATTTTACATAATGCATGGTGTGGTTTGACAGGACAAACACTGTAGTGGTCGGGGAGTGGGAAGTGCTTTGAATAGTAACATTTTGTCCCGAAGAGCCAATGGGCTGATGTTTGGCAGCTGAAGAGGTCAAGGGGAAGGGATGTGGCTACAGGAAGTGCCTCTCAGTGGTCTTATATCCTTTCTGTCCTGGTTACACTTGCAACTTTTTCAGCAGCTGTGCTGTGCTCCATTCGTCTCGCTCTGGGAGCTCCCTGGGTGGGGCAGCGGGAGGCTGTTGCTTACAGATCCAACACAATGAGTCTGTTGTAGTTCATCATAACACATGACAGATGGGTACATCCTAACAGTTATCTGCAAGACCTCAGATGTGTGCGTAAGTGTGTGTGACTTTTATAACTGAATAGGCGGTAGCGTTTTTTTGCGCACGTCCTCTGGACAGTGTTTTTATTTATCTGTATTTTTTTTAAGATGTCTAAAATTGTCATTGTGTGCACTGATGTAGTGGTTTAAATGATTGGTCACTTGTTACAAAACTTGTAAGTAGTCTAATTATGCTATTCAAAGACAATCTTAGCCTGTTTTTCAGCACTGTAAAGAGCTGAATAGCTGTAGGGTAACTGTTTGTCACCCATAAAGGGCTATGGACTTATTTTTTATTTTTTTTCTGTCCACACCAATTTTAAGTTAAAATTTGTGTGAATGCATGAGGAAAAGTATATATTTTAAATCAGTGAGTCCCAACTTTTTTGACTTAAATGCTTCCCATTATCGACAACAATATTCAAAGGCCCCATCATATAGGCTAATTGGTTTCCGCATCTGCTGTAATGTCAGTTTTATTCTCAAATTTTTTTTAATTTTTTTTTTAATGTGCGGAATCTGGGATTGTTCATAGTAGGGGTGGGTGATATAGCCTCAAAATTACATCACGATATTTCAAGAATATTTGCAATATTGATATTTATGACGATATACAAAAAAAATTGAACAATATTTTATTGGTGATTGCAGTTGGCAGGCAGCAGCATTTATTAGTGCAATCACAATGAAGGGCATTTTCCATCCTTTTCCAATGAGCTACTGTCATTGATGACAGACTACCTAATTTGAAGTGTAAATCTATTGTCATAAGGTGACAGGAGCAGCATTATAGTGCAATAGTAGTGACCAGTGTTGGGCAAATTACTTTAAAAAAAAGTAATTAGTTATAGTTACTAGTTACTTCTCACAAATAGTAACTGAGTTAGTAACTGAGTTACATCATTATAAAAGTAACCAGTTACCAGGGAAAGTAACTATTGCGTTACTTTTTGATAAAAAAAAAGTTAAAATGTCAAATAACTTGGATGCATCCAATATTAAATGTTAAATGAATGAAATGGACATATATATAACAATTTAAAAATATTTATTTAACACTGATCATTTTTTAACATTCTAGCAGACATTATACAAACAAAGCACAATTTAACTTAAAGGGATCATATGATGCAATTTCAAGTTTTCCTTTCTCTTTGGAGTGTTACAAGCTGTTTGTGCATTAGGGCTGTCAAAATGACTGAAAAACTAAATTCGAATTTTCTACTTAAATATAATCAAAATTTGAATTATATTCAAATTTAAAAGGCATAATTTCAGTTAGGGGGAAAAAAGCTTTTGGCTTCTCTCCTGAGGGCGCATCGAGCAAAATATTATGCACGTTTCTTCAAAGCGTAATAAAATAATGACTATCTTTGAAAAAAGTGCATAATGTTTAAAATAATGTTTATAAACCGTATATAATTAATAAAGTTGCTTAAACAATTAGAAAAAAAATAGCACCATGCATGTATGTATAGTTTAATACAAAGGACCGAAAACCAATCACAAAGAGTAGGCTACTTTCTTCATTTAAAAACTTGACATGCAGTGGGATGGGGAAAACCCGCCATAAAGTCTTGACTTGTTTTTTAAAAGTTGAACTCTCATTAATTTTACATGGCTTTCTAAACATGCGTCTCTCTTGTGCGAGATGCGAGTGCAACGGTGATAGATGTCCCTATAGAAAATGCGACAAATATGCGTTCTGTGTGAATGGCTTGGTTTCAGTTTCGCCGTAAACAACATCATCTCCACACTGATGCTCTCGTTTTCCGCAATATTTTGAATGAACAACATAGGGCCGCATCTAGTGGGTTCAATTGGATAGGCTAACAAAAGCAACAAAATGCAACGTTTTGCATTCGAATGTGGATTTTTTATTTTATTTTTTTTATTTCAACGAATATTCGAAATTCGAATTTTTTTTGACAGCCCTATTGTGCATAGATAAGATTCCTTAAGTTGCAAAGACTAAAGTCTCAAAACCAAAGAGATGTTCTTTATAAAAGTTAAGACTCGACCACGCCCCCCAAAAATGGCTCATTCAAACACCCCCCCACATGTCTACGTCATGGTGTGGGGCGATTTGCAAAACACCGCCCAAACGTAAATGCAAAGAAAGAAGGCGGAACTATTATTCTCGCTGTAGTGTTGTTGCTGCCGCTGGCACCATGTCCTGGAGACGCTGTGTTTCATTGTGAAAGCGAAACTACTTTGTTTGGGCTTCCAAAAGAGGACACAACTAGAAATCAGTGGTTAAGTTGTATTTACAACACTGTTCCAGAACAGTTCAACCCAAATATTCAAGTGTGTGCAATGCAATTTACGGAGGACTATTTCCTGAACCTGGGAGTAGCCTGTCAGGAAATAGTCCTGAGGCCTTCTCTCCTGAGGCCACAAGAGGGCGCATCGAGCAAAATTAATTATAGTAATTATAATTAAAATTCAATTTCAGAATTCCAAAAGTTTTAAGAATTTAAGAAGTGAATTTACATGACTTTTCCAGTTGTTTGTTTTATTTTATAGCGATAAGTATTAAAAAAAATAAAAAAGGAAGTAGGGTAAACGTACCTATTAAGCTCACGTACCCATTAAGCACACTACCATTTTTGAGCTCAGATTATAAAAAGAAAAAATAATCTCAGGGTTTTTCCTGGGTCAAAAAAGGCCTTCGGTTGTGGCTGACGGTCATCCACACACACAGTAAAAAGTAACCCCACCACCACCACGTGATCTGCGAGCCCAATATTGACCTAAAATAAATGCAAAGAAACAGTTAGTGATTTTTGCTTATCATAGGCTACTTATTCATGAAAGAAAAAACAGTCACTGTCAGGGCATATATTAAAACTGGCTTTCATATTTTTGTAGGATCCTTCTTTGCTAGACCTGACAATTATTTTGGTATAATCATATCAATATTGAAAAGCATTAAAACATTGCATTAAAAAGTTTATAAAGAATAATTAAAAAAAAAAAATTTTATTTGAAGGTACAAATTCAATCACAAAAAAAAACAGAACACTAAAATCAAGCAACAAGGCACTCAGTTTGATCAGTTATAGTATATTCATAGCCGTTGTTCACTGACAAGCTGCGCAAAACCACGTTAATAATGAACATGGATTTGTGCAGCTTGTCCGTGAACTACGGCTCTGTGTAGTAAATGCTGCTCAATGTGAAATCACGCACGTGATGGAATTTACCGCTGATTAGAGAACCGGCTTTACTGACAAGATGCACATTAAATATCGCACAATATTTATTGTGCAGCCCTAATTAAATATGTTAACTCAAATCTGCAGACTGGTTCTGACCTTAAGCAATTATCAACTTCTCCAGACTGTAAATCGGTGGAAAATCAGGACAAAAAATTGTGTAGTGTATTGCTGGCTTAGGATATAAATAAGTTGTCATCTATTTAATAAGAGGCTTCATAATGAGGCTAGTTTCTGTGTTCATCCCCATGAAAGAAATATTTTATTGGTTTGTTTTGTTATTAGATTTTTGAATATGTTACTTAGCTGAACATGGACTAGTATAGATGTTGCAATATGATTGACTGACACTTTTGAATGACACTATGAATATACTATAACTGATCAAACTGAGTGCCTTGTTGCTTGATTTTAGTGTTCTGTTTTTTTTTTGTGATTGAATTTGTACCTTCAAATAAAACTTTTTTTTTTTTTTTAATTATTCTTTAGAAATGTTGCTTAAAATAAACAAGAATTTTTAATAAAACATGATGTGAGCTTATTGGGAACAGGGGTGTGCTTAAAGGGTACAAAAATGTACCCATTAAGCACAGCCAGACTTTTTGCATTTAATGATGTACATCTTAATTGAAATGCTTTTGTCATTTAAAATAAAATTAAATATTATTGTGTGAGATTAATATTTTATTTTAACAACTTTTTGTACTCAAACTGATATCTTGTGCACTAAAAATGTCTCAATGTAGATTTTGGTGAGCTTTTCATGTCTAGAAACTAAACTTTTCAAATTAGGCTACCTCATAGGTTCTTCAAAGGAAACATATATTAATGGGGTGAATTAAAATAAGAAATATCTTTGTTTTTCAATCTTTTTATCTTATTTTAAAGCTTCTTTGTCTTATTCATCTTGAGGCTCCCTTTGGAAGTTTGGCCCTTACCTTCTGGTGGGGAAACGCTGTCTTACTGGAATATATTGGAACTGTTTACTGGAACCATTTTTTTTAAAAACCATTTTAATCATCTTTTTCCACTTAATTAATTTTAAGTTTTAAATGAAGTATAAATATTCCATGTATCTTGTCAGATGATAACGTGACCCTGGCCCACAAAACCAGTCATAAGTAGCACGGGTATATGTGTAGCAATAGCCAACAATACATTGTATGGGTTAGAATTATCCATTTTTCTTTTATGCCAAAAATCATTAGGATATTAAGTAAAGATCATGTTCAATGAAGATATTTTGTAAATTTTACTATCGTAAATATCAAAACGTAATTTTTGATTAGTAATATGCATGCTAAGAATGTCATTTGGACAACTTTTAAAGGTGATTTTCTCAACATCTTGATTTTTTTTGCACCCTCAGATTCCAGATTTTCAAATAGTTGTATTGCAGCCAAATATTATCCTATCCTATTAAACCATACATCAATGGAAAGCTTATTTATTCAGCTTTCAACTGATGTATAAATCGCAATTGCAAAAAATTGACCCTTATGACTGGTTTTGTGGTTCTGGGTCACATATAAGGTCATGAACGTTACATGCAAAAAAAAAAATTAAAAAGTATATAGTATAGGAGATAGACAGTCCATGTGATCTTTGTCATCATTATGAATCGTATACATGCATTTTATTTCCAAACTGATGTCAGTTTCTCTTTTTTTTTTTTTTTTTTTTTTTTTTTGTTGCAGGTGCCCCTTCTCGAAGTGTCAGCCTCTGACCGCAGCCTGTATCTGGCATGGATTAGTCTCTAATATCTAATAGTCATCTCATCGTTGTTTTCAGCCTTAATTTCTCAATTGCCCTTTACACTAATTCTCGGAGTGGTTGTGACCCAGTTCCACCCCCTTCCTGCTTCACTGCAGGCCTTCCTGAGCCCTGAGCACCAGCAGCTGCGTCCTGCCTCGACTTCCTATCCTTGGTCGTGCAAGGCTAAGCTCGTCCACTCCCCTACCCCCCCACATACACAAACACACACATAATCGTCTTCCTGGCACACTGCGGGCCGAGAGCGCTTCAGATCCCACTTCCTGGTGCAGCCCAGCACTATGACCTCCATGTCCAGTCTGTTCTCCTTCACCAGCCCAGCGGTGAAGCGGTTGCTGGGCTGGAAGCAGGGCGACGAGGAGGAAAAATGGGCGGAAAAGGCTGTGGACGCCCTGGTGAAGAAGCTGAAGAAGAAAAAGGGTGCCATGGAGGACTTGGAGAAGGCCCTCAGCAGCCCCGGACAGCCCAGCAAATGTGTGACCATACCCCGGTCGCTGGATGGGCGGCTGCAGGTGTCCCACAGGAAAGGCCTGCCTCACGTCATCTACTGCCGCGTGTGGCGCTGGCCTGACCTGCAGTCCCATCACGAGCTTAAACCCCTAGAGGTGTGCGAGTATCCTTTCGGTTCCAAACAGAAAGAAGTGTGTATCAACCCATATCACTACAAACGAGTTGAAAGTCCTGGTAAGTCATGACTGATGCGTTTATATTACTTCTCATGACAGATGTTTTACAACACAAATGTTTTTTAATATTAAGATTTTCTTGGCACATTTATGTAAAAGTGATAAAAGTACACTACAGGGTAATTATAGTTAGCTAAAACCATAAAAGCATTTTTGTTACTTGAAACAAAATAATCGTGACCAGGAATAAAATAAAAATAAAAAATAATAATTAAAAAAAAAAAGTTACATTTATTTTATTTCAGCTAGTTGCCAAAGCAACATTTCTTATTTAATTTACTTTCATTTGATCATTTATTTACTTGATGTACTAAAATTACTGAAATAATTAAAACTAAAACTGAAATTAAAAAAATAATAATATAGACATATTTTAAAAAAAAAATAAATAATAATAATAATAATAATAATAATAAAGAAATAAAAAAAGTCCAAAAAAAAAACTACCAAAAAAATTACTAAAACTAAAATTAAAATGGAAACGTAAAAAAAAAAAAAAAAAAAAAAAAAAAAAACGGTAACAGTATTTTAGTAATACTAAAACAATTTGGGGTTGGTAATAAAAAAAAAAAAAACGGTAACAGTATTTCAGTAATACTAAAACAATTTGGGGTTGGTAATTTTTTTTTATTCTTTTTTTTTTTTTTTTTAAATCTTATGGTCACTAAAGCTGCATTTATTTGATCAAAAATACAGTAAAAACGGTAATATTGTGAAATGTTGCTACTATTTAAAATAATGTTTTATAATATATTTTAAAATATAATTTATTCTTGACTATAACAGAATTAATTTCTTTCAAAAAATAATTAAAAACTCCAAATCCCCAAACTTTTGAATGTGTAGTGTTTTTTTTTTTTTTTTTTTTTCAACCAGTATATCACCAGTCTTAGCAGTTTAATATTTTTTGTTGAACCATGTTAAAACTCATTTGATTAGTGACACATCATTAAATACTTATCAGCTGACTTCATCTCTCTGCCAACGCAGTGTTCTTCCGATAAGCTGTCGTTGACGGCAAGCAAACAAAAAACAGGCAAAATAACAGCGGATTGGTCATATATGTCCCCTGCGAGGATATGTGGCCTATTATTTCCTCTGCATATCCAGAAGTATAGACCGCGTTGACTATCAGATATCCTTTGCCCCCAGAGGCCTTCTGATCTCCGTAACCTCTGTTGCCCTCTGCTTAGATTGAGATGTGCACTGTATTGAGCTTTTCAAGGGCAGATATCACATGTCACTCAGGAGAGAAAACACATTTCTGTTGAAGCCAGAAAATTGATCTGTTGTGCCTTAGCTATTACTTTGGAGCCAGAGTCGGCCAATCAGCACACAGATGTCAAGGATGCAGGGCTCTTTTTTTCTGCCATAAATATTTAAATCAGAATGATGTTTAAAATACTGTTATCTTTTCTCAGTGCTTCCTCCAGTGTTGGTGCCACGACACAGCGAGTTCAACCCTCAGCACAGTCTGCTGGTGCAGTTCCGCAACCTGAGTCACAATGAGCCTCACATGCCTCTCAACGCCACCTTCCCAGAGTCCTTCCAGCAGCACAGCGGAGGAAGCTCCTTCCCCATCTCTCCAAACTCACCCTACCCTCCGTCTCCTGCCAGCAGCGGCACCTACCCCAACTCTCCTGCAAGCTCTGGGCCATCCAGCCCCTTCCAGATGCCAGGTACACACAACACCTCTCTTTAGAGCTGCACAATTAATCATTAAAAGATTGCGACCTCGATTCAAACACCCATGCCATCCCATTTTCAAATGATAACGATTCACCCGTGTCTATTAAACCTTTGAAAAAAATCATACCGGAACATTCAAATCTGCATTCTCACTGCCGCTAACACAGAGATAGCAGACATATAACATGTTAAGGTAAGAAACAGCTTCACAAACATTCTTTTCAACTACACAGTATTATTTTTGTCTTCTAGCCATTCATATTATCACAGACATACTGGGATGAAAGTTTATAGTTCACATATAAACTTTGATGTCTATGATAGCGATCAAAGTAGAGCAGATCCCCTTTTAAAAGTAACTGGCGCTTCAAATAACGTTTGTGCATTGTTTTGCCAAGTGACTTTAAAAAAATTGTCATTGAATCATTCATTCAAGAGATTCGTTCAAAAACGCTTATTCATCCAGTAATGAAACAAGTGAAGTATTTTGTAGTGAGTCATTGAATCATTCATTCAGACCACTTTTTCATAATTTTAATATTAAAAATTGTTGTATTAAATATATTTTTAAATACATATATATTAAATTGTTTAATAATTCATTCAAATTAATTACATTAAACGGATGTGTGATACTGAATGATAAACCTGTGATATGACGGTGAGTTGTGCAGTGTCGATTGCTGTCAGTAAACAATGGAAATGCCAGCTAAGCAGCACACCAAAGCCCGGTGACTTCAGTCCTGCTGCTGGGTGCCCATCACTTGGCACCGGCCCGCGCTCCCTCTATTCTGTATCGAGTGATTTGCTGATGCCTGCATCCGTAGGCTGGGTGCACTCAGGCAGAAGGACAGCAAATGTTTTATAGCGCTGTGGGTTAGAACTAAAGCTGGTTTTATTCATAGAAATTGCTTGATTCATCACAGCTTCAGATCTGCCTCAGTGATTAAAGTGATGGAAGCACTTGAAGCTTTGACTTATACATTGTGAATGAATAACTGTTTTACAATATGAGCTGCTTTTTTGTGTCGGCTAATCATTAGTGCAGTCCCAACAGCATCAACAATTCAATATTTAAACACTACCATGAAAAAGTTTGGCACCAAATGAAATTTATACTTTTATTCTGCAAGGATGCATTAAATTAATCAAAAATGACAGTAAAGATGTTTATAATGTTACAAAAGATTTCCATTTCCTTTTTAGTCATCAAACAATCCTGAAAAAATGTACTGCAGTTTCCACAACAATATACAGCGGGTAAAATAAGTATTGAACACGTCACCATTTTTCTCAGTAAATATATTTCTAAAGGTGCTGTTGACATGAAATTTTCACCAGATGTCGGTAACAATCCAGGTAATCCATACATACAAAGAAAGCAAAACAAATAAGTTCAGAAATTAAGTTCAGTGTAATAAAGTGGAATGACACAGGGAAAAAGTATTGAACACATGAAGAAAGGGAGGTGCAAAAAGGCATGGAAAGCCAAGACACCAGCTGAAATCTATCAGTAATTAGAAAGCAATCCTGCCCCTTGTCAGTGGAAATTAATATTAGTTGGTTCAGTCCCAACTGATGGCCTATAAAAAGGTGTCTCATGACCAATGTGTCACACAAGAAACATTTCATGGGCAAAAGCAAAGAGCTCTCTAAAGACCTTCGCAACCTTATTGTTGCAAAACATACTGATGACATTGGTTACAGAAGGATTTCTATACTTCTGAATGTTCCAGTGAGCACTGTTGGGGCCATAATCCAGAAGTGGAAAGAACATCATTTTACCATAAACCGGCCACGACCAGGTGCTCCTCGCAAGATTTCTGACAGAGGAGTGAAAAGAATTATCAGAAGAGTTGTCCAAGAGCCAAGGAGTGGCTTGTGGAGAGCTTCAGAAAGACCTGGAATTAGCATGTATAATTGTTTTAAAGAAAACAATAAGTAATGCACTCAACCACCGTGGCCTGTATGCACGCTCACCACGCAAGGCTCTGTTGCTGAAGAAAAAGCATGTTGAAGCTCGTTTAAAA
The DNA here is from genome assembly GCA_039654775.1 of Spinibarbus caldwelli. NCBI lineage: Eukaryota > Metazoa > Chordata > Actinopteri > Cypriniformes > Cyprinidae > Spinibarbus > Spinibarbus caldwelli. The sequence continues at coordinate 5,213,444 of CM077246.1, read as the reverse complement.
TTTGCTGCACAACATTTAGACAAGCCTGTGAAATACTGGGAGAATATAGTGTGGTCAGATGAGACAAAAATTGTACTCTTTGGATGCCATAATACACACCATGTGTGGAGGTAAAATGGCACTGCACATCACCCCAAAACATCATGGTGTAGCACTGGCAAAATTCATATAATTGAAAGGAGGATGAATGGAAAAATGTACCGATACATTCTTGATAAAAATCTGCTGCCATCTACCAGGATGATGAAGATGAAATGAGGGTGGACATTTCAGCGAGACAATGATCCCAAACACACAGCCAAGGAAACTCTGGATTGTTTTCAGAGAAAGTAAAGCTGCTAGAATGGTCAGCCAATCACCTGACTTGAATCCAATAGTAAATTTATGGAAAGAACTAAAGATCAGAGTTCATAGAAGAGGCCCATGGAACCTTCAAGATTTGAAGACTGTTTGTGTGGAAGAATGGGCCAAAATCACACCTGAGCAATGCATACGACTAGTTTCTCCATACAGGAGGCGTATTGAAGCTGTCATTACCAACAAAGGCTTTTGTACGAAGTATTAAATCAGTTTCAGTAAGCGTGTTCAATACTTTTTCCATTTTATTACATGTAACTTAATTTCTGAACTTATTTGTATTGTTTTCTTTGTATGTATGGATTACTTGGGTTGTTATCGACATCTGGTGAAAATTTCATGTCAACAGCACGTTTAGAAATATATTTAATAAGAAAAATGGTGACGTGTTCAATACTTATTTTACCCGCTGTAAAGCAGTACAACTGTTTTCAACATTGATAATTATTAAATAATTAGAAATGCTTCTTGAGCACCAAATCAGCACTGGATTAAGTGCTGCTGAAAATTCAGTGTTGCCATCACAGAAATAAATTACAAATTATAATGTATTCATAAATAATTTTAAATAGTATTAATATTTTACAATATTACTGCTACAAAATATTGCTTTTTGCTCAAATAACGGCAGCCTTGGTAAGCATGAGACTTTTAAAAAAAATAAATAAATAAATAAAACACTTTCAGTGATGATTCATTCAGATGGATCCGTTTTTCTGCAGTGAAAATCCAAAGGAAATACAGCATAATTTTGTTTCTTATATGTTCAATAAAAAAAAAAAAAAAACCCTGATATGACTGATCTACCAGACAAGCAATCTGACAACGCTCTTCTCCTTTGGCTTCATTGAATTTGTCTGGAAATTTAACTTATCGAGCCTTTTTAAAATACTTCTTGCATTAGATAATGTCTTCCAAGGATTTCTTTTAGAGCCAGAGGTGTTTTTTTTTGTTTGTTTTTTTATTAGCCATGAACTGTTTCTGGAAGAGATTGCATTCAAATATATTTTGCTGTTCTGCTTGCTTTTTATTGGTAAAACAGATACTTCTAAAGCAATATATGCGTCAAGATAATAAAATAGCTCTGCCACATATTTAAACTTGCCCAGATCATAGTCATCCAAAAAAAGTTCGCTTTAAATAGCTGTTGTTTCCACATCATGAATCTCTGTATTATTGTACAGAAGTGGGTGTTTGATGTAAGGGATTTGCGAAATCTGACACTAAAAGGTTTCCATAAGATGCGAAGTGGCTTCCTGTAAAGAATCATCAGAATTCAGGCTCTAGGGGATTGCAGTGGAAGCCCATTTGTTTGCAGCAGGCCTCATCATCTAACCGCTATCTCTCTATGGTGTCTCTTTACCAGCTGATACCCCTCCTCCTGCCTACATGCCTCCAGATGAACAGATGGGACAGGAAGGGTCTCAGTCCATGGAGACTGGCAGCAGCATGGTTCCTCAGAACATGCCCAGAGGGGGTAAGAAACTATTAACGTCCTATTCAGAAGTGAACCAGGTGTGATGTCAAAGAACATAAAAAAAAAAAACTCCCTCAAATCTGAGCATCATCATGTAGCTTGTTCATTACAGAAGTATGTGTGTATGTCTGTCTATAACATGATGTATAGAGGAAATATTGGCCTATATTGCCAATGGCCTTGCAGAAACAGCTGTTTTACTACACCCATAAAAATAAAAATATTTTGGTCATTCTTGCAGTTTGACGGAATAAAATGTAAGAGGTTAAAATTCACAACAGTCCAAAATCCAATTGCGATTTTTATTTTTAAATATAGTAATTAACACACAGTTAAAAATTGATGTCTATTTAATGATATGCTTGTTTCTACTTCAATTTGTTTTTGAAGTTTAAACATTCAAATGGTGGCTGTCATAACTTGTTTCAGTCATGGATTTATTCAAACATACATTAAGACAAAAATATATTGCATATCTGTAGCAAAATTCTCTCTAGAGTTAAGTAACATTGCGTTATATTGTTTGCAAACATTTTTCTGTGGAGTGATTTTTCACAGCATAATAAAGCGTTTTGAATTATGTGATTTAAATTGACAGAAGAATTTGAAGTAACAATGCAAAGCTCATTGCAACTGGCGCATGGCAGGCATGCTACAAATGATCTTTAGTGAAGTTTTGTTCATAAATATCGATCTTAAGATTTGAGATTTGATATTGGTTCATCAAAATGAGAATCAGTTTAATTCAAGAAATCTGTAGTATTACTGTAATAAAATGAACAACAACAGTTTACTCTTTTTACAAATCAAATCAAATGACTAGTTTTTCTTTAGAAGCTTTTATTGTAGCAACCTGGTACTTTGGAAACACAAGTTTGTTTTGCGGCAGACCAAAATAAAACCTGTGCATGGCAATTGTGTAAAGCCAGACAGTCCGATTAGAGGTCACAACATTGAGAAAGCTCTTGCCTTTTTTTTTTAAAGCAAAGTCACACTAACAACCTCTCTAGTTAAACACATTGTCATCATGACTGAGCCTGAATTTCTAACGCCGTTTGTCTGTTGTAATCTTTAAATCCTTTTGGCCCAGCATCCCCCTCTAATCTCTCCAGAATGTTTATCTAGCTGATGTGGTGAAGTATCTGAGCAAGTTGAAACAATAGATGGCTTCAGCTCAATGTCTTGTTTTATTTTGCTCTTTCAGATGTGCAGCCAGTGGAGTATGAAGAGCCCAGTCACTGGTGCTCTATTGTGTACTATGAGCTGAATAATCGTGTAGGAGAGGCTTACCACGCTTCCTCCACCAGCGTGCTGGTTGATGGATTCACTGACCCATCCAACAACAAGAACCGCTTCTGCCTGGGCCTGCTCTCCAATGTCAATCGCAACTCCACTATTGAAAACACTCGTCGCCACATTGGCAAAGGTATGCATGCAGTTATTATGATCTTGTGCACCGCAACTATGCTTTATCACACTGTGCGTTTTTTTTTTTTTTTTAAGTCATTTAGGATTGTACTTGTCAGACTGTACGAACATGATGATCATGTCACACTATGGGATCTCAGTTGTCATTAATGTCAGACTGTACTACAGTCGAGATGAGTTAAAACGGGTGCGTGCAAGAAAACTTGTCCGGAGTTTTACATTATCAACCCATACACGTCCAGTGACTGCGATCTGTATTGCATGCGGGACCGAAATGTTGGGTATCATGAAAAGTATATGAACGGCGGCAATTCCGGCGTATTTAAGAAGAATACAGTGTGTGCAGCTCTACACACCCACATGAAAACAGCGGTGCAACCAGTGTTTATATAGAAAAGGCAACATATCAGATGAATTCCGTGAGCGGAGGACGGGAGCGCTGGAGTTTATGGCTGAAAGAATAATTCTCTAGCATTAATTCTGCTCATAGCTTGTCTTGAAAAACGGAGACAGTTTGACATTCATCGTAGGGGTAGTCACACTGCAGGACTGTGCGCCAAATCTTCTGACACTGCCAGAATTTCGTCTGAGGTGAAATTTGATCGCAACAGCCATTAATCGGCTGTCGATGAACATGTCAAACCAGCGATCAAAGACTACAGATTTTAGCCTAGGATTATAGGAATCTTTTAGGATTTTCAAAATTTGTCCCAGACGACCGAATCGTGGCCAAAGTCGCACAGCGTGAGCTGGGCTTTAGTCCTGGAAACCCAGTGGGACTTGACTTTAACCTTCAGCAAAGCAGTGTTGTTATCGTTAACTAAAGCCATTAAAAACATTTTTGTTAATTTAAATATAGCTAAATATTAGGTTAAATATTAAGTGAAAAAGTTAAACTAAACGAACATTAGAAATGTTGCCTTGCCAACTAACTGAAGTTGAAATTATTTAAACTTAAAAACTATATTCATTTAAAAATATAAAAAATTAACTAATAAAATGACCGAAGCACATAAAAATAACAAAAAAGGGAACTAAAAGTTGTGAAAACTCAAAGTATAAAAATAAAAGTAATTCAGAATATGAATAAAAACTATAAATAATACTAAAATAACACAGTGGCAAAGGTTTGTCAGCATGGTGACCTATAATGACAACCTTTACCCTGTTTAGGGCCTGTTCACCAAAAAAAAAAAAAAAACTATACTGATAACTATATGGCATGCACACCACCAACTGACAATAATGGTCTAATGGTTTATTATAAGCATGTGCTGTTATTTTAATTTTTTGCCAATTTAAATGCTTGAGATCTTTAAATTCAGATGGATTCTGATTGTCAGTGTTTTAGCATTCTGGTGGATAAAAATTGTTTTGAAAGTGATTTGAATGATATTGTTTCTCTTGTTACAGCTGTGGTGTGGACTTCTCTATTCTCATGAAATTAGATTATTACATTTTATAATTATCTTTATAGTTATTGCCCTTAGTGTGCATGGCCCTTTAAAAGCAAGACATTTTTTCCATCAGTATTTAGGTGATTCATGGTGGCATGATCTGGTTTAGTAACAAAGACGACAATTGTGTTAATATTACAGTGATAACAATTAATCATCTCCACACCTAAAAAACTTAAATAAATGTTCTCAAAGTGAACATGTTTGATTACAGTGGTGAATCATTGTTGGACTGTATTATGATTGACTAGTGAAATAAATCACAGGAAGACCATCTTTTTCTAATTTTGCACAGAATGTGCAGCATTTTATAAAGCCAAATGTTAATTACTTCGCATTTTACTCTATAATAGAATATCTCAGAAGTATATTTACGATGATCTCTTCTCCCTCAGGTGTCCACCTGTATTATGTTGGAGGAGAAGTGTATGCAGAGTGTCTGAGTGACACCAGCATTTTCGTCCAGAGTCGAAACTGCAACTACCATCATGGCTTCCACCCCACAACTGTCTGCAAGATCCCCAGCGGCTGCAGCCTCAAGATCTTCAACAACCAAGAATTCGCTCAGCTGCTCGCTCAGTCTGTCAACCACGGATTCGAGGCCGTTTACGAACTCACCAAGATGTGCACCATCCGCATGAGCTTTGTAAAGGTACGAGCGTCACCACCAATGACAAGCTTTCAGATGTCTCTTTGCCTTTGACAGTTCAGGTGGTAAAATTGTAGTTGAAGATCTATCTTTGTGTAACTTCTTACCTTTATTTTTTTTAGGGCTGGGGCGCAGAGTATCACAGACAAGATGTGACGAGCACCCCTTGCTGGATAGAAGTGCATCTTCACGGTCCTCTCCAATGGCTGGATAAAGTCCTAACACAAATGGGTTCTCCTCTGAACCCCATCTCTTCTGTCTCATAATGAAGGGCCCTGCTGGGCTGGGAGAATCTTTTTTTTTTTTTTAGCCTTTTTTGTTGTTTTTCTTTTCTTTTTTTCTTCACTTTTGAAAGAAAAGGAGATCATAAGGGCTGAACTGTTTACACTACCTGCAGAAGGGTGACCGGATCCTGCGGCAGTCAGAACGAGAAGAATGAACTGGGGCTACAAGCACATCTAGCTGAGGAAAATTCTAGGCAGTGACACAAAATGGACTAACTACTGCTTTAGCAATTACCTTTCTGTTTGTTTGTTTTTTGTTTTTTTTTTGCATACAATTGTTTTAAAATGATGCTTGTATGGCTAATTTTCTCTAACTGTAGGTAATCTAGTAGATGAAACTGACATGCTTTCATGTATCTCTACTTCACTTTACACCAGTTGAAAATGGCAATTTCCTAGTTCTATGAGAATCTTTTTAATTGCTATGTTGTCTAATCCCTGTTATTCGCAAGGCATATTTTCCTTTATATGTTTACTGTTAGACTCAAAGCTCATTACAAATGTTTCCTTTTTATAGCATCTGTTGCCTTAAGGCAAATCAAAGTTACTGCTTTTAAATAAAGTTCTTTTATCTGATAAATTTGTGCTCATTTGATATGTTTTGTGATGACAAATGAAAGCTGTTGCTCTACATGTGGGCCATATGGACTGATACTTTTAACTTTTAAATCCACAGCTGTTGGCTAGCACAATATGTCCTTGCATATGTCTGTTTTCTCCAACATAGAAAACACAAAAGTGCACAGTGTAGTAGATTTCATTAGTGATGCAAGATTGTACTTGTTTTATAGAAACATATTCTGAAAGTGGAATCAGTGCTCATGGAGACTAAACTGGACACTGATGTCTGTTATTTGGTTCCCTCTACTGGACAAGACATGGAGTGTTTTTAGTACAAGTTCCTGTGAAAATCTGAAACCCAATAGTTTTGTCCGTTCCTACTCATCTTGCTGTCATTCTTGTATGTTGCAGTTCACATCAAAACGATATGCTTTCTAGGATATAAAACAGAGGAGTTTAGACATCAACAGTGAATTTAGACCACATTAAAGCCATTCTGTATAGAACAGAATAGAATTTGCTTGTCACATTCATGACTGTAACCGTCTGTTCTCATGAGAACAATCAGACCAAAATGTTTCTAAATACAGAAGTGAGAAGTGTAGACATCAGTGTGAATTTGACGAGTATTACAGTGTTACTCAGACAGCTGATTAATAATAACCATTAAAAACACAACGTCCGGTCGTTATATTAATGTATTTACTTTTCAATCAGAGAATTTTTAAAAGGCAGTATATATGAGATTAGTGTTAATACTTGTTTTCGATAAAAACACGCAGCGCGTATTAAATACAGAGCTGTTTCACCCGGCTTTAGGGAGCGCACGAGATCTCGCGATATTACTCCACAAGGTGAAAAGCGGTCTCGCGATATCAGTAAAAAGTTGAGTTAGTGGTAAAACCTTTGATAGTGCTTACATTTATTACATTGTTCGGTCTTTTATTGCATGTTCTGTTTGTTTGGGTTTCATTTGGGAGCGCATATTATGTCTGACGCGCATTGCGTTGCACTATTATCATTTACAAGCGTGGAGCGCGTCTCAATCTCAGCCGCTCGGTCCATAAACTCTTCCTCTGTAAGTTATATGCTGTGAGTTTGGGTTACTGAACGTTCATCTGGGAAAACAGTGCACTTTATCTCACTAGATTTGTAATGTAAATCATTTAGAAACCTATGCAAACACTGGTGAATACATCAACATATTATTTCTAAATATGCGATTTGTTGTACATCGCGATTTCAAAATAAAAGTCGCTCTGAGTTTGCTTGTGTCCAAATATTAAAATTAAATGGATTTAAACGTCGTTGAATCACGCTGTAAAATGAAGCATCACCAGGCCGTTGGCGCCCTCTGCAGGTATTTGTTATAATACATAATGTACTTAAGTTGGTAATGTTATTTAGGCGTATTATATTATGTATTTTTACAGTGTTGTTCAATAAACCAATAAACCATGTAATTACTTGCTTTTGATACTTTATTTGAACTAATTGTGATTGCCTCATGGTTAGTTTATATATAAATATAGTAATATAGATAAATATAGTCATATTAAAGCCTGTCGCTTAGGTCTATTTTTATTACTAAAAATATCAGATTACTCAATTGCCAAAATAATCAGTAGATTACTTTATTACCAAAATAATTGTTAGTTACGGCCATTATGGCCCTAGATTATTTAAAATATTTCAAAATACAACTGCATTGTTGTGCATTTTGTGATTAAAAGATAAATGTTTTGTAATTGAAAAATTCTTAAAATAGTATTAAAATATTGTCTCATTCTAGTGAACCAAGTATCTGTATTTTGTCTCATCTCATGAGCTAAGTTTATTGTCACACCCCTAGTGTCTACGAACGTGATATAGCTCATAATTTTGCCATAGTATCCTTTTAAATGTTAAAGTTGCCACAGTCATTGCATGCTTTGCTTGTGCTGCACTTTAATTGTATCATTTTGTTTTATTAGTTTATTTATTAGAATTTGAAAGATAGTAACAATATTGTTTGATAAGTGAGATCTCTGATTTTAGTCTTTGAAAACCCCAAAAAAATAAATAAATAAAAAATAGTGCTTGAAAAGTCCTTGAATTTCATTTTGCATATTTAATTTTTTTATTTAAAATTGGCAGAAAATGCCTTCCATAGAATTGCAGTGGTCAAACTATTTAAAATATAGTGAATTAAGTTACAAATTCGATCATTATACACAATGTTTCCATCTAACATGCATTCTGAGGTGCAGCTTCTCATATTAATGGAGTGTTTTCACTAGTTAGCTGTAAACCAGTTAGGTATATGGAGCTAGAATGATCTCAATAATTCACGCAAAAGACATGATGCACACATGCATTTCCAAATTCACATTCATGAAACCTAATTCACATGCACGAAAAAATACCTCACCTGAATATGTTCGTAGATTTGTGTTGGATGTTAAGACATGAAAAGCGCAGTTATCTTCAGAATGGAAATTTGACATTTTATTTGTAAACATATTTTTTTTCCCCTTATTTCAGTTAATGACATAAAACCATAGCGAGCTAAGCCAGTAGTAGTACTGACAGAATTGCGTAAACATGGCTGAAGATGCAAAAAGCGGTCTTCGGAGTGCGGAGCGCGAATATATTTGATTTAGATCGGAACTTTGGAGCAGGTTCACGATTCAGATTGGAACTTCGGAGCATGTATCACAAATCGTTTGATTCAGATCGCGAATCATTTGATTTAGATCGGAACAGAATGGGTTCGTGAATCTTTGATTCCGATCGGAACTTTGGAGCGGGTTCGCAAATCTTTTTGATTCCGATCGGAACTTTGGAGCAGGTTCACAAATCTTTTGATTCAGATTGGAACTTTGGAGCGGGTTCACGAATCTTTGATTCCGATCGGAACTTTGGAGCGGGTTCGCAAAACTTTTGATTCAGATTGGAACTTTGGAGCAGGTTCACAAATCTTTTGATTCAGATTGGAACTTTGGAGCGGGTTCGCAAAACTTTTTGATTCCGATCGGAACTTTGGAGCATGTATTTGATTCAGATCAGCACTTCAGAGTGCTTTTTTTAAATTTATATAAAAACAAAAGAATGAATACAAAGATACAGTTTTCATTAATTTTGGATTAATGGAACATTGGATAGTTTATGTCAACTCTGAATAAAGAAAAGAAAGGTTTAGAGCCAGTAAACTTTTATGAATGTGAAGCTAACAGAAAACATAAATTATGTAAAATTTTCCCATATTCTATTTTGAATAGTCAAACATTACAAAGAAAAAAATCTTTAAACATCTATCTAATTGACCTATCGCTAAGCCCCGCCCCCCCATGGAGGGATTTATAAAATATTTAAAAATAAATACGGTGGGTAACTCGAAGCGAGGGCTTACAGATCACAGTGCAAGCGGGAGAAGTCTCATATTACGGTCGGTCATCACGATCGCGGATGACAACATGCAGGTGTTCATGTATGGCAGGGTACCATTAAATTAATGTACATTTAACCAGTTTAATATGGAGAGGCACTGAGATGTAGACCTTCGTTTATGTGTTTTTGACCTACACTGTACAATAAGCGAGAACAGTTCACTATTTAGGTTTGTACGTTAGTATGGACTCACAAACATTAACGTTAGCTAGTTTTAGCCAGAAATACCTTGCTGAAGCACAAGATGACATTAAAGTTCTGCTTGAGCAGATGAAAATTGTAACTTAATGAGTGTATGACAACCAGAAAATGAACGTTTTTGTCTTCATTTGGATTGGGGTTGAATACTTAGGGACATGTTGCTCTGTTTTGTTTGGATTCAAGAAATGTAATAAAATAAATTATATTGCCCATCCTCTCAGGATACCAGGAATCAGTGTTACAAGTACCACAGGCACATCGTTTTTCCATTTTTGAAGCATAAACCCCATCAAACCGACGCGAGCTCCGGATCTTCCCATGTTTCTCTATGGCGCTGAAACCTACAGATGTCCGAGATCCGCTCCCCGTGCAACTGATACTCGACTGCCATTGGCTCGTCTGCGTTCGAGGGGAGGGGCTTACCGATAGGTCAATTGTGATATTGATATTTTTGTACATGTTGTGGCTTCATTTATTTTGGAGTTGTCGTTATTCAGGGTTTTGGACAGACTAATTCATTTATTAAACATTACATCACGCCCAGCTTTCAAGTGTATTTTGAAAATCTTTATTCGTTTTTCCCACTTATGTCATGTCTTATCATAAGGGGTATTATTTAATGAATCTGTTACTTCTATTAGCCAAATTTAGTATAATAAATATAATAAAAGTAAATATGGGGGAAGTAAGTTTTTGTTTTAAAGAGATGGTCCTCACTGCAGAACATCCAGGGGGCGAGGTTGGATCCAGATCCAACTCCTCCTACCTTACATATCCCTAAACCTACCCGTCTCCACCCCCTGATTCCTAAACCCGCCCATCTCCACCCCTAAACCTACCCGTCTCCACCCCCTGATCCCTAAACCCACCCATCTCCACCCCTAAACCTACCCGTCTCCACCCCCTGATCCCTAAACCCACCCATCTCCACCCCTAAACCTACCCGTCTCCACCCCCTGATCCCTAAACCCGCCCATCTCCACCCCTAAACCTACCCGTCTCCACCCCCTGATCCCTAAACCCGCCCATCTCCACCCTTAAACCTACCCGTCTCCACCCCCTGATCCCTAAACCCGCCCATCTCCACCCCTAAACCTACCCGTCTCCACCCCCTGATCCCTAAACACATCCATCTCCACCCCTAAACCTACCCGTCTCCACCCCCTGATCCCTAAACCCACCCATCTCCACCCCTAAACCTACCCGTCTCCACCCCCTGATCCCTAAACCCGCCCATCTCCACCCCTAAACCTACCCGTCTCCACCCCCTGATCCCTAAACCCGCCCATCTCCACCCTTAAACCTACCCGTCTCCACCCCCTGATCCCTAAACCCGCCCATCTCCACCCCTAAACCTACCCGTCTCCACCCCCTGATCCCTAAACACATCCATCTCCACCCCTAAACCTACCCGTCTCCACCCCCTGATCCCTAAACCCACCCATCTCCACCCCTAAACCTACCCGTCTCCACCCCCTGATCCCTAAACCCACCCATCTCCACCCCTAAACCTACCCGTCTCCACCCCCTGATCCCTAAACCCACCCATCTCCACCCCTAAACCTACCCGTCTCCACCCCCTGATCCCTAAACCCACCCATCTCCACCCCTAAACCTACCCGTCTCCACCCCCTGATCCCTAAACCCACCCATCTCCACCCCTAAACCTACCCGTCTCCACCCCCTGATCCCTAAACCCATCCATCTCCACCCTTAAACCTACCCGTCTCCACCCCCTGATCCCTAAACCCACCCATCTCCACCCCTAAACCTACCCGTCTCCACCCCCTGATTCCTAAACCCACCCATCTCCACCCCTAAACCTACCCGTCTCCACCCCCTGATCCCTAAACCCACCCATCTCCACCCCTAAACCTACCCGTCTCCACCCCCTGATCCCTAAACCCACCCATCTCCACCCTTAAACCTACCCGTCTCCACCCCCTGATCCCTAAACCCACCCATCTCCACCCCTAAACCTACCCGTCTCCACCCCCTGATCCCTAAACCCACCCATCTCCACCCCTAAACCTACCCGTCTCCACCCCCTGATCCCTAAACCCACCCATCTCCACCCCTAAACCTACCCGTCTCCACCCCCGATCCCTAAACCCACCGATCTCCACCCCTAAACCTACCCGTCTCCACCCCCTGATCCCTAAACCCACCCATCTCCACCCCTAAACCTACCCGTCTCCACCCCCGATCCCTAAACCCACCGATCTCCACCCCTAAACCTACCCGTCTCCACCCCCTGATCCCTAAACCTACCCATCTCTACCCCTAAACCTACCCGTCTCCACCCCCAATCCCTAAACCCACCGATCTCCACCCCTAAACCTACCCGTCTCCACCCCCTGATCCCTAAACCCACCCATCTCCACCCTTAAACCTACCCGTCTCCACCCCCTGATCCCTAAACCCACCCATCTCCACCCCTAAACCTACCCGTCTCCACCCCCTGATTCCTAAACCCACCCATCTCCACCCCTAAACCTACCCGTCTCCACCCCCTGATCCCTAAACCCACCCATCTCCACCCCTAAACCTACCCGTCTCCACCCCCTGATCCCTAAACCCACCCATCTCCACCCTTAAACCTACCCGTCTCCACCCCCTGATCCCTAAACCCACCCATCTCCACCCCTAAACCTACCCGTCTCCACCCCCTGATCCCTAAACCCACCCATCTCCACCCCTAAACCTACCCGTCTCCACCCCCTGATCCCTAAACCCACCCATCTCCACCCCTAAACCTACCCGTCTCCACCCCCGATCCCTAAACCCACCGATCTCCACCCCTAAACCTACCCGTCTCCACCCCCTGATCCCTAAACCCACCCATCTCCACCCCTAAACCTACCCGTCTCCACCCCCGATCCCTAAACCCACCGATCTCCACCCCTAAACCTACCCGTCTCCACCCCCTGATCCCTAAACCTACCCATCTCTACCCCTAAACCTACCCGTCTCCACCCCCGATCCCTAAACCCACCGATCTCCACCCCTAAACCTACCCGTCTCCACCCCCTGATCCCTAAACCTACCCATCTCTACCCCTAAACCTACCCGTCTCCACCCCCTGATCCCTAAACCCATTTATTTTATTTTATTTTTGCTTATCTTAATGTACGGCTGTACATATTTAAATATCAATGAAAAAATGTTTCTTTGAAACGAAAGAACCTATTCGCGGAAACGATGCATTTGTCTTTGATGAACGTTGCGTAAGCTTTTATTTTGAAAGCGAAATTCTGATCTGTTCAGTCCTGGCAGGAATGAACGCTCACCGGAAGTGAGGTGGCCTTTCTCGAGAGCAAGCGAAAAATAAACACGTAACCGTCAAGCGGCCTGCGACTACAAGAGATTGGAGGCGACACGATTGGTTTAGATGGAAGGATAGACACAAGACGCAGTTATTAGAAGCAAAGCTCAACACAGGCCATCTCTCTAAAGCAGAAATAGCGGATTCCCGCGGCTGAAGGTAAGACACGTCAGTCATGACTGCTTTAGCTAACGTTAGTCGGCCAGTCCACTCCCTACTTCATACACATCAGCATATGGTAGGTTATAAAACATGCTGTGGCGGATTTAGTTAGTGTTTAGCATCAGTATCGTAGATTAATTACAGCTGTCAGTTTCGTAGCCTTCATCTGTTCAGCTAATTGGTGCTGCTTTCAAACAGAGTCTGTAGCCAAACAGATAAACTTTATACATAATACAATGTACTAACTAAAGCTTAATTGAACTCATTTGTGGTCTTAGGAATGTGTGTAATAAGCCTAGATGTTTAATGCATATGCATACTGTAATTTGGGCCCTTACTTTCACTTCAGTTTACTGGAAATGTCTTTCCCAGACATGCAGATAGCATTCATTTTTAACAGCATCTGAATGGTGTTATAATACTGGCCTGTCAACATTATGTTTGGGTGTCATGAAATGTTTTTGCCCTCATCATTGATTCAGTCTGAAGCTCATGGCGTTTTGAATACAGTCCATTATGATTTATTTGTTCTCTCTCCTCTGTAGTGTAAGATGGTGCGAGCCGCTCTTGTGACAGGCACCAGTTTGGTGCTGACTGGTGCAGTGGTTGCTCATGCCTACTTCCTCAAGAACCAGTTCTACCCAACTGTGGTGTACCTCACTAAAAGCAGCCCTAGCATGGCAGTAAGTTGTCATCAGTTTATTTAATGTCATATCTTTATGGAAAGGGACTGTAAACTCTGTGATTTGACTTGTCTACTATTTCTTCTGCAGGTTTTATACATTCAGGCTTTCGTTTTGGTTTTCCTTTTGTGGAAATTAATGCGGAAGGTGTTTTTTGGGCAACTGAGAGCTGCTGAAATGGAGGTTGGTGTCTAAATTTGCAAAGAGTGGAAAGGCAGAAAAAAAATCTTTTTGTCATTCTCATTTGTATATTGTTTATGTTTTTAGCATCTGATTGAACGCTCCTGGTACGCGGTGACCGAGACCTGTTTAGCCTTTACAGTCTTCAGGGATGATTTCTCTCCTCGCTTTGTGGCCCTTTTCACTTTGCTGCTTTTCCTCAAATGCTTTCACTGGCTGGCTGAAGACAGGGTGGACTTTGTGAGTGAACACAGATTGTAAAAAAAAAAAAAAAATCGCTATTGCTTATTATATTTCATCTATATATGTATATGTATATATGTGTGTGTGTATGTGTGTGTGTGTATTATAAAGATTTAATTGATTGTTTTTGAATAATGTTTTCATATTTTATTGTTAGATTATTGGGAGGTTATATCTCATTTGGAAAAAATTGTATTTATTAAAGTTTATATTTGTGTTTTATTAATATATTTTTATATAGTATTTTAGATATTTATTTACTTTATTATAAATATCTAATTTGTTGTTTTTGAGAATGTTTTCATATTTTATTGTTATATGTAAATATTGAAAGGTTACATCTAATTTAGAAAAAGTATTATTTATTACAGTTTATATTTGTATGTTATTAATATATTTTTTTAATAGTATGTTTTCATATTTTGTTATGTATGAACACTGGGAGGTTACACCTAATTTTAGAAATATATATCTTTATTTAATAGATTGTATTTTTTATTATAAAATTCATTTATTGTTTTTGAAAAATGTTTTCATATTTTAAGTGTGAGGTTACATCTTATATATATATATATATATATATTACATTTTATATTTTTTTCATTAGAAAATTAATTTATTTTTTGAATATGTTTTCATATTTTATTTTTAGATATGAGCACTGAGAGGTTACGTCTAATCTGGGAAAAAACAACAACATTGTTTTCATTGTTTGTCTCATTTTTAGATGGAAAGGAGTCCAAATATCTCTTGGGTCTTCCACTTCAGAGTTCTCTGTGAGTAATTTAGCACTGGATTTGCTTCCGCCTGTGTTCTGCAGCACCAAATTTATCTCTTACTTCCCTTTTATATATGAAACTACTTTGCTAACTCATTTTTCTGACATGCAAATTTTTTAACTGCACCTGTATCTTGAATTTAATGGCATTTGACATTAGACTGCCTTATTTGCACTCAACGTTGTGGTTATTGCATCATTTCACGAGTGTGTTACTAATGTTCTTGTCTCTCTGCTGCAGCTCTAATGGTGTTGCTGGGAGTGTTGGACTTTCTGTTTGTCAATCATGCGTGTCACAGCATTATTACAAGAGGAGCTTCAGTGCAGCTGGTTTTTGGATTTGAGGTGAGCAACATTTTTTAGTTTGAGTGAAATCCTGGAAAATAAATTTCATTAATGAAAGGACTATTGCCCTAAACCTTATCATATGTCTCATAACTTGAAGTACAGTATGTCATCTGTCATGTTAGCAGTTGAGCAGTGTAGAAATCAGAACATATTTTATACCACTAGAGTTTTTAAAATATTAATGGCTTTTACTGGAAACACTTTCTTCTTGTCTTTCAGTATGCAATTCTGATGACTATGGTCCTCACCACCTTCATCAAGTACACCTTACACACAATTGATCTGCAGAGTGAGAATCCGTGGGACAATAAGGCCGTCTACATGCTGTACACAGAGCTCTTTACAGGTACATCCTAGAGAGCCATAGCTTGGATAGTTATGTTTCCAAATTGCCCATTCACAGATTGACTAATGTTACATTTATCCTTCAGGTTTCATCAAGGTGCTTTTGTATATGGCGTTCATGACCATAATGATAAAAGTGCACACCTTCCCTCTGTTTGCCATTCGACCCATGTATCTCGCAATGAGGTGAGTGACAGGGTGTCCGCGGGTCCTTAAAAAGTCTTAAAATGTCTTAAATTTAGATCCGATGGGTCTTAAATATTTTTGGTCACATTACCGCTAAAATATCTTCAGTCTGACGGACCTAATGACATTTTACAATCATTGGAGAGACCGAAGATTTTTTTTCTCCCCCCCGCGGTAGTTACTGCGTCATCAGACAGATTCGCAGTAACCAAAGTCCCTTTTCTATAATCTTTGCAGTAACGTTAGCAGAATACAGGTCGAACTACCTTTTTGTATATAATGTTCTCAATAATGATAATAAATGTAGGTCGAGCTACAGCTAGCTGACCAAACGCCTTCTAGCAAGTATAAAATGTTTTTGGTTTTTGTACCTGCCAGACTGGACAAAAATCCTGATTAAAACTTAAGTGACAACAAAATAAATAAAACTAACCAGCGAAGCATCGAAATGAAATAATGATACTTCTGATTTTATTCCATTCAACGTAAACAGCGATTGATAATGAAATGGTATTTCTGGTATCAGTCGCGCTGTCTGTCTCTTTGTGAGAGACTTCAAAACAAATGAGCAGGAGAACAGCAAACATAAAGAAACTCTGTAGAAACACACTTGAGGTACAAATTCAAAATATGTCGTTTACTTATAACATGATATAGTTCAATAACATACCAAGGGAGCTATTTTGCTGAATATTCTCACGATTGCAAATGTTACATTGATTTTAGTTCAATAAACAAGTGACGTTAGTCAAGTAGTTAAGTTACTTACAATTTAGACACAATATTTACTGTTTTGTTCTGTTTCACCAACGAAAATAGTTCCAAACAAGGATCACAGCAGAAGTATAGCACATTCTCCAAGCAACACTCGGTGGTGTTTTGTTTTCAGCGTTTTGAATGAATCAGTTGAATGAATGACTCAATGACTCACTCATTAAGTGAATTACCACCACCTACTGGTGGTTTAATATGTTAAAGTATGCATTCCCCCCCCCAACATTTCTTATTTGTATATTCATAAATGTATTTTAAACATTAATCTCATAACATTATTTATTGCAGTTGCAGTTTTGCAGTGTAAATTATTTAATCTGGCTGCTAACATTATTACAATTTATTGATAAATTGTAATAATTTGACACGAAAGGTGATTTTAAAAAGTTTTAAAAAATAGGCTTTTATAAAGGTAAATAAAAATATGCAGATTTAAGTATGTAAAAGGCTGATAGAACACTGATGAAAATATTGCTTCAGAATAATTGTTTACACCATCAAAAATCTCGGTGATGTGGTAGTTTTGTGGGGAATATTGTCTGCTGATATGAAAAGTTCACTGTATATCGTAGTAATAAATATAATTTGACAGCGATTAATTTTTTTTTTCTTTTTACATTAAACACATTAAATATTACATATATGTATTTAATATAATGTGTATTTCCATTACAGGTTTAGGTCTTAAATTTCATACAAGGTGGTATTAAAAAGGTCTTAAAGTCTTAAATTTCACTTCTTCATATCTGTAGAAACCCTGGAGTGATAAATCAGATTCCAGCTATGCTGGTGTGTTTTGTCAACAATTAGAACAGTTTGTCTTATTCTTTTGTCGTGTGCAATATGTTTGTCTTTTCAGGCAATTCAAGAAGGCAGTAACAGACGCCATCATGTCTCGACGAGCCATTCGTAATATGAATACTCTGTGAGTGTCTCTCTGAAATAATTTAAATATCTTTTAAAATGTAATAGTTTAAAGTTTTATTTTACTATTAATTTTTTTTTACTAATATAGTGCAATGTAATATTTTTAGTATTTTTTTATTTTTAGTATTTTAGTATTGTCGTATTTATATTTTCAGTATTTAATCATTTGTTTTTACAATATAAAATTTAAATTTGTATACTTTGTATCTGTAATCTCTGAAATAATCTGAAATATCTTTTAATGTGCAAGTGTTATAGTTTGAATTACTTTGCACTAATAATAATAAAAAAAAACTTACAGTGTAATATTTTTAGTATTCATTTCTTTATTCATATATTTTTTTTCATTTTACATTTTAGAAAAATTGTATTTGTATATTTTATTGTTCTTAATATTGAGCCATGCTTAATATTTGTAGTGTTCACTTCCTTTTTTTTATTTATTTATTTATTTTTAACTATATTTCAGAAGAATGGTATTTATTTTGTAATTTCTTCTTATCATTGGGTGTTTTTTTTTTTTTTTTTTTTTACAGTTTAATTATTCTTGCAACGTTTTTATCTATTTCTATTGTATATTTTGTTTTTTATGTTGTGCAGTGTTTTTCATTTTAGTAAATTTTAATAGTTTTAGGAATACTTTTAAATTATTTATCAGTGTCTGCCATGCTTTGTTACAGCTATCCAGATGCCACCCCTGAAGACTTGCAAGCCACCGACAATGTGTGCATCATTTGCAGAGAAGAGATGGTGACTGGAGCCAAGAAACTGCCTTGCAACCACATCTTTCACTCAAGGTTCACTTACACTGTTTATGGAATAAATCAGTCTCTTTGGTGTTGACATCTGCATGCATATTCTGAATTGGTTGTTCCTCTCATTGTAGTTGCCTTCGCTCATGGTTCCAAAGACAGCAGACGTGTCCGACCTGTCGTATGGATGTCCTCCGAGCATCCCAGCCAAACCAGACTCCTGCCCCAGCTCCTGCACAAGCACCTGCCCCTGCTGCTCCTGCTAATGCGCCCGTACCTCCACCTGTCAATGGTAAAAACACCAAGATCATGCTGATCGAAGCTGCTGATATTTGGCTGTTTTTGCGCCATAAACCATGCTTCCTTTTCTGTGCAGTCGCTCCAGGTATGATGCCTCAGTTTCCTCCGGGTCTGTTTCCCTTTTGGGGTCCCTTCCCAGGCGCGCCTCCTCCTGCTGCTCCAGGTCCGCAGGCAGCTCCTGACGCTCCACAGACCAGCACCGCTGCAACACAGGCACAGGGAGCAGGTCAGCAGCTCTCATCTGTTCTGCCTCATTGTGAAAAGCTGGAATACCCATGATTCTCATCATAATTGTCACATGGTGTTTTGTAGAATCAGGAGCCAGCAGCTCGACCCAGCCGAATGCAGACAGTGCCTCTGCTGCTCCCGGAGCAATGCCTGGATTCCCCTTCTCCATGCCTCCACCTTTCCCATCAGCTCCATGGCTGCCGATGCCTCCACCTCCACCCTTTAGTATGTCAGAGCGGTCAAATTGCGGCATTATAATAATTAGTGCTGTCAAACTATTAATCACGATTAATCGCATCCAAAATAAAAGTTTTATTTACATAATATATATGTGTGTGTGCTGTGTATATTTATTATGTATATATAAATAAATACACACACACACACACACACACACACGTATATATTTCAGAAAAATGTTATGTTTATATATTAAATATATATTTTTTATAATATAAATTATATGAATATAAATATAGACATGTAAATGTGTAAATACTTTCAAAATATATACTGTATTTGTGTGTATTTATATATGCATAATAAATATGCACAGAACACACACATATATTATGCAAACACAAACGTTTTTGTATGCGATTAATCACGATTAATCGTTTGACAGCACTAAATATCATACAACATTGAAAAAT
The DNA here is from genome assembly GCA_039654775.1 of Spinibarbus caldwelli. Classification (NCBI taxonomy): domain Eukaryota; kingdom Metazoa; phylum Chordata; class Actinopteri; order Cypriniformes; family Cyprinidae; genus Spinibarbus; species Spinibarbus caldwelli. The sequence goes on along the minus strand of CM077246.1, from coordinate 5,193,717 downwards.
GATATATTTGAGTAATCTGTGACCCCTGTGTTTATTAGTGTCATCCATGCCGCCGCCACCAGCGACTCTGTCCACCATGTCAGAGGCCGAGCTCAGAGAACTGGAGCAGGAGGGCAGGCGAGGTTTGGAAGCCAGGTTGCAGTGCCTTCACAACATCCACACGTTGCTGGATGCCGCCATGCTCAATATTCACCACTACCTCAGCACGGTGGCTACATTAAGGTATGCAAACATGGCCTGAGGTGTGATTTTAAAAAGTGGCACGTCCAGTTCCTACTTCTGAAATCCCCGTATTTTCTTTCTTTTTTACTTTCTGTTTAGTCCTCCAAGATCAGAAAACAACGCTGGTGAGACGAGTACATCAGTGAATGCGGAGTCCTCTTCTTCCACGGGCAACACGGAAACTCCCAGTCAGGAGAACGAGGCTCAGACCGGTGAGTAGAATGATGCCACAACTTCTCGAATGACTAGGCTTATATGTGTGAGAGTGTGTTTTGGTGTCTTTAGTGTCACATGATTGTTCAGAAATCATTCTAATATGCAGATTTGCTGTTCAAGAAACATTTCTTATTATTATAAATGTTGAAAATAGTTGTGCTGCTTAATATTTTTATGGAAACCATGATCATTATCATTCAAAAGAAATGTTTTATATATATATATATATGTATATGTAGAGTCATTGTATTCTCTTGCTCATAGATGGGTCTGTAAATGGAGCTACAGGCTTTTCTCCACCAGACTCAACCACAGGAGTGGACAAAGACAGGAAGGAGGGAGATGAAGATGAGGATGATGGTGAGCCAAATGCCGCTGAGTTGAGACGACGTCGCCTGCGTAAACTGGAGACAACTAACACTCCTGACCACTGATGACATGATCCATTTAAATCATGAATTGACTTCTGACAGTAGAAATGCTTCTTACAGACTCTTGGGCACTTGGCATGTTGAGATGTCAGATTATGAGGAAAGTTCATGAGTTCTTAGATGTTAATTGAAATGAGGCACATCAAGGCACTTGCTGCTGTATGGAGGATTTGTCAGTGTAACGTGTACGGAAGATACCATGGGAAACCATGAGTGAAAATAGAAAGGATAAAAAGCCTTGCACCTTGAAAGTCTGCTGTGACGTCTGACTCGAGTAGTGGTGAGACTTTCCTCTCTGAATGTGATTTGTCTCTCAGAGGAACACAGTCTGTTGATTTCTTGTGTGCCCTTAAAATTTGATGTTTTCCCATTCTTTGTGTATTTTCATTATTTCTAATGCTACATCATAGATTCTTTTCCTAGATCAACTTTGGTTATGGTTAAAAGATATCAATGAACCAAATATCTAAATTAACTTACTGTACATAATGTATAAAGTGTTTTAATAGGAGGATCTGTACATACTGCACAATAAATTGTTCAAAACAGACATTGTCTAGTGAGTTTATCAACTATACACAACCGTTCAAAATTTTGGGGTCAGTATTTTTTTTTAGTAATAGGCTACATTTATTTAGCAAGGACTCGGTTAATTAAGCTAATAAAAAAATATGAATAATGTTACAAAAGATTTCTATTTCAAATAAATGCTATTCTTTTAAATCCTGAACAAAAATGTATCAGTTTCCACAAAAAAAATAAGCTAAAACATTGATAATGTTTCTTGAGCAGCAAATCAGCATATTAGAATGATTTCTGAAGGATCACGTGACACTGAAGACTGGAGTAATGATGCTGAAAATTCAGCTTTGATCACGGGAATAAATTAGAAATAGAAAACAATTATTCACAATAATTTCACAACATTGTTTTTACTCCATTTTTTTAAATAAATGGATCCTTGGTGAGCATAAGAGACTTATTTTAAAGGATTTAAACATCATACCCACCCTAAACTGTAAAGTAAAAAAAAATAATAATTAACATTAACCTAAAAAAAAAAAAACTATTATTTTAATTGGATTAGATTTTTATATTTTTATGACCACATGGTGAATTTTTTTTTAAATTTTTTTTTTTTTTGTGAAATGCATTTTCACAAATATTAAGAGTTTCTAAATTTTCTGAAATCCTGATGAGACAAATTCTGAATGCCCCACATATATACATAAACAGCAAATTACAAATGAAACCGTTTAAATTAGTTTATTAAAATACATCGTCAAATATCAGCACACAGTTAGTACCAAAATTATTGCTTTCTTATGCATCACGTAAAATGGAAGGTCATCATCCCACACAAAAATAACATCTGTTTTACAGATGTTAAAAAAGATACATTTACACATTTCAAGGATACCATTATAAATGATGAAAATAATTGTTGTAATAACTCCTCCTTTACTCCTTATAGAAAAATCATTAACTGGTCCCTTTTTTATCACAAGCATCTAGTCTATTGTGGTCTGCTTTAAAAAGTCAAGGTGCAACTTCAGAAGTACAAATGCTTCTGATGAATATTAGTGCAAATGAACCTATTGAGCTACTCAACAGGAAGAGGTAATGCTGTACTATTGCCTGAGAAGGTCAGAGAAGATCTCTGCAGCTTTGCCTAGTGGTCAGGTCTGTGGAGTGGAGTAAAGAGAGTGGTGCTGGTTGCTCTGCTGAGTCCGGTTGAAGAGGAGTGGAGTCGTCTCACTAGATCCAAACCAGCTGTTGGGTGCGGAGTCTTGGTTTAATCACTATATTGTAACTGCTCCCACAAGCTGTTTTAATGTTAAATATCTGAGCTGTCAAGAAGCCTGATACCTGCTATGAGGATTGATACTGTGACTCCAGAGAGAACCCGTGTCGTCACCCATTCCACGGGGATCGTCAAAGAAATATGAGCGTGAGCCTCGTGTGTTGCACATCGCTGGGCTGTAGTTCTGAAATACATAAAGCAAGCAGCTCAATGATGGGACACTCATTTATGGGTCCATTTTAATGCAGTTACATAAAATTCATTTTGATATACTTGTGGGGATTCAAATATTTTTAATTTTTTTTTTTTTACATTTGGCAGATGCAAAACTAAATTGTTTCTTTTCATCATCTTAAGTATTTTTTTGTCATTGACCTAAATGCAAAAATGTACACTACCTTTCAAAAGTCTTTATATTTTTAAAAGATGTTTCTTATGCTCACCAAGGCTACATTTATTTGATCACAAATACAGTAAAATATTGTGAAATACTACAATTTAAAAACTTTTATATTTAAATATTTATATATAAAAATGTAATTTAATCTTGTGGTGTAAAGCTGAATTTTCAGCATCTTTACTCCTGTCTTTAGTGTCACATGATCCTTCAGAAATCATTCTAATACACTGATCTGCTGCTCAAGAAACACTTATTATTATTAATGTTGAAAACAATATTGTTGCTTAATATTTTTGTGGAAACCTTAATACATTTCTTTCAGGATTATTCTATGAATAGAAAGTTCAAGAAAATAGCATTTATTTAAAATATTATTTTTTGTAATTACATAAATGTCTTTACTGTCACTTATAATCAATTGAATGCATTATTGATAAAAAAAATAATTTCTTAAAAAACTGACCCAAACCATTTGACCAGTAGTGTATTAACAAACTAAAACTACATGCAATAGGGATGGAAAAACGCATAATCAGCAAACCTTTTCTCGAGGAGGCTGGCGAACTCTGAAGATGAGAATGAGCAGGCTGGTAGGAAGCAGCTCCCAAATGAAGAGAACAGCTCCAAAGATAATGTAGCCTCTGTCTCCAAGCTCACTCTGAAGGTCAGCCTTTGAAAACAACACCAAACATCACAAACCGACCAGTGACAGGAACACCTTTTCATTAGCAACCAACGAAGTGCAACTGCCCACCTGATCAGAGATGTTGTACCAGTCATAGTCAAAGGCCTCGACTTTATGATTCTGAGACAAAAATAGCACAGCAAGATTGTAGCATGCCCTGCTAGAGAAGAGCAAGATGACACCTGCCCCCAGCACCGCAGTCCAACAAAACCCCTGCAAGCAGAAGACTTCATAAATAGCTGCAAATAACCTTTTTGGCACCAAAGTTTGTCTTTGTAAAATTCGAGTCACATAATATTCTCAGTGTTCCAGTGAAAAAGTCTTATTTCTGGAGAGAAATATGCACAGATTAAGCACTGTTTACAAGCAAAAAAATATGTGGGTGGATTTTGATGTGAGAGGACAACAGGAGAGGGACTTTTTCACTGGAGGAAGTGTTATTATAGATTACAAACTCAGAAACACGCAGCTTTTCACTTCACAAGATGTTAACTGATGGACTGGAGCGCTGTGGATTACTAGTGGATTATTATGACGTTTTTATCAGCTGTTCAGACTCTCATTCTGGCGGCACCCATTCACTGCAGAGGTTTAGAGGATTGAATCCTATTTCTTTAAGCACTTGCAAAGTGTGTACCTTGCTTCGTAGATAAGGGGTGGTAGGAGGCGAGGATCGAGTTAAGAGGAGCAGAGACGTGGCCAGACACACAGCTTCCAGAATGAACAGTAGGTCATTAACCAGCACTCGAACCAAAACCAGCCTCCAAGTATTGTCACCAGCTCCACCGGATGCGCCATGCTGTCCGAGGCTTGCGCAAATTATATTGACACACAGGAAGATGACGCTCATGGTGGCATACATACCCCGAGCCACCCATCTAGAAATCAAAGTTTACACACAAACACAATTCTCATTAAACACATAATCAGATGTTATCCATTAACATGCTAGTTAGGGGTGTGCGATATATATCGTCTGCGATAATATCGTAATTGTTGTTTTAACGATGTGCAATTTGACAATAACGAGTATTTTGCAAAAACCATTCAAAACACCCCAGAGCGCACGCATACATTACGTGATGAAGTCTACTGGGTTAAACAGTGCACGTGTGCATTTAGAGTGCTTTTTCACTGCATGATTCAGAATTAAAATGCATTAAGAATCATCACAAAATTCAAGATATAGGGGCAGAAAATGGATACATATTTCATATATTTAAATATCACACGAAGAGTGCCGTTTTTTCTTCAAAAATTAGCATGATTACAAATGTGATATTGATTTTATACAACAGTTCAAAAAACAATAAGTTAATATTAAGAGACTTACGTTTTAGACACCATACTGCCTGTTTTTGCTCCATTTCGCCAACAATAAAGCTACAACGCTGTTTTGCGTCTCTGAGCAACATGACGGTGTTTCGTTCCTGGATGAATAAACCGTTAAATGATTCGGTTCAGTCGCAATGACTCACTTGTTAACAGTAACTTGCTGCCACCTACTGGTGGTTTTAATTTCACATTTAAAGTATCTTTTCATTTTTAAAATAATTTCAAATATCAGTATTCAATGTTTTATGTTTAAAATATCAAAACATATTCAATTGTAATTGCAGGTTGAAGCACTCCATGTCTCTCTGAGCTGCATTAAACAGTGTGTAAACACATCTAAATGCTACTTCAGATGCAACTTCTGCAAAGATTAATTTGGTTGATACTGGTTTCATTTGTTTGGTAACAGCCTAAATGTCTTATTATTCTAACTGACTGATTAAATGTAACAATTTGACTCAAAAGATGCACACTTTTAGACAAAAATGGCTTTAATAAAGTTGCCCATAAAAGGTAAAAATCAATTTAAACTTAATGAAAAGATTCATTTGTATCATTGATGTGAACGGATCACACAGAATATGAATAATATCAAAAACTGCAGCTGTCCACAGTAGTCAGATATCAGCAAAATAACACACTCTGCAAAATATCGTCTAATTACCGTTATCGAAAAAATGCCAAAACATATCGAGATATCTTTTTTTTTTTTTAATATCGCACACCCCTAATGCTAATATGGAAATCCACTCACAGTCCTTTCCTGGGCTCGATGCTGAACACGCTTCGAACTTTGAGCACCTCCTGTCAAAATGAAAAATTGTTATTAAGTTAGTGGACTGATTTCTCAACTACACAAACATACTCTTATGAATCTTTCTTTACAACTTGTCTTACCTGAGTGAAGTAAAGGTTGAAGAGACTCAGGGTGAAGAACTGCAAGCACACTGGGAAGCAGTAAAGGAGCCAGTAGACTGGAGTGGGCAGGTGGTTGGCCGCAAGGGCATTACGAAAATAAAACGAGAAGAGTGTTGTGCGAAGCGCTGCCCAGAATAGGCAAAGAAAAAGAAAAACACTCTGGTAACTCCATCGCTTATGCCGGTAGAGTAACAGCAGCCAAAGCTGAATGTATACCACTAAAAACAGACCCCCATAAAGACAAGTGTAAAGAACCGTGACACCCAGCTCTACTGAAGGGGCCACGGCTGGTTTCATGGGGGAAGGTGGAACTGGAGTGTGCATTGTGATGATGGATGGAAAAAAAAAAAAAAAAAAAATTAAATAAGATAATACGATCAAAGCTTTAATATAAAATCAAACAAAACTGGTGCAAAAATGTCAATTAATCACACTAACAAAAAGGAAAAACTAATTTCGTGAATGCCTGAATTATCATTAGTCTGAGTAACTCTGTAATATTCTGTCACATATGATGAAGCCAGGATCAAGCTACATGACCAAGAAAAGAAAAACAAAAGTCTGAAAAGTCATTTCTCAGAATTCCCCGAAAAAATCGATCAACCTGGGGATGTGCACCTGCAAAATAAAATGAAAGCATTAAATGGAAACACAGCCAAGCTTTACATAACAACAACTCAAAACATTCACACTGATATCAACAACATCATCTCCATAATCGAAAACAAAAGCATATTTTGTCTGAAACCAGTCATTTAGTTTAACTCTAAGTGATTATGATTTTTGACAGTCGCGATGACAGCCCAACTTTATTTAACGTTATTCGTTAGACCTGTTGTGTTCATCTACCGGATGCACAAATTATAATACTTATTAACTGTTTAACTAATTCTAACAGCCAAACATTTGTGTTAAACTGACTTTAGACTGATCTAAAGTAACGTTAGCTAGCTGAGTGGCTAACGTTGCTTGATTTGAGTTTAAAATCGATTTGCTAGTTCACAGGTCGGATCGCTTTTGATATAACGTTAAATATGCGACACACATTTTTAAAAACTGCTTTAAATATTACTAAACTGAATTCAACATTACCTTACAAATGACTAAGATCGTGTAATCGACGTAACAAATCCAATAAATCCTTTCCCTCATCACTAAAGTCCCGTTCGTGTTTATGCGCTGCGTTTTCAAACCAACTCATCGCTGCTGGCGACATCTAGCGGTGCATGCTAGTAAAGAAAAACGTAAACAAAGGCGTCTTCCTCCTCCTGCGAGACCACGCCCACCACACGCTTCCTAACTTCCTAACTGAAATTTTAGAAGTACAGATGACTTTTTAAAAATTGCAATGTTTTAAAATAATCAGAAAGAGGAACAGAAAGAGTTCCGCCATCTCGAAAACTGATAGCTTTATCTAGCGGGAGGGCTTTGTGGGCGTGGTTTGCCCTCTGCTTGGGCGTGGTTTACAATGCATTGGGCGTGGTTTGCAGTCTTGCAGGAAGTTAGCAGACCTATCATGAAAAACGCACATTGCTTTACCGCGCTGTTACTATATTGAGAACAGGAAACGGTGGTCAGTTCAATTTTAAACCATCAATAACCATCACGTTTGCTGTCATTTCTATCTGTCATCATCATTTATACCTGTATTTCATCATACGAACTGATGAAGAAGCGCAAATCAACATTCTGGTTCAAATAACAAAATTATAGGTTACACATGTGCTCCGCTGTAACATGAGCTCATCATTTCATAACTTTATTTGTTATGTGTTATGTTTCGCAGCAGTACGTACATATTCACAGGCTGTGAGTTAGAGGTGGTTTGTAATGTAACTCATAGCGTGTTAGTAGGCAAACTTCTTCCTCACTTTTTCCTCCCTCTCTCTCTCTCTCTCTCTCTCTCTCTCTCTTTTTCTTCATTATACCGCACTGTGTGCTGTAGTTCTGCAGCCACGTCGCAGACAGAGACAGCATCGCCCTTTCAAACCTCATTGTCTTCAACTGCAGCCGTCCAACTGGACCGACAACAACTTTATCTCCTCGTACAGTTCGTCTGACAGCGTGTTTACTCATTTTTATTTTACAAATAGTTACTCGTTACGGATAAATTGAGAGTATTCTCCGCCGTAGTCATGGTGAGTATAGCCTGCTTGCTAACTTATGTCTCAAACTTGCTGGCTTAGTGTTTAAAAAAGGTTACAAGAGCTTTCTTTAGCGTTTAAGCATTGCAGTTTGTCGTACACAGTCTCTCCTGACTTTTCTTAAGGTTTGTTAGGCAAACGTTTGTTCTACAATCTACAGTCTTTGCCCTTTAAGTACATTATAATTGCTAATAACATACATATATTTGTACCAAAATATAGTGTATACAAACAACAAATTAAATTGTGTGTATACACCAATGCAATATATATATATACAGACTTTGCACCTTAAATACACTATTTGTACCAAAATGTAAAGACTGTGCATAAATTACCTATACATTACATGTGTATAATGTTTTTGCATTCAACTAATGCTATAGGAACCAGAGGATGTGCATTTCAGATCAGCAGAACATTTGATAGGTGAGGAAGAGAATGAAAAAGCAACATTTGATAGGAAGGAGGATGGAGAGGAACACCGTAAAGCAGGGAGACCACCGTTGTCCCGCATCCCTACCTTTCAAAGCTCCCTGGGCCGCAAGCGAGTCACCGTCCAGAGTGCAGAGTCATCACCGAAGACGGATGGATCTATCCAGCAGGGCCAGAAAGAGAGAGCTGGCTCTACAGAGGCTGGAAGAGTGAAAATGTCAGGATCTGGAGGGAGAGAAACAGGACTGCCTGTCCCATCAGCTCGTTTACACACAAGCCTCGCTGATGTTTTCTCTCAAGGTGATATCTCTGGTCACGCCTCTGCTCTTTTGTCTCCAAAATTAAATCAATCTCTTGATCAAACGCCTGAGATTACAAAAGACTCTGATCAGGTTGATGTGTCACTAAAGCGACCCCCACTCAGGAATGTCAATGAGACCTCTGATCTTGTCATGGAGCCTGTTTGTGAAGTTGAAACCGCAAGCGGAGAGACCATCTCAGAAGATGAGCAGATTTCGGCGCAGGATGCCGTCGTAGATGATCTGAGCTCATGCTCCTCTGTTGATCAGCATGAGGCATCTGATCAAGCTTGTGAAGATACTTTGAGAGACGACTTTGATAATGGAATCCAATCACACTGGACTGAAGAAAACAGTGTCACAGAGAATGATGTGAAATATGTGGAATGTGTTCCAGATAAGGATGATGGATCCATACTTGGTGGTCAAGATAAAACGGCTAAGATCCAGAAACCTTCAGATAGTAAAAAATGCTTTAAAGAAACACAACAGGGAAGCAAAATTGCCAATACTACTCAGACAAAACATGCTGTGACCAAAACGTGTACACCCTCCAAGGTGAGGTGAATCATATTTCGTAACATGAAATGTACAAAATTAATGGTGTTTGCTAAAGCAATAATACTATTATTTTTCATACTAAGGGTTAGGGATTTTAGCACACCTCTAATCCTAAATGGTAAACTTCATCAAGCACTGTTTTGTTGAGGAGAGACGTGTTATTACTGTTTTAAGTGAACAGACATATAATTTTCTCCTGGTGGACAATAAAATGGATTTTTAAAAATCCCTTGCGTTTACCTTGAAAAAAGGAATCGCACTGCAAAAAATTATTTTTTTACTCAGTATTCATCTTGATTTCCAGTACAAATATCTAAAAGAAACGTACTTAAGAAGCAAAATTACATAAGATAATAAGTCTTGTTTTCTGACAAAATTGATCAAAATAACTTAATTTATCTTTATTTATTTATTTTTGCTTAAAACAAGAAAATGGGATAAGAGAAATAATCTTGTTTTCCCTTTGAATTAAGTTACCCCATCATACCCAAGGTATTTGTCTTGATTTAGGCATAAACTTCCATAATTTTAATACATTTTTCAGAAGAAAAATATTTTGAGTCATTTCGCTCGTTTAGATATTTTTACTGGAAAAAACTAAGTACAAAAGTAAAATACAGCAGTACAAGCCATATATACAGACCAGAATGTTTTTCTCTGGACTGATTTGTCCTCTTTGATTTGCATACGTATACAAATTTTTGAGACTAGTTGCCTCGACAAGTATTTGTTTCGCCATCAAATCACAACAGAATTTCAACAGAAGAGGATATGTGAAATTATGACATTATGAAAAATGTCATTTCATCACTAACAGACATATACATATACACAGTATGCTATTGGAAAGATGTTTGCATGAGTAAACAGAAAGTCTTTATTTGTTTTAATTTATTTTCACTGATTTTCTATTGTTTTAACAGACAAAAGGAAGGAGTTTTTCTCTTTTCTGTCTCTTGCCCACCATTCTCCTCCTTTTGGGTGGATTTGCATCGCACATCTGGCAGTATGGAGTCCCTAAATCTGTGTCACACCTGATGTCACAACTGGAGCTGCACTGGTTGGAAAGTTTCTGGATGCCTCAAGAGACATGCACTTCTGACTGTAGGTGAGGGAAACAGGTCCTTTTCATATTTTAAAGTATTAAAATGGCGAGTTTGAGATGTTAATGTGTTTCTAAACACTCCTTATCAGGCTTACTCTTGTTGAGAGTGTCCCTGAGGGTCTCATCTTCCCTTCCGGCTCGCCACACCTGCCAAGCATTTCAGACACTTGGACTAATCTACTAAACAGGGCAAACCGCTCTGTCCACATTGGTGCTTTCTATTTCACACTCCGAGATTCAGATTTGGGCCTTACAGAGCCCTCGTCTGTGCTGGTACGTTGTGTTGTGGACATTTTACTCACTCTGAAGGCTCTAGAACATTTGTTACCAGGATATGATCTAATAGGATAATATTAATTTAGATTATATTAAGGCGATTCATTTAAATCTTTTCTATAGGGCAAAAAAGTGTTCAATCTACTGAAGCAGCTGGAACCAAAAGGAGTGAAGTTGAAGATCGCTGTAAACGCCCCTCAGCCTTACATCGCAGACACAGATGAACTGGTAGCAACAGGTACAACAACGTGCCTATTGCACATGCAGCATGTGAAAATGTATACATTGAGAATGGTGAATGGTTTGGAATGGATGTTATGCAGCTTTTTTTCTTTAGCTTTCTTGCTTTGTGCTTTCTCTTTTAGGGGCTGAGGTCAGGGGAGTTGACCTGCAGAGCATCACTGGAGGCATTTTGCACACCAAACTATGGGTTGTGGATAAGAAACACATGTATTTAGGGAGTGCAAACATGGATTGGCGTTCCCTTACCCAGGTACGTCTAAATCAAGCGACATAGTGTGTCATTATCTGACTGGACAAAAGGTTTCTGTTGACATGCAAATATGCATGGTCAGTGTACATGCAGGTCTTTGACATGTAAATGTGTTTGTGATTTTATTTTATTCAGTTTTTTATTAATTATTTTATTTTACATTAATTTATTTTAATTTAATTTTAATTATTTATTTTTTATTCATTATCCAGTGCGATTTATTCGACTGTAATGTCAAAATGGCTATTAACCCAAATAATCAATCCAAATATACATGCATATGCAGTAATATCAATTTTTCTAATAGGTGAAAGAGGTTGGAGTGTCTGTGGAAGACTGCAGCTGTCTAGCACAGGACGCCTCACGGATATTTGACATGTACTGGGATGTTGGAGCTCAGAAGAATGGATCTCTACCTCCTTTCTGGCCGGGCCGTTTCTCCGCCCTCTCCAGTTCTAAGTACCCATTAGCTGTTAAATTCAACGGTGTCCCTGCACGTGTCTATTTGTCTGTGAGTTGTGTTTCTCTCACAAGTTGACTTCATTTGTTTGGTCTGGTTTTTGTTTACCACAATCATAATATGTTTTCATTGCATGTTTTGTAATCATTTTATTCAACCTGTTCACATTTCCACTTATTCTCTGGCTTTTGTGCTGGCTGATTGTCATTTATTCAATTTTTGTTCATTTATTTCATTTATTCATTTTTTCATTTATACATGTGTCTATTTTTCATTTAATGTATTGTGTAGAACTTTTGTCTTTTTGTCATATTACCACCTTTTTCAAACAGTGCTTTTTAATATATATATATATATATATATATATATATATATATATATATATATATATATATATATATATATATATATATATATATATATTATTTTTCATTCGTTACTAAACATGACACATGCATTTTTAGTGTGTGCAGAAATGTGTTCTAAATATTACATGACAGTGTTTGACTTGTTCTTTTAGAGTTCTCCTCCTCCTTTATCATCACATGGCCGTTCTGATGATCTCTCAAGCATCCTGTCAGTAATTGCTGATGCTGAGCGATTCATCTATGTGTCTGTGATGGACTACCTTCCCATGTCCCAGTTCACGGAGCCCATTCGGTAATCTTTACCATTTTATATTGAGTCAGGGTTATTATAGGGTTATTATAGTTAACTAAAACTAAAACCATATTTTTTTTACATTTGTACTTTATTTTAGTTAACTAAAATAAAATAAATATTAAAAAATAAATTTGTTAATTTATTTTATTTCAGCTAGTTGCCAAAAGTAGCTTTTTTTGGATGTACTAAACTAACTAAAACTAAAACTTAATCAAAAATGAATTAAATTATATAGACATTTAAAAAATGGATAAAACACACAACAAGTGTGTGTTGTCACAATGTGACGACAAATGCACTGAAATTAAACTAAAAATGGAAAATACACAAATAAAACCTAATTTTATTCGACTAGTGTAAACAGCATGTGAAATATTGTGCATGTGTATATGTTTTCAATGATTTACTATGTTTTGATGTATTAAGATAAACTAAAAAAAAAAATTAAATAAAAACTATATAGACATTTTCAAAAATTAGCAAAAACAAAACAAAATGACTACAACAATTCCCTAAATGTAAGAAATAAAAAAGTAAAAACAGTAGTATTTCAGTGATACTAACCACTGGGGGTAATTTTAAAAATTCAATACATTTGCTTGTACTTAGTTTATAAGGCATGTGGAAGATTATTGTGATGTTTTCAGTGAATTTGAATGAATTTGATGTCATTAGGTTTTGGCCTGTCATCGACTTGGCCCTCCGTGAGGCGGCTTGCACCAGAGGTGTTGAGGTGAAGCTGTTGGTCAGTTGTTGGAGTCATTCTCCTGGAGCCATGTTTGTTTTCCTCCAGTCTTTATCTGTCCTCAACAAGCCCCCTCTGAGCTGCAACATTCATGCTGTACGTTTCTGTGTGCTCTTTACATCTTCTACATGTATTGTTTTTCATCCAGCATCACTGTTGATTTAATGTCTAAAACGTTTAATTTCACAGAAAGTTTTTGAGGTGCCTTCAACACGAGAGCAGCAGAGGATCCCGTTTGCGCGTGTTAACCATGCCAAATACATAGTGACTGATCGAGTTGTTTACATTGGTATGTTCACTGTTTCCTCTCGACAAATTTCACAGCATGATCTCACTTGCATGCTTTTCCATATTCCAGCAACCTGACGGCAGGTTTGGCGCTGCATCATAAAAAACCTGCCAACAGAAACAGTCATTGTTTACATTACAGTTGAATCGCTGTGAATATGAGTTTTGGAATAAAGCGAATGTCAGTTTTATAATCCTGCTATGATGACAGATTGTTATATTGTGTTTTACAGGAACTTCCAACTGGTCTGAGAATTACTTCACCCAGACGGCAGGGGTTGGGCTTGTTGTGAATCAGACGGGCTCTGCAGTAGGGCAGGGCCAGCAAACCGTTCAGAGCCAGATGCAGGAGATTTTCCAGAGGGACTGGCATTCAGAATACGCTCAAACCCTCACTGATGTTCACGCGGAGCACTGCAGCGGAAAAAAGCTTACATAATATACCAAGCTCTTTATTTGTTATGTTGCTATGCACTATGATTAAAAAAAAAAAAACATCAGACACCAAAAACTCAAAACCCTGCGGCATTCCTGCCTACTGATAACTTATTTATGATGTATGTATTTGCCAAAAGGATGCTGTGCATTTTTAACGTTTGTTATAAATATGGCATACATTAATTCTTTTTTTTTTTTTCAAGTGCATTTATTGTATATTTGCATTATGTGACATTTGCCAGAATAAGGACAAGGTCCTTGAGCAAGCACTGATCTCTGATGTTGAACTGGTTAAACATGCATGTAAATGAAACGTTGTAATAGGTGCCTTGGCTTTAATGACTGTAATGATTGTTTTCAAATTAAACTGCCTTTTCAGTAAGAAAATGCTTGTACTCTGATGTTTTTAATATTTATTAAAATATATAGTCAGGTGACAGGTATTTACTCAGTTCTACTGATAATTTATGACATTTTCAACAAAGAGAGAAGTTAGAAAAATCATTTAAAATGTCTCCCATGAATGTATATGTGACATTTTATTATTCAACATAAAAAAAAACGTTTGTCTCAAAACCAATTGAGCTCCTGCCTTACGAAAACGAACCGCGGTTTTATTATAATAAAAGCGTAGTAAGCATGGGTTTTGGCTGATTGTTTACCACTTGTATAACCATAATTTTACTACAAATACCACAGTTAAACTATAGTGAAGCAAAACCATGGTTAATTTGTGCTTACCATGGTTTAACTACAATAACCATGCTTTTTTCTAAATTTATTTGTAGTAAAACCATGGTTAATTTTCGTAAGGGCTATAATGCTCAAATACGCTGCTTATAAAGCTGAGTAATGCTGTCTAAGCAGGCAGCTCGCGAGGTTTTGAACACAGCCGCGTCTCCTCGCAGGAAGTGAAGCCGCGGAGGAAGGAAGACGTTAAAAATGGCACGAGAAAGAAGCCCAGCTTTTTGGCTTCACCCTCAAACAAGTGTAACTCGCAGAATGCCGGTGTGCCACAGAATACTCTTACTTTTATGGCTACTCCACTTTTCTTCCGTATATTCAGATATAACGGACGGGAATGCGGAGCACTTAAAGCGGGAGCACTCGCTCATTAAGCCATATCAGGGTGAGTAGCAGCCGGAGCCGCCTGCTAGTGCGAGATATTACTGTCCTGCTAGTGTTTCTTGACGTCCTTTAGCCACACGATCACTAAAGGGTCTTAAGTTTCTCTTCACTACGTAAATTAGGTTGTCACCTAAGTTATTTTGTAATGTCATGGGTCATGTATTTCATTGGGAACATGTTATCGGGGATGTAAGTAGGCTACTGTAGAGTCTTAACAGTGACAACTCAATGTAAACAAAACTAGTCAGCCTTTATTTGAAGAAGTGAGGACAGTTTGCATTTAAAGTGCAGGTTATAAAGAAATCCACCTTACCAGGGAGAGCATGCAAATTGTCAGTACACTATTTAATTGAGAAAAAAAAAATATATATATATATATTACATAGTTAAGACTTTGATGACTGTTTGGTTTGTAATAATACTGGGGTCCAAATATCTGAAAAGCAGCGAAAAATTACATTATTACATTATCAGGCACACAAAAATGACATTATCAGGGACACGTTTACTCCACAGGTTTGTGCTAAAACCTGATGATCTTGTTCTCCAGCATTATGTGAAGACCCTGCTGAAAAAACTGCTAAAACCAGCCTAGGCTGGTCAGGCTGGTCTTAGCTGGTCAGGCTGAGAGACCAGCTAAAACCAGCTACTTCCAGCTTAAACGAGCTAAGATCAGCCAACCAGCCTAGGCTGGTTTTAGCAGTTTTTTCAGCAGGGAAAGAGTGTCTTATGACAAAAGGCCACACAACAGTGTCACAGATACAAAATAATTTGTATTTGTTTTATATCATAAAAAAGTACATTTAATCCTAATACTTTGTTTATTTCCAGGTGCACTGTAAAAAAAAAAAAAAATCTCATTACATTTACTTTAAAAACTGTGAGTTTACTGTAAAAATACTGACAATGCTTCCAGTATTGCAGGCAGCTTGTATATTTTACAATTTATATAAATTATATATTTTATTTGCAACTTTTTGCAATAAAGATAGCCTTAGATGGTGACATGACAATACAAATAAATTACTACTACTACTACTACTACTTTATATTTTATTAAGTGATATAATGTTCATTATAAGTGTCCTGTCAATAAAAAATGGCCAATACTCGCAGGAGTATTGGTCATACACACAAAACACCATCAGAATAACACACGACGCAAAAATAATGCAATAAATATTAATTAAATAACATATATAAAGCAAAACCCCAAATGTAGATTACTGATAACAAAAATAAACTAATTAATTTTAAAAAAAATCATATGTGATGTCACACGGGAGCTTTTTTCATTGTAAATTATATGGTAATTCATAGTTTTTACTTACAAAAACAAAACAAAATTTACAATTAACTTTTTTTTTTTTTTTTTTTTTTTTTTGCTGTAGCATTTTTAAAGTTTATTTTATTTTTATTATTTTTTACAGTGTATTAATTAAATTTTTAATCCAAAATTTTCATTGTGGTCTCAGGCTTTTGAGCCCCAGTGTATGTGATGAGACTCATTTTTATCTATGAATGTTCTTGTGGCTTATAGTGTGTGTATAGGCTTCACTCCAAATTACCAATACACTAAATAAATTTATCAAAAATTATATGATCCTTTATGTATCATATGTCAGGTGTTGGAACAAGTCCGTCAAGTCAGTGGGACTTTTGGGGAAGTACTTTAGTAACCAGCCAGTATGTGCGTCTGACTCCAGATGAGAGGAGCAAACAGGGGTCCATCTGGAATACAGTGGTGAGTAAAACTAAAACCTACCAAACCAAGCAGTGACCAACTTGAACCTGATGCAAAATCTGCATGGGGAAATCTTTCATCCTACTGAAATGATTTCGAACACAAAAATTCTCTGACAAATGGTTAATGTGATGCACCTTAATGCAAAATGCAGCTGAGTAATGGTAATTTTCCCCTCTGCAGCCCTGCTATTTGAAGGATTGGGAGATGCATGTGCAGTTTAAAATTCATGGATCAGGAAAGAAGAATCTGCATGGAGATGGTTTTGCCATTTGGTACACGAAAGAGAGGCTACATCCTGGTAAGTCTTTGAGGGAAAACTGAAGGTTTAGATCCCGTTTGAACTCTTTCTATATATGTGTGTGTAGTCCACGTACACGTCTGTGATCCATCTGCAAGTCTGCTCTTTCTTCCCTGCAGTTGATTGTGTCATACTTTCATTTAGGCCCAGTCTTTGGAAACCAAGACCATTTTGTAGGCCTGGCTATTTTTGTGGATACCTTCCGTAATGATCTACAAGGAATGGATGTAAGTGTGCCGTACTCATGGGTCCTTCTTTCTCTGCAGGCACCGTGTTTGGCAGTAGTGCCAATTTCCTTGGGTTGGCCATATTTATAGACACATACCCTAACGATGAGGCTCCGGATGTGAGTTGAGAGATGTAAAATATTTGTGTCTTTGTACCTTCATTTGAATGAAAGCTTTGCTTTATCATTATGGGATGAACTTGAGATTAGATACAAAGATATCTATTTCCAAAAATGCTAGTATTTATGGGAATACTGGATTTTTGGCATGTTTGTTCTGCTTCTGGTCATCAGCTTTATCCTCACATCGAAAATGATTTAAAGGGGATAGTTTGAATATGATTATTTGCCAGGTATTTGCATTCAGATGTCAAACTGAAAAGCAATCCTTTGAGTAGAGAAGAATGTCTTTAATTCAAACTATCCCTTCACTTTTTTATTTGCTATATGTTCTGAATAATCAACATATAGCAACTATTTTTTTTCGTTCAACAATTTTGCCAAGTGCTACAAATAAGCAATGCTTTCTTTGTTTTGCCTGCATCATGTGGTCCTTGTGTTTTTTTCTTTTTTTGTTACCCTCATCATTCATTACTTGTTGAAGTATTTCATAAAAAATGTTTACAGTGCTTATTGTTTTGATTTTAGTAGAATGCAGTGACCTTTTGATGAATTTAGATCATTCTGTTGCACAAGCTGATTCATGAACAGCTGGATAAGGGTAGAATGTGCCATCCTTTAGTAATTTACATTGCTTTTTTGTGTCAACAATATAGGCAAGAACCAATGTAATAAATTTAATTCATAATCTTTGGTCCTCCAGCGCTCATTTCCCTATATTTCTGCGATGGTGAATAATGGCTCCCTGCCGTACGACCACGGGAAAGATGGCCGGTCTACTGAATTGGGAGGTTGCTCTGTGGAAGTCAGAAACAAAGATCATGACACATACCTGGCCATTAGATACTCCAAAGGTAGACTCACGGTAAGATACTACAAATACAGTGATAAAGAGTCAGTTAGAATTTTTTTCAGAAATACAGGAAAGTGTCAAAAATACAGTAAAAACAGTAATTTAGTGAAATATTTTTACCATTTAAAATAAATGTTTTCATTTTAATCTATTTTAAATGCAGTTTGTTTCTATGATGGAAAAGCTGAATTTTTTTTTAGCAACCATTACTCTAGTCTTCAGTGTCACATGATTATTCTAATATGATTTGGTGCTCAAAAAAACATTTCGGTAACACTTTACATTTGGAATGTACTATTTTTAATGTAAGTAGACAACGAGTTTATTCAGAAATGTGTTTAACTAACACATGTATTTTAAAAATAAGAAAATCACCTTATTGTATTTTAGATTTTTTTTTTTTTTTGTCTAGTATTAACCTTAAACATCTTGTAGTTTCTATTTAATTGTATGACTATTGTTATTTATTCCGTTTTCTGACATTGTGTCAAAAAATAAGTGAATGAATGAATTAATTAAAGCTTTACAATTAGGCTCCACTTAACTTAAAATAGTTCACATGATCTAACAAAAATATTTTTTAAATCATTTATTAATCCTAGTTAATGTTAAGTTTAACATTTACTAATACATTATTAAAATCAAAAGTTGTATTAACATTATTTAATGGACTTGAGCTAACACAAACTGCATTTGTATTTTTATTAAATAGCATTAACAAAGATGAATAAATACTGTGACAAAAGTATCGCTCATTGTTAGTAATTGTTAGTCAATGCATTAACTAATGTTTTCTTATTGTAAAGTGTTACCAATATTTCTTATTCATTCTTCTAATTATTAATATCCGTGCTAAAAACAGTTGAGCTGTTTAATATTTTTGTGGAAATGGTAATACAATTTTATCAGGATTCTTTCTTTGATGAATAGAAATTTTTGTACCATTCTAAATGTCTTTACTGTCATTTTTGATCAATTTAATGCATCCTTACTGAATAAAAGTATTAATTTCTTTGAAAAAAATCTTACCACAAACTTAAACTGCATTGTAAATTGTTTTATACCAGTGACTACCGGCAGTTTCATTTTGACACTGAAACAGTCATGATCATTTTTGTAAATGTTTTGAGTTCCTCATGATAAGAGGCATTTAATACATGGGGTTAAATATATATAAAAGTGTATCACATCTATGTTCTGTTTCCACAGATTATGGTAGATGTGGATGACAGGAACGATTGGAAAGAATGCATTGATTTTGGAGGCGTCCGCCTCCCTACAGGATACTATTTTGGGGCTTCTGCGGCCACAGGAGATCTTTCTGGTAAGTGTTATTTCTAAATCTCCCCTAGATGTCCACAGTGGTCCTGATGCCTTTTGCCAGACCTCACTGATACTGTTTGCTCTGTGCAGATAATCATGACATCATCTCTATGAAGATGTACCAGCTGATGGTGGAACACACTCCTGAGGAGGACAACCAGGACTGGACCAAGATCGAGCCTAGTGTTAGTCTCCTCAAGTCACCGAAAGGTAACACAGCTGATATGTAGTTACAGGACATATTGTTGGCAGACAGAAAGATTTTTCACTTGTCATGATCACATCTTCTCCCCCAAAACAGACAATATTGATGATCCGACGGGAAATTTCCGAAGCACGCCCCTCACTGGCTGGAAGGTCTTCCTACTTCTGCTGTGCGCTCTGCTGGGAATCGTGGTCTGCGCCGTTGTTGGTGCCGTAGTCTTTCAGAAGCGTCAAGAGAGGAACAAGAGGTTCTACTAAACAACGGGATTTCAAAGAACTCAGGAGATTGTAGGTGAAAAAAAAAAACATTAATGTGAATTTTGAACAGCTGTATACATGTGGATATTATTGAACTGCTCGACTGGAAGGAAAAATGGTTTGAGTCTAAAGAGGGATTTGTGGCTTCAAAGAAACGTTTCTTTATGTTGATCTTTCTGATTTGGGTCTGCTGAAGTAAATGACACATTTTCAATGCGGTCTACAGTAGTACATCTTAATTTTTGTGTGTACCCTTTATATACTTGATTTAGCTTCATTCTCTATATCCTTGGAAGTTTATTTTCTTATTGTTTTAACCCTTTATCTGTGTTTCTTTTCCATCTACACATTGCTTCATTCTGCTCTGGAGTGCTGATTTTTTTTTATAACCTGTGTGATTTACTTAAGAGGATTTTAATGGACTGCACAACAAATCAGAGTGATGAAAAGTGTCCTCTTAAATTGATCAAATCAGTGTAAATATTTTAAGTTGCTGCCCTAGTCCCTTTGCTCTATGGCATAATGATTGAGCTTGTTTTTTTTTTTAACCATAGGAGTTTTGAAAATATTGAACCAAAAAATACATTTTCAGTTGTTTTATTACTGCAGGGTGACAAGAGTTCAGCCTTATGTGAGTTGAATTGTTTTTCTTACATCTTTCTGTTAATTTTGCTATTTTTTTGCTCGTCTGTATAAATTTATTGCAATGCACTGATTTACAGTTGTTTCTGAAAGAAGTTCACATTTAAATGGGCAGTGACTGTAAAATGATGCTTTTGGTGAGAAAATAAAGCAGTTACAACAGTTAAATAGTCATGTTGGTTTTCCTTTTTTTCAGTTTTTAACAGTTGAACTTTTTTTTCTTATTTTGCCCTTAATTATTAGGACCCAATTTGTGCCATATTCCTATTAAACCACTAGTGTTCAAAAATAATTCATAAAAATGTGTCACTAACAATGTTTTTGTACAACAATATGGTCAGGATTCAGGACAGGTACAAATTCATACAGTTTTGTCACTGTCTGCAGCTGTTTATCTCAAGACGTTTCAGAGTCTCGTCCCAAAAAATGCTTTTGTGCAAAGAAATATGAAACTGTTTAAATATCTTGTACCTAAGCATTCATTACTAATTTGATAGCATCAGATTCAGTCAGAACAATCTAGTGGTGTTGAAACACAGAAAGAAATCCTCAGCTGTAAAAATCATGGACTGTATGGATTATTTCACTCAGCCTTGTTTTCATCTATATTATCTGGCTATTTATTTATTTTGCACAAGGGAAGGGATAGTTATATGTACAAAGGCCACTAATCACCATGAAGGTAGACTGAAGAGTCACCCCTTTCTTCTTTTTTGCCTATATGGTGATTAGATTCTCTGTTTTGGACTGCTGTTTTCCCAGCATTATCTGGACTTGTTATTGATAGGCTCAGTCCTGTTTTTTTTTTTTTTCCATGGCAGAAAGTGCCGTGTTAGAACTGTATAATTGTTCTATAGGCTTCTAATAAAGCTCTCAGTGCATGCTAGAGCCAAGAAGCCGATGCCAAGCAAGGTATCTGGGCTGCTCATGACTGTTGTAAAATAACTTTTTACAGTATTCGCCAGCCTTCTTCCCTGTGACTGCTCAGTGGGTTCAGTCCGGGCTATTTCTTGCCTGTCACTGGAGCTGTCATGCCTATTATGAGAGCTGTTTTCACTGTGCTTTGCTAGGACCTTAATGGTCATGTCTTGGCCTCACATGATAGACATCCGTTTGCCCATGAGCTCTGAAAAATTCAGTCGCTAGGGCATTTTCTGCATCATGGTGACACTGAAAGGTCACAAAAGCATAGCCGTGAGAGTGGTTGGTTCTTCTGTCTCTGCACACTTGTACAGTACAGATGGGGGCGAATGGCTGGAATATTGTATGCAGTAATTGTTCGGTCACATCTGGGGGCAAACCATTGACAAGCAATGACCCCTGGTCTTTTGGTTGACCGTTATCTTCATCTGAAGACCAACTGTAGGACGTTGCCATTTTGATTGTCTGTCAGAGAAGATTCTACGAAAAAGCTAAAAAAGATTCTTCTAAAAAAGCTATTAGTACAAGCACAAATGCTGTGGAGATGCTTCAGTCAGATCGATCAATCAATCAAGCAAATGATATAAACTGACTGCTTTGCAAGACCCAGAACGTTCCAAAATTCTAAAGTCTGTGACGTCACGGATCACGTGACATTCCTCAGCAGCCAAAAAATAGAATGCTTGAGAATAGAATGTTTTAGTGAGAAAACATGAATTAACGAGTTGCTGTTTTTATATCTAAGGCATCCCTGTACATTTTTACGATGCAAAACGTCCTTGAATTTTTTTTTTTATTAAAAGTTATTTATTTATTATTTATTAAAAGTTATTAAACGTTTCCGAGACACTTCAAATACAAAAAAGGAGACATATGCATAAAACCAATGTTAACACACATCTTAACGATATCGCTTTTCCTGTCCGAAAAGACCATATCACATATAAATTTAATTTACGATTGAGTTTAATTCTATATAATGCAGTTATTATTATTATTCATTATTTTATTAATTAGTATTGTATATTTTATTTATTATTATTATTATTATTATTATTATTATTATTATTATTATTATTTATTTTTTGTACTTAAAACTACATTTTCCAAAGTCCCAACGCAGCTTGTTAAGTCGTATCTCAACTTAGTTTTCCCATAAGGCCGATAAAAATGGATTTGTTAGTCATGAAAAATGTTGTGAAGTTAATGATAATACTCATTTTGCCGAGGTATGTTCGGATGGCGCCAGCTGCTGGCGTAACGGTGTAACAGGGCCATTTATAACTAAATAAATAGTTTTCAAAGTTGCAAAAGATTCGGTTCACTCGGTTGAATCAAAATCCCCACCACTATATAAAACTACAATGACCATGAGCAGTCTGGGGAATGCGCTTTCCGCATCTGATTGGACGATGGCCTGCGAAGGGTTACGTGGCATTGGAGTCTCTGCGCATGCGCAGTGCGCGTTTCACCGGCAGTGTCAAGATGGTGGCAGTCAGAATGCAGTTTACACTTTATTTGGTGTTGTTGTTAAACATTTACAACAGTTTTGTGTCTGCGTTGTATTTTCATATCGGCGAGACTGAAAAGAAATGCTTCATAGAAGAAATACCGGACGAAACCATGATAATAGGTTAGTAGGAAAAACAGAATAAGCTAACTTTGTAGTACACGTTAATGCTTAGCCTAGTGCTAACTAGCAGGTTTGTCAGGTAGACTTCATTCGTTGGCAACCAGCTTGACTTCAGCTAGTTCAACTAAACAAAATATAAGTTACAAATGAGCTTTTTTTGTAGGTTTTACCGTAACGTAAACCAAATAACTTTTAAACAGACATGTAGATGCATACTGCACCGAGAAAGCAACAGTATTTTTACGTATGTTACGCTTTTTAAACATTGAATGAAGTTTTTAAGGTAACGCTATAGTGATCCATCCTGCTGGACTTTGGCTGAATTAGATGAAGAGATGAATTATGAGACAAGAATCTGATGTTGAAATATCCTCAAAGCAGTGACACAACACCAAGTGAATATGACATAACTTTTCACTCTAAGATAATAACTTACTGTGTTTAGTCAGGCATTTTTATCAGTGGATTATTATGAAAAGAATGAAATTACTTCAATTTCTTTATTTTACAACTATGCAAATCTGTCTTAACCAGGTAACTACCGAACGCAGCTGTATGACAAGCAGAAAGAAGAGTATTTGCCTGCAACTCAAGGACTTGGGATGTTTGTGGAAGTGAAAGATCCTGATGAGAAGGTCTGTCTGATTAAAGGTTTTGTGAGTAATAAAAGTCAAACATGTTTGAATTTCGTTGTTCTCATCTTTTTTGGGGTTTCAGGTGATCCTGTCCCGCCAGTATGGATCTGAGGGCAGGTTTATCTTCACCTCCCACACACCGGGAGAGCATCAAATCTGCTTGCACTCAAATTCCTCCAAATTTGCTCTTTTTGCTGGAGGGATGCTTGTGAGTTTATTTTGTGTGCTGCTGCTTCTGTTCTCCTTAAACTATATTTATAAATACGCTGTTAAAACAAGTAAAACATTGCAGAATACACCATATGTTCCACACAAACTGACAAAACGTTGTGAGGAACTGAATGTGTTAATCCATAACTTTTTGAACAATTTCAATTATATTTTAAATAAATTGATATTTTGATTTAGATTTTTATGTATTAAAATTGATTTAATTTTACATTTTACTTTAAAGAAATGTTAGCATATTAAATGCAAGGAAAGTGTCTACTTTAATGTTTCAAATAATTTTTGCCAAAACAAAATATGGGTGAAATAAAGTTCAATTATAATGCAGCGTAACCCATATTTATGTAAAAATAAAACAACATTATTCTGAACTGTATTTGTTAAAATATATAGAAGAAAAAGTGATCATACTAAATTTTATTACATTTTAAATTATTAAAAACTTCTTGCTGATAAATGGGTAAAACCTAGTGTTTTTTTAGGAGATTGTCATAGATTGGTAATAATTTAAAATGACAGTGAATTAGTTTTTAGGTCTGCTCTGTGATTCTTAAATAGAGGCTTTTAATGTCATCTAATGATTCTTCCCATGACAAGATTTTTGTTATATTAACTAGTGTTATATTTTAGTTAGGTGTCTTCTGTAAATCATGGTAAAAATTTATGATGGTCATTTTTGTTTGCTTAGAAAAAATATATTACACATCACTTTATGTACAAAAAATGTAAAAGCTTTATTAAACCTTTTTATTATATAAATATAATATACCCCACACACACAGTTAAAAATATATCATTTTTTCTTTTTTATGGTGTAGAGCACCATCTAATATTCAGTGGCTACCTATTCAGACAGCTTTTGCTTTTGAATGTTCCATACAGCGTGTTCACTTGGACATCCAAGTTGGTGAGCATACAAACAACTATGCAGAAATCGCTGCCAAAGACAAGCTGACGGAGCTGCAGCTGAGGGTGCGACAGCTGATGGAGCAGGTGGATCAGGTCCAGAAAGAGCAGAACTATCAGAGGGTAAGTGCTCTGTAGGTTTGGGAGTTGAAATTTAGGTTCTACGGAACTAGTGATAGAACATGGTGTTTTCTGTCATGTGTGCACAAGAGTGATCCTAATCTGAATTTTCTTGTTCTTCCAGTATCGTGAGGAGCGCTTCAGACAGACCAGCGAGAGCACCAATCAGAGGGTCCTGTGGTGGTCTATTGTCCAGACGCTGATCCTGGTGGCCATTGGGTTTTGGCAAATGAGACATCTGAAGAGCTTCTTTGAGGCCAAGAAATTAGTATAGAACTGTAGTCGGATTTTTTTTTTAAAAGTTGTGATGATTGTCAGTTGATACAGTACACACAGCATTTTGAAGATTGCCTGCTTCATGTGTGGTCAAGACTGCTGAAAAGTCAACATGCTCTCAGTTTAGTTCCCTCCCTAAATTGCCCTCTTTTATCCTGCATTGAGATTTGTTTTACGCTGCTCGTTTCAGTGCCACACCCCATGTAATGTGAACCGAGTTTCTGTTCAGAAACGCATTACAGTTTGTTACTGTTTGGAGGTGATAGGCACCCAACAAAGCAGTTAACTGGATTCAAAACACAAATTGCATAATGGCTGCCTTACCATTTGTTATAGCCACGTAACTTGATAAAATAATATTTAACATTAGTTTCAGAAAACTGATGAAGACACATTAAACTATTAACTGGGCTGCGAGTGTGATGTTTTTCCTAAATGACCTTGGATTATCTGCTTAAACATTTACAAGACAAAAATAACCGAGTTTATCCTGGTGGCAGGTGTAAATGTATTCTGTTGTTTGGTTATGCAGTAATCAGTATGATATTTAAAGTTTTGCTCAGAGTGAATGTTTCTTGGTGTTTAAATTTTTATTCTTTATAAAATTTTTTGATGTTTTCTATACCCCCATTTTATTTTTTGCTGTCAAGAACACTCAGATCAAGTTAGTATTAGGCCTTCTTCCCTTTTGATAGCTACAGTTTGATGTTGACCTCAGTGATTTTGAATAAACGTGTACATGTTTGAAATGTATATGTCCAAATAAATGGCAAAATGTAGTTATCAAAAGGTAAAATGTTAAATTATGAGTACTTGGCACATTGAAATAAATGATATCAAAAGGTTTTATATTTTTCATGAATACCCGTTAGCTATTGCCTATTACTCTGACAGAGTTTTTCTGTTTCCTTTGAAAGCAGTCTAACCATCTTACACAAACATTATCATATTTTTCACATCCTTTTTCCTATTGTAAACTCCTCAGGTTGATGTAGAGATTGCAATGGTTTAGTCACTCTTAAATTGATCTGCCCAGAATACACTGTAAAAACCGCAAACGATATTTGTGATTTGCTCGCTTTTTCAGATACCATAACTGGTGTCATAATGTTGTGTTTTCTTTAAAAAAAACAAAAAAAACAAGAAGACTGCATGTTTTGAGTGTTTTGTTACACAGATTACTGCTCACTGAATTGCTTTGCCATCACATTTGTATGGTTTAACTTTTTTTTGTTTTGTTTTTGGTCATTTTAGTTTGTGAACAGTCATGGGGAAATGGATTTACTTTTTTAAGTAGGGACAGGGGAGGGAAAACTTGGTGAGAAATCTACCCCATAATTGCACTCAGAAATAAAGTTTCCCACTCTCCCCAACGTTTGCTCAGTTGTCTTCGTAAATGTTTGGGTAAAACAACTTCTACAAGATAATAATTTGAGGAATTAATTTACTAGAGGAGTGTTATTCACCTCGACCATATGACACACTTTTGTTGCCAGTCATCATACAGTACATTACAAAAATGTACATATATGCCAAATCAGCTGTCATTTTCATTACAGATATATTTATTCAAACTAATCAGAACTTTAAAAATGTCACTGGATGTATGATATTTTATTTACTAGACTATCTATGCAACGAGCTCCTGTGTTAAGCTGAATTACCCTTTTTTTATTATTAAACAGTACAAACATTACAACAGTACAATTACAATTATACACAAAGACAAAATAAAAAATAAATAAATAAAATTCAAGAATATACACTCAGACTTCCCAGGGTTAACAAAAAATAAGGTAATAAAATTACATCTTAAGAAGACACAAAGGATGAATACAGATACAGTTTTCATAGCGTTCAAATTAGTAGAATTTTGGACAGTTTCCACATACTTATCTAAGTCAACTCTGAACAAAGAAAATAAAGGTTTAGAGTCAGTAAACTTTTGTTTATGAATGTGAAATTTAGCTAACAGAAAACATAAATTAATTATGTAATATTTTCCTGTATTTTCTTTTGAATAGTCAGACAATCCAAAGAAAGCATCCTTAAAACAGAAAGAAAAGTCACTTACAAAATAAGATTGGATAAACACTAAAAAGTCTGACCAAAATTTTCCTGTGTAGGTGCATTGCCAAAACAAATGAATGAAGTCTTCTTCAGATGAATGACAAAAACTGCAGTTCACTTCAATGTCTGACTTATATTTCCTAAGAAAGGTTTTAGTCGGGTAACATTTGTGAATCAGCTTAAATGTTATTTCCTTTATTTTATTAGTAAGCAAATACTTATGAGGCAAAGTCCATACTTTCTCCCAAGGTATATTCTCCACAATATTATTCCAATATGGTGTTAGATAAGGAATTGTTCTGAGCTCTGATTTTATAGTTATTTCTTTGTTGGTCTACAGAAAAGCACACACTTCCGATCATTGTGTCAGTAAAGACAGAGAGTAAGTACATGGCCATGGAAATGTGGTATCTTGCAAAAGAAAAGACACACCAGAAGGAATGGCATTGGAAACAACAGCATATTCATTGGCAGATACAGGAATATTATATTTCTGTAAAGTCTGCCTTGTGAGTTAAAGAGCTGTCCAACTAAAAGAAGGTTGTTTTCAAACCAGCTGTCAAAGAAAAGGGATTTATTCTTATAAAGAATATCCTTATTATTCCATAAATAATATCGGTGCGGAGAAAAGTTGTGTTTGTATATGAGGGACCAGGCCAAGAGCATCTGCTTATGAAAATTAGAAAGTTTGACAGGGATCTTCAAAACATTATAATTACAAAGCAGGAGAACTTTAGAGAAAATATAATTGGGGATAATATTTCAGAGTGAAGAGGAAATCAAATTAAAGGCTTTGTAGAAAAGCAGGAGACTGTCATTAGTGACGAGATCTTCGTAATCTAGGAGATCTAAGACTAATCTTATATTATTTTTAATGTGACGCTTCTCCATAAAACCCGATTGTGATTCATCAATAATAAGCTGAATTACCCTTTTAACAACGTCCGATTCGCGATCAAATCTTTCTTTGGTTCGGATCTTTTCAGTGAATCGGTTGAACCGTTTCACTTTTTTTTTTTTTTTTTATTAAAACATGCAAAACGTATTTTGTTTCAGCTAATAAATGTTAAATCCAACGTTTATCTAGGTTCTAAATAAATAACTGTTTTATGAGCTAAATGAGGATTGCAACAAACTGAACGCAGGACACGAATAACTAAAGTAAACACCTTAACTTGCGTAATAAACATAACAAACAGTGCTTTGTGCCTACATGAAGCTTTAACCTTTGTGCATTCCTCATTTGGGAGTCACACTCATGGTCTTCACGGTCAAAAGTGACCGGACACCTGAAATGTAATTTTTTTTTTCTTCAGTAAAATCAATCTAATATATATTTTTTTCAATAATATTTTTTCTTTTTTATTTTGTATTTTGAGAGACTTTTATGGTACTAATGAATATTTATGCAATAATTATGATCAATTTTTCCCATTGAAAATAGTACATAATTTTTTCCCCCTAATTTTTTAAAATTAATTTTCCATTTATGCAGTATTTCAGATGAAAATAGACACTAGGCCTTTAAAATCTAATTTTTGAATGCAGATTATTACCTCCTGGTGTGAGCAAAGAAAGAAAAAACATGTAATTTCATGGTGTAACCACTAGTTGCCTGTATAGGACTCTATAGAGAGGCTTGTGAATTCCCTAGTTGTTTTTAGACATAATTGTTTACTTTTATTAGGTTGTGTATATTTAGGCATTCTCAAAGACTACTTTTTGTCAAGGTTTATATTTTTTTGCATCATTATTATATATGTTATTGTATAGGTTTTTGCATTATTATTACTACAGTCAACCCTGAACACAGAAA
The DNA here is from genome assembly GCA_039654775.1 of Spinibarbus caldwelli. Lineage (NCBI taxonomy): Eukaryota > Metazoa > Chordata > Actinopteri > Cypriniformes > Cyprinidae > Spinibarbus > Spinibarbus caldwelli. The sequence goes on along the minus strand of CM077246.1, from coordinate 5,164,395 downwards.
GCATTTTGTTACACAAAACATTAAAACTCTATAAAGATATTACAAAAATGAACAGGAATGCTTTATCAGAGCCTAATCCTTCTGGGTCTGATCTGATTTCAACCTCTTATTTCAGTCTTCTAACTCATTTTGGCTATATGGTTATAGCCATACCAATTCATTTGAGTGTGTATAATTGTGTGTGTGTGTATGTGTGTGTCTGTGAGTGTGTGTGAGTGGATGTATCTGTTTTAAACTCTTGATATTTTAGAGTATAACCCATTCCTCGCTATCCACTTTTTTACTGCATTGTAGTTGAATTATTGATTTTATTTTACATAGTTGCTGTGTTACAGGCACACCAGTTCATAGGGGTGTGTGTGTACAAGTGTGTGTGTGTGCGCGTGTGTGTGAGTGGATGTGTTGATTTTGCACTCTAGATATTTTAGAGTTTCACCCCTTCATTGCTGTGCAATTTTTTTTCTGCATTGTTGGGGATTTGTAGATTGTACACACAATTTTTTTTTTTTTGTATTTTTTATTTTTTCCCCATTTCCCATTCATTTCCTATGGTCGGTCATTTTTGACCGAAGACCATGAGTGTGACTATTTTTTTTTTTACGACCACTTAGCTTTTTCGAATCATGCCCTCAATTTTTTTATGTGTTCACATACCAAGTGCCATAAAAGGCACCGAGTTTCGTACCATTCTGGTGAAGCTACGATTTTTAAAAAATCAAAATGTAAAATTCTCCGGTCAGAAATGACCGAAGACCGCACAAGGGTTAATGTAGCGTGTAATATTCTGTTGGAATGTCGTTGATCATGCGACAGCGTAAAATAGTCAGTGAATCATTTTAACCGGTTCATTAAAATGAACTGTTCTAAAGAACCGATTCTCAGAACTTCCCATCACAATTGCTCGTTAGTTAGTCATATTTGTCTTTTTTTTTTTTTTTTGGTATCACTGCACCACTGTCATTTGGTTACCTTCGCTTTATGCATATAACCGTATTAAAATATTTCTGATTATGTCTCTAAATTAATTACACCGGTCAGGTCAGAGATTCATAGGAACTTTATACCGGATGTTGTTTCCAGAGGAATATTTCAAAGACGGACGGTTACAGCCAGCGTGTGATTTTTTCTTTTGTCACAGTTGTCACTTAAGTTTTTAAACGATTATCGGTAATGACACGCCGTATAAAACAAGCAGAAACCATATAGTATTTCTGAGGCTTGTAAAACACGTCTAAGTAATTCAGACGGATGTGTTTACCGTAAATCATCACCGCGAGCTCGTGCTGTGCGCTTGTGTTTTTTTGTCGTACCGTCTTGAGTGGCGTGTAACTGAACTCACCAAATTGTGTAATCATACATAATAAGCATGAAATAGGATTATGATCGTGCTTTACGGAGGATAGAGTGATTGTTTAGGTACCTACTATGAAAGAAATCATTCAAGCCGACGGCTAGGAAGAATGGGATTTAAAGTTGCAAGTCATTTGTGATGGAAAGAGACAAAAAACACTGTTGCAAACTAGAAATTTGATTTTAAGATGTAGATGACATGATCTCTATCTCAATACTGTATCAGTGAAGATATTAGGATCTGCTTGCTGCTCTGAAAGGCTCAAAGATGATGTACTCTTCACGGAGAAAACCTGTGCTGTATTTCAAAGATGATAGAAGGTAAACATGTGACCTCTCTAATGTGTGTGTTTTATTTCAATATATTCCGGCAGATGCATTGTTGTAGTCATTTGCAAGTGGTGGTCTGGGTTTGTAAAAGCTTCTGTGTGAATGAATAGAGATCTTAGCTTGCTAGTAGTTGTTGTTTCATGTGTTTCATCATTTCAAGAAGTGAAAGTCAAAGGGTGCAGCGACATGGAGAGGTTCAGTGAGTATGAGGTGTATGTTGAGAAGTGTGTAGAGTTTTAACCCTGTAAAGCCTGACATATGAATGAGTCATTTTTAATGGACCTGTAGACAAAATATGAAAGAAAATCTTAAGTGTTTGCATGTGTTTGATGCATCCGGTTTTTATGGCTTATATAGTGAGAATATGGAGCTCAAACACATCAGTTTTATCCAGAGACCCAAACTGTGTATTATTATTACAGTAAATAAGATTAGTTACATAAAATTAATAGAAATATCAGCTGTCTCTCTATATCTCCTAGTAATATGTCAGATCAAAGCTTTATAGGTTTTATTCTGGGGGCAAAACTTACTTCAAATACGATACATCAGGCTTTTGATACTCATATTTTAACTTTTTTTTTTTTTTCTAGATAATCAAGTAAACGCAAGTTGCGTCAATCCAGTAAATGTTCATCTTAACAGTAGACCTGTATGTAATTCTTGCATTTACTTCATAGGAAAAAAACAGTAAAGATTTCACAGCAAAAAGACTAAAAGACCATTTATTGGCTAAAAATGTACTATCAGTCAGTTGACAGAAAGGTTGTAGTAGATTGTGTACTACAGGTTTTTAAGCTTTGTAGGCCTTAGAAATTCATGCATCAAATATGATACCTTAGGCTTTATAGGGTTAAGTCTGACTGAGCAAGATGCATGAGGTCCCTGAGGATCAACAATAGGTTTGTCAACCAATGTAGCTCATGATTGCAGTTGTATATTGTAAGTTGCTTATGCTAATTAATTTTGATCAACTGGCTCACTAAAACTCTTATTGATAGTTTTCACGTGACGTCACAGCCTTATAGGAACACCCACCTGGAGGGCAAAACGAAGCTTTGCTTCACTGACCGCCAGTTATTTTTACGCAGATTGCATCAAGTAATAATGTAGTAAAATGCAGATATTAAAAGGCGAAATTCAGTAGACCCCTTATTGATGATGTATATTTTGTACAGGCAAGAAGATGAACCCAGAATATAAACGCAATGTGCAAAGTTTCACGTTAAATGTCTTCCCATAGAAAACCATTATAAGGAAAACACTGAACCGTTAAGCGGATTGCGTTCATATTACGGCCTCATCTGCTTGCCTATGTAAACTATGCATCATTAATATGGTGAATTGTACTGAAGGTGATCTTTTAATATTACCGTTTTAAATATATTACGGCACTTTAAGTGTTTTTACAACGTTTTGTCGCACTGTTTAATGATAGAAATATTGCCACGGGTACTTAATATGGATTGCAAATGCACAAAACTTGCATTTTGTTCAGAAATACCTTTTGTTTTATTCTTTTGAGAGGTGATCTAAATATTTGCGGCTGGGAAACAGATGACAAATTGACACGCTTGTGCTGCAGTTCTATGGATGTTTTGCCCTCCAAGTGTTCGAGCTGGTCACGTGACTGAAAGCTATGTATTGTGACCTTTTTGTAATGTACTTCAAAGACCCTATGAAATCATAACTAGAGTTTTATTACTTTTAGGCTATTTCTGTTAGCTTTTAAGTCACGTGCAGACATAAACATTTAAATAATAATAATAATAATAAATAAAATTGTATTAATTGTAAAGAGTATTTCTCTTCTTGGAAAACTAACCAAAAGTATTGATGACTCATCTTGCACTCGTTTCTTTTGTCCAATCAAATGCTCTCTAGAATGTGAATATCCCTCCCACTAATGTTGCTTAAAGGTACAGTCACATTAGTTAAATTTCATGGGGAAAAAGCGGCCTATTGTCAGCTGTAGCAATGTATGAAGCACAGCTTAACATGAAGTAACTGTCTGTTGCACAGCACTGCAAATTTCCATAATCAACATATAGCTGAAAATGAGGTGAAATCTGCATGATCACTCGAAATTCCTAGTTGCTTGGATCACTATTGAAATGACTGTATTTTGCACTCAAAAATTTGCAGAACAATGATAAATGTGACTGCACCTCACTTCTGACTTGTGTTTGAGCACTAATTCCTGTTTTAAAGGGAAATACATCAGTTTCACGCATCAAGCATTTAAATGGGGTTTTTAAAGTGTATGGGGGCCTTTAATAAGTGTTGACCACTGATGTTTTGTATGCAGGGACTGTTGTGGTCCATTTATTTAGCGCTTGAACACAGTTATGTCAGGTTGAGCTCAAATATTTTGAGGTTTCACACAAAATGCATTTATGTTTCCAGTTTTCTGTCGAGGAAATGCACCATCTGGAAGCTCTTTGGGCTCTGCATGCTGTTTGGTTTGGGGTCCCTTCTTTGGGTGCAGTTGACTTGTTCAGGAGACATGAGCCAGACGGCTGGGTACAGTCACCTCCCTCACCAGCCCTGTCCTGTAGAGAGACAGTCCTCATCTGCTGATGACCCATCCTGGGGCCCTCACAAAATGGCCCTCATTGTGCCATTCAGAGAGCGCTTTGAAGAGCTGCTTATATTTGTCCCTTATATGCACGCTTTCCTCAACAAAAAGAAAATACGGCACAAAATATTTGTTGTAAACCAACTGGATCACTTTCGGTGAGTACCTTTCATTGCTGGAATAGTGTAGCTCCGCGAGCTGAATTCATATGTACAGGTGCATCTCAATAAATTAGAATGTCGTGGAAAATTTCATTTCTTTCAGTAATTCAACTCAAATTGTGAAACTCATGTATTAAATAAATTCAGTGCACAGAGACTGAAGTAGTTTAAGTCTTTGGTTCTTTTAATTTTGATTATTTTGGCTCACATTTAACAAAAACCCACCAATTCGCTATCTCAACAAATTAGAATATGGTGACATGCCAATCAGCTAATCAACTCAAAATACCTGCAAAGGTTTCCTGAGCCTTCAAAATGGTCTCTCAGTTTGGTTCACTAGGCTACACAATCATGGGGAAGACTGTTGATCTGACAGTTGTCCAGAAGACAATCATTGACACCCTTCACAAGGAGGGTAAGCCACAAACATTCATTGCCAAAGAAGCTGGCTGTTCACAGAGTGCTGTATCCAAGCATGTTAACAGAAAGTTGAGTGGAAGGAAAAAGTGTGGAAGAAAAAGATGCACAACCAACCGAGAAAACCGCAGCCTTATGAGGATTTCAAGCAAAATCGATTCAAGAATTTGGGTGAACTTCACAAGGAATGTACTGAGGCTGGGGTCAAGGCATCAAGAGCCACCTCACACAGACGTGTCAAGGAATTTGGCTACAGTTGTCGTATTCCTCTTGTTAAGGCACTCCTGAACCACAGACAACGTCAGAGGCGTCTTACCTGGGCTAAGGAGAAGAAGAACTGGACTGTTGCCCAGTGGTCCAAAGTCCTCTTTTCAGATGAGAGCAAGTTTTGTATTTCATTTGAAAACCAAGGTCCTAGAGTCTGGAGGAAGGGTGGAGAAGCTCATAGCCCAAGTTGCTTGAAGTCCAGTGTTAAGTTTCCATAGTCTGTGATGATTTGGGGTGCAATGTCATCTGCTGGTGTTGGTCCATTGTGTTTGTTGAAAACCAAAGTCACTGCACCCATTTACCAAGAAATTTTGGAGCACTTCATGCTTCCTTCTGCTGACCAGCTTTTTAAAGATGCTGATTTCATTTTCCAGCAGGATTTGGCACCTGCCCACACTGCCAAAAGCACCAAAAGTTGGTTAAATGACCATGGTGTTGGTGTGCTTGACTGGCCAGCAAACTCACCAGACCTGAACCCCATAGAGAATCTATGGGGTATTATCAAGAGGAAAATGAGAAACAAGAGACCAAAAAATGCAGATGAGCTGAAGGCCACTGTCAAAGAAACCTGGGCTTCCATACCACCTCAGCAGTGCCACAAACTGATCACCTCCATGCCACGCCGAATTGAGGCAGTAATTAAAGCAAAAGGAGCCCCTACCAAGTATTGAGTACATATACGGTAAATGAACATACTTTCCAGAAGGACAACAATTCACTAAAAATGTTTTTTTTTTTTATTGGTCTTATGAAGTATTCTAATTTGTTGAGATAGTAAATTGGTGGGTTTTTGTTAAATGTGAGCCAAAATCATCACAATTAAAAGAACCAAAGACTTAAACTACTTCAGTCTGTGTGCACTGAATTTATTTAATACACAAGTTTCACAATTTGAGTTGAATTACTGAAAGAAATGAACTTTTCCATGACATTCTAATTTATTGAGATGCACCTGTATGTACGGTGGCATGCAAAAGTTTGAGAACACCTTGCAGAATCTGTGAAAATGTGAATAATTTTAACAAAATAAGAGAGATCATACAAAATGCATGTTATTTTCTATTTAGCACTGTCCTGAGTAAGATATTTTACATAAGAGGTTTACACACAGTCCAAAAGACAAAAAAAAATAGCTGAAATTATTAAAATATCCCCCTTCAAAAGTTTATGAACCCTTGGTTCTTACTGTGTGTGGTTACCTGCATGATCCACGACTGTTTTTTGTTATGTGATGGTTGTTCATGAATCCCTTGTTTGTTCTGAACAGTTAAACTGAGCACTGTTCTTCAGAAAAATCCTCCATGTCCTGCAGATTCTTCAGTTTTCCAGCATCTTTTGCATATTTGAACCCTTTCCAGCAGTGACTGTATGATTTTGAGATCCATCTTTTCACACTGAGGACAATTGAGGGACTCAAACACAACTATTAAAAAAGGTTCAAACATTCACTGATGGTCCTGAAGGAAATACGATGCATTAAGATCCAGGGGTGAAAACTTTTTGAATTTGAAGATCAAGGTAAATTGTATTTAATTTGTCTTCCAGGAAACATGCAAGTATCTTCTGTTGCTTCTGAAGGGCAGTACTAAATGCAAAAAAATGATATTTCAACAAAATAAGAAATATTTGGACATCTTAATGCTGTTCAAATGTTTTCACCCCCCCCCCCCCCCCGGTTCTTAATGCATCGTGTTTCCTTCTGGCACATCAGTGAATGTTTGAACCTTTATTAATAGTTGTGTTTGAGTCCCTCAATTGTCTTCAGTGTGAAAAGATGGATCTCAAAATCATAAAGTCACTGCTGGAAAGGATTCAAATATGCAGAAGATGCTGGAAAACTGAAGAATCTGCAGGACATGGAGGATTTTTCTGATGAACAGTGCTCAGTTTAACTGTTCAGAACAAACAAGGGACTCATGAACAACCATCACATAACAAAAAACAGTCGTGGATCATCCAGGTAACCACACACAGTATTAAGAACAAAGGGTTCCCAAACTTTTGAATGGGGTTATTTTAATAATTTAAGATATTTTTTTGTCTTGTGGACTAATGTAAACATCTTTTATGTAAAATATCTTACTCGGGACAGTACTAAATAAAAAATAACATGCATTTTGTATGATCTCTCTTATTTTGTTAAAATTATTCACATTTTCACAGATTCTGCAAGGGGTTCCCAAATGTTCGCATGCTGCTGTATTTGTTCTTTTATTGAAAGCAGTATCCATTGCACAACAATTTATATTCATGCGTTTCAGGTTCAATCGGGCCTCTCTTATTAACGTTGGGTTTATGGAAAGCGGTAATGACACAGACTACATTGCAATGCATGATGTGGACTTGTTGCCTCAAAATGAGGATCTGGACTATGGATTCCCAAAAGAGGGTCCCTTCCATGTGGCCTCGCCAGAGCTTCATCCCTTATATCATTATAAGACGTATGTTGGAGGAATCCTGCTGCTTACCAAGAAACATTATCAGCTGGTAAGAAACCTGAATACTTGTGAGTATTGAATATTGCTTCTGAAGAGAATTCGTTCGCAAATTACAATCGCTTACAAATACAATCATCATGTGTGTCTGAAGTGCAATGGGATGTCAAACCGCTTCTGGGGATGGGGAAGAGAAGATGACGAGTTTTTTAGAAGACTAAAAACAGCTGATCTTAAGGTACTTGAAAATGTTTGAAAATCAAAAAAAAAAAAAAAAGATGTTATCTTTAACTGTATTTCTGATTTCATAGATCATTTTGTATTTACCATTCAAATATCTGCAGCTTTTTAGGCCAACAGGTATTACTACAGGAACTAAAACATTTCAACACATCCATGATCCAGCCTGGAGGAAGAGAGATCAGAAGCGGATCGCTGCACAAAAGCAGGTAAAAAAATCTGTACTTTAAAATATGTATACCTCATGAAATTCAGCAACGTTATGGTTATGTATTAAAGGTGGGGTAAGCGATTTCTGGTAGCCAATGTTGACATTTGAAATCACCAAAACAAACACGCCCCTACCCCAAAAGGGTCTCGCCCCTATTTTAATAGCTCCGCCCCACACATATGTACGCAACCCAAGCAACGATTAGTTCTGTGAAACAAAGCAAAACCAAAGTTACTCGCCTATCGAGAAGAAACAAAGCAACCTCGGCGTCCGATCGCAGGCCTTCCCGCTCCTTGAGTTCTCTTCAGTGTTGGAAACCTGATCCGATATTTACACGGGTCCTACTTCTTGCCTGATCGTAACACCGTGTCTACACCAGACACGAGCGGCGTGGTGCGACAAAATACTATAGAACTCATTATAATCAGTGATGCTGTCTACACTGGATGCGCGACACGACAAATCCCCGACAGTAAACAACTGCCGCGTTCTATTTATGACATATTGACACAAATTTCAAATGATTTTCAACGGTTGCTTTGTCTCGTCCAGTGTAGACACGGTGTAAGCCTTCTTTTGGTCCGCAGACGTTTTCCTCTTTTGTTTTTTTATCTGCCATCTTGATCTTTCTGTCGTCGCTCGGCTCATATCCGTCATGTACACTGAGCGCGTTCTCCTCACATCGACGGGTGACCCGTAAAGCCCCTTACTGCTGATTGGCTACAAGTTTGTTTTGGTACTCGGCCCCGACTCGTTTTCTAAAGCGTTTTTGAAAAAATGCATACCCCACCTTTAATCATGTGATAAATTTTTCTACCTCAGAAGAGTTTGATTTTACTTATTAAAATTTGTTTAGATATCTTTTGATGCCATTTAGCAGACAAAGGTCTAGTATGTATTTGATCTACTTTTCAAAGGTTAGATGTTTGGTAAGATTAATATATTTAGCAAGAGTGCATAACTAGTGACAGTAAAGACATTTATGATGTTATGAAAGGTTTCTATTTCAAATAAATGCTTTCTTTCGAACTTTCTGTATATTGAACAATAAATATTGTTCAACAATATTGAACAATGTATATTGGAAAAAATGTGTAACAGTTTCTAAAAAAAAATAAGCAATACAACCGTTTTCAACATTGATAATAATAATAAATGTGTCTTGAGCAGTAAATCAGCATATTAGAATGATTTCTGAAGGATCATGTCACACTGAAGACTGGAGTAATGGTGCTGAAAATTCTAAATATATTAAAATAGACAACAGTTATTTCAAATTGTAATAATATTTCACAGCATTTCTGTGTTTACTGTATATTTGATCATAAGAGACTTCTTTCAAAAACATTTAAAAAATTTTACCAACCACAAACTTTTTAATGTAGTGTATACACTTCTGAGCATTTTTGGTCATTACATAATTCCCATTCTTCAGTTTGGTTTATTTAGTAGTTTTTACGACTTTACTATTATTATAAAATGTGGAAAATACTAATAATAAAGAGTAGATGTTTCCACACCTTAGACTGGAAGTTGATATGTTTGAAAATTTCAGTTTACTAAACAATTTACTATCTTTTCTTGTTTCAGTCTGTGGCTATCTCTCCATAGATGCAAACTCCTCACCTTTCAGTGACGACTCGCTTTACTGAGATCAAAATAGGTCACCTATGAGATTTGCTTAGATCCAATGAGAAAGTGTTTTTATGAGGGGGCCTTACAAGGGTAAATAAAGAACTGGGGCTGGTTGCATAAACTGTTCAGACTAGTCTTAAGTCAGTCATCTATTTTTTCTTTCCTCAAGACTGGTCATAACTTTTTAAATTCAGTTATGAAAAGGTAAATTGGTCTTATTTGTATTGGAAAAGTAAGACTGATTACCCCTTGGCAACTGCTAATTGGTCAAACTAGTTCTTAAGACACAGTCTTAACATGGTGGCTAAGTTTATGCATCTGGCCCCTGGTTGTTTCAGTAAGTTTTGTATAGTACTATTGTATTCTTGACTTAAAACTATGTCTAAAAGGGTGGTATTTTATGTATTTGAGGTCTGAGATGTGGGAACAGTGAAGAGAGAGACGGCAAACATTTTGTATTTTAGGTCAGCATTGCCGGCTAATCAGCAATTATTGTCTTAAATAGCCTGCATAGCACTTCATTTTTTTATAACATGGGATTTTGACCAAATATATTCAATCTTCATTTTTGTAAAATGTTTGCAACAAGATGTTTTTTTTTTTGTGTGTGAAAAATTACAGTTCTGGACATAAATACCTTAAAGTAACTACAAATGAGCATGCAAAGCAAATATCCCCCTTACCTGTTTGCATTTCTGGTCTCTCATGACACATTCTTCATGCAGACCCCTGTGCTAATGTTTGGATTCGTGTCCATCTGCATTTGCAGGAGCAGTTTAAGGTGGACCCAGAGGGTGGCCTGACTAACCTCCGCTACAAGGTGGAGTCCAGACAGGAAGTGACCATCAGCGGAGCTCCATGTACTGTCATCAACACCTTTCTAGAGTGTGACCTCAGCCTGACCCCATGGTGCCAGATCAGCTAAAATGCTTAAGCAGGACCCGTAAAGCCAGAATGATTCGCATACTCCTTCTGTGGCGGCAGGAAGGCTTTCACAGATTACTGGTGCCAGTCACACTTAAAATCACCCTGATCGGCTAACCAAAAGGACTTGAATATGTGACTGTGGGAAAAGAACTTTTCTCTAAGTTTTTATTTTTATAGGACAGTGTTGGCTTCATCCATGATGAAGCGCTGCCTCATTTTTGAACGGAACTATGGACCAATGTCAGGTACTGCACTGAGTTTGCATCATCTACATTTCAAATACGAGCATCCAAATGTCTGATTTTTAATGAGGAGTTTTATAATATTTTAGTTGTAGCAGTGGCCTGTTTTGGACCGTTTCTCTTAGTGCAATTGTGAGTATTTTGCTCAGCCATGTCTTGACAGAATTCTGTTTCTTTTCGCTTGAATTCAAAATCATGTCTTGAAAAGGGCAATATTTTATATATATATATATATATATATATATATATATATGAAAGGGTTTCGAGGGTACTTGGATTGTATTTGCACATTATTCAGTATTTATATAAAAGCAAAGGTTTCCTAGTTTCAGTCTTTGTACTTTTCTCCCATGTTTCAGATGCATGGAATGCTGTTACAACTTACACTCACAGGATTATATATAGATCTTATGAACTGGAGGCATGAAGCTATATCCAAAAAACATCTTGCAGCGCAAATGTTAATAAAATTCGGACTCTACATACTTTTTATTGGCAATGCCTGAAATTAAACTGTGAATCAGTACTCTGTACAACTAAAGCGTTATTGTGCCTGTGGCATCAAACTGCTGCACAACTGCACAGAACATGTTTGCCAAAAAAATAAAGAGAATATGACTCTATGCCACTGCAATTACTGTCTTTATTAAAATACAGGGTACTACTTTACATTCACCAGCAGAGCAATGTCAATAGCACCTTGTAATGCATGCAATCTTCCCATTTATTTGAGTATTATTTCACACATGTAGAAGCTTTGAAAAAATGCATTTTGAGGGAGATTTTTTGTGTACAAGCAATTAGTACACAATGCTGTTGAGCTCCACTACATTGTACTGTTAATGAAGTTTACGGTGCTGGGTTTTAATGAGCTGTTGCGTAATTTCTTTTTAAGCAAATGAATGGCTATTGATTGTCATTTTAATGGTCGTTTAAGCCGGGTAAGTTGACCAAAGGGTCAAAAGTTTGTACACACTTTGCTAATTTTGTGAAGTTAAATTTCTCGTTAGCTTACAAGCCTTCTAAAGTTGTATGTTCAAATGTTTGAAATAATTATTATAATTTTAAGTAATTAAACATATTTAACATTTTTTGCCATGTATGAATTCTTTATTTTACATTAATTACATTTTTTTTTTTTTTGCAATGTATTTCTTTTTTTTTTTTTTTTTTTTTTTTTTTGATAAGAAGAGCTGGAGTCCAGAAGCTGAAATAGGAGTTTTGATTTTGAACTTTTTTGTTTTTTTTTGTCACTAATTCTTTCACACTTTGTGTTTTTTCATAGTTTTAATGACTTTTACTCTAAAATGCTACAATAATAATATGCTGAAATAATTTTATAATAAGTTCTTAAACCCGTTCAAAAGTGTAAGTAAATGGTCACTTTAAAGAATAACACCTTAATCTGTCCTCCATTGTCAGTGAATGTTCATCTGTCTAACTAACAGATATTGAGCATATGTATTTTAGTGTGAACCTGGATTGGCAGTTTGTTTACAACAAGTTTTATGTTGTCTGATGTGATATTAAAATGAAAGGTCTTTATGTGATCTGCAAGGTAACTGTGCATGATTTCTTTATTAAATTGTTACTGTTTTTCAGAACTTTTAGGGGAAAAAATACTATATGCTTTCCACGTCGAAGCAACACACTACTGCTAACTAGTGAAAACACCATTAATATGATGAGCTGCACATATTAATACATGATAGATGAAACTGCATTATGATCGAGTTAGCTTAATTCACTAGCCTATATTTTTTAGGGATGTAACGATTCACTCAACTCACGATTCGATTCACGATTCTGATTTCACAATTCGATTCGATTCATGATTTAACAAAATGAGATTTAAGACAAATTATAAATGAACTGTGTCCTTTTATTATTGCTTGGACAAAATGCTGCACATTTCTTTGTGAAACAAATATAGCCTAACACTAGGCTATAATAATATACTAATATACTTCCATATTATTGCTCTTTTGTTGGTTTTGAGTTTGATTGCTTCTATTGTCCTCATTTGTAAGCGTCTGCTAAAAAAACAAATGTAAATATTATGTAAATGTAAACAAAGCTAAATTGAAATTTTAAAACAAATCCCAAATCAAATAAGTAACACAAATAAAAGAAATCTCTTCATATAAACAAAATAAGGCTTTGTCTGTGCTCTTTCCATTTAAAATTAGAGGCAACCACTGCATTTTAATCATGATCCAAACAAAGATGCTGCATACATGCAACATGAGCAGTTTTTAATCTAAATTAGATTGTATAATTTCGAAATTTGAAGCAAAAACAGAATGGTCTGACTTCAGTTTTGTGAAACTATACATAAAAAAAAAAAAAAAAAAAAAAATCTGCATGAAACCGAAACAGCAGACGAGCTGAATGAGACGCAGATTCACTCTCTGCCAGCAGGTGGCGCTCAAAGCGTTTCCATCTAAATTTTACTAAAGACAGTAAGTTCCTCTCAGACATGTATTCATATAAACTCCTACCCCTAATTGTATCGCGATTAGTTTAGCATCTGAACAGATTTGAATCTCACATTTGAATCAATTTTCAACCGGCTCGCTGTTAATAGTTACATCCCTAATATTTTAAATAGTTTGACCACTTTAAATTCAGTTGGTGACAGTTCAATAGTAAGTTGAAAGCATCCAGTCATCATACAGGCTACCACTGAAGTGAATGTAGGCTATATATTGTAATAAATATTTGAGAAATTATTATTGTGATGAAGACAAATAAAATCACTGAGCTCTGGAAAATCTCGAACAGATGGAGAAAGTTAATAATTAAAGACTCTAGACCTGAACTTATGTTCATAGCACGCCATGTTAATTTGAATTAATTTTTAAGCGCCACAATATCCTTCAGTCCATCGCTTTTAAAAACATGTCTAAATCCATTGAGTAGGTGAACTGAACGTGCTCTGCGTCTTTAACAGATTGGTACACTAGAGGGCGTTATTTGTATAGAATGAGGCTCACCTGTGCTCTGGGAGCCTGTCACTGAAGACTGTAACTAAAAAAAGCTTGTATCAGATCATATTGAGACCTGTAATACATTTATTTTGTATAGTGAAGAAACGGACTGCATGTGCGATTACTAGTGCCACATTAAACAACGATTGTGTGCTTAAACCATTGCATCCTTATAGCCTCTTTATATTTAGCTACATCATGCAAACATTGTTGAATGTATTTTTCAGTCATACTATTTTTTAATATGATTATATTAAAACTTAAAATGGGTTTACAGTGATAACTTGTCCTGTTTTACAAACTGTGTTACTAATTCTGGCTTTCTTTGTCATCATGTAATATTTCTATATCATTTATTAGGCTGCTACTTCTTTTTTAAACCAAACCCTGCATCAGAAGTAATTACATTATTCCGTATTATATGGAAAATATGTAATTTTCTGTTTAAAAAAGAATATTTTGCACATTTCTGCAAATAATACATTCAGCAATAAAAAAAAAGAGTTTACTGTGGCTGTCTATTAACATTACTAATAGATCTGAGTTCTATACATAATTTAAGAAGTTTTACAGCTTAATTCAGCCTTTGTAATGTATCTTTGTCCTGTACATTTTTCATCGTGAATAGCTGAATTCACGAACGTGCTATTTTTTCATCATGTTACTCAAGTCAATAGCTATTGATGGTCGTCCATTTAATTTAGGCTCTCTGAGTCAGCTAATGACTAGTAAAATAACCAATCTTGGCTTCTCCATGTTCAAAGAGGGTTTAACACCAGTTAGTTCCAGGCAGGGGAACAATAATCACATTTTAACTCGCCTTCACACCCAGAGTACTTACAAAAACTCCAACTGTTATAGCCTTTCAGCTCTGCACAATCTGCAATCAATTGCCAGAGGCAAAATTAATAGATGTTAATGGCCATTTGTATTTGAGGCAAAGGGGACAAAATTGGCCAGAGAAAGCTATTAATTATATGCAGAGGGACTGAGAAGGGAGGCAGAAGAGGGCTGGAGACGGGCTGCTTTGGGGCTCAATGGGGTCTGTGGCCTGCGTGGTTCACATGGGTTTCCGCTGGGTGGATTGTGAAAGGCCTGAGCAGGGGGGCTTTTGTGTGGCTCCTGAGCCACGATTGTTCCTTCTCAAAAGGGTGACATCTGTCCAGGGTTTCCGAGGCTCTGATCCACCCCATTAGCCTCCATCCTCCCTCAACAACTTATTGCGTTTGTAACTGACAAATGAGACAAGGAGAGGCACTCGAGACATGTCAAGCCTCGAGATCAATGCCCGCTTGCCTTGATCTGTGTCTGCTTCATTAAGACACCTTCAGAAACTCCCAAACCGAGTCCAGATTCCTGAGTTCTCTTTCCAGCCATAAAATAGAAATGAGTGCTGGATGTGTCAATTTAAGATTTCACTGACAAGTGAAAGGTCTTTATGATCACTCAATTTCAATTTCTTTCTCTCTATTATTATCTTCACTTGTAAGGAACATCCTTTAATATAAAGCTAATTAAAGGATATTTCTTACTAGAAGAGAAGATAATAATCATTTGATACAACAACAACAATAAGGGTTAACAATAGAACTAGTAGCCTACTAATGCTGCTAATGATAATAATAATAATGACATTTTAATGATATTTATTATTATTATCATTACTATTATTATTATTATTAGTTGCTTTACTTACTTGTAGCCTTTAATTCTTACTGGTCGTTAGCGCTTTTATTTTAATAATACACCACAAAATAAATAAAGATCATTCGAATGTGCATTATCATATAAACACCTTCAGAATATTTTAAAATATTTAATATAATTAGGCCTATTATAATAAAATAAAATATTATTTTAAACAAAACATTTTACAGTGTGTGAATAATTATAAACGCAAATAACTTAGCCTATTTCTATTAAAATGGATAGGCTACGTTTCATATATAAAACAACAAAAAAGTAATATATATCGTGACGAATTATGCGACCGTTCATTTACAGAGAAAGTAAATGTGTTTTCTTTTACAATATAGAACACATTTATGAAACCCTTTCACGTGTTCAGCCTATTTCGCCAAAAAATAAAAAATAAAAAATAGCCTAATAATAATAATAGAAAGAAAAGAAAAATAATAAAGAAAAAAATACTAATCATAATGCAATAAAATTAAAGAAATTGTAATGCACCGCATAGTAACAACGACCTGAGCATGACATCAGAAAAATTCAGTTTTGAGGTTTCACCTGTCTCATTTTTAATTTATAGATTTTGTTTTGTTGTTGCTGAACTCTTTCTAGTCAAATCCAGAATTTCTTTACACAACACAAAATGGCTGTAATTGAGTGCGAGTGCGGCGCTCGGCGATCTGCGCATGCGCACCGCACCTCGCTGTCGGAGCTCCGCGCTCAGGTATTGAAGTTGGCTCATGACAAAACCCCAGCGCACAAGCTGAAGGATCATCGATCATCAGAGCTCGCAGCGATCTGCATCGGAGGAGCTGATGCCTGCTTCAGATGTGCACGAGTTTTGCTCTGACAAGGACATGAATGAGATGAGATCTGAATTCATTTGAACACAACTCACGCGTCTATTTACAGCTATTGGAAGTGTATTGCAACCCACGAAATTGAAGGAACCAAAGGAAACGTATGAAGTTATGGATTGTAGATGGACTATATAAATATGATCTTTTTGACTTTTTGACTCATCGGTTTCAGAGTGACATAGGCTACTTGTTGACTTAACTGTTTTGTTTTATTTTATTAATTGACTGAGTATTTTTTTATAACCCCCACAATGTTCCAGCACAATAAGAAGTGCTTCACCATTGAATCTCTTGTTGGTAAAGACTCTAATTCCTCAAGCGGCGCCGCGGATGAGCCCATCAGACCCACTGCTCTGAGGTTCACTGAGTCCATCCATCCTTCTCCCTTTGGGAGCTGCTTCCAGAACTCAGGCAGGACATTGTACAGCAGCAGCCCAGAGATGATGTTCACAGACCCGGCCACTCACTCCACCAACACCGGCCTGTCCCTGCGGCACCTCCAGATCCCCACACAGCCCTTCTTCAGCCCCCATCAGAGGGAAACCTTGAACTTCTACCCGTGGGTGCTGAGGAACAGATATCTGGGACATCGATTCCAAGGTGAGGATCTGTGTTCGGTTATGATGCAGAGAAAATATCGAAATATTGAAAACAGTGCAGGCCTATGAAGTTAAAAACAGCTTGACTTCTTCATGCATTAAAAAAAAAAAGCAACAAAAATGAAAAGATTTTAAGTAGCCTATGGGGTAGTCGATGCTTTCAGCACTTCAAAGGCCTGTATTGATTTCAGTGTTTTATATCAATAGGCCATGAAATATATATATATATATATATATATATTATATAAAGTGATGCCGATGCGCACGGGAGAAGTCATAAATACCTTAACATTGTCCTTTATTAACGTTGTACTGAATATTTTTATTTTTATCGAAAATATTCAAAATCATGAGAAAATTACGCCGTGCAATAGAGATTTCTGTTATTAAAAAAATTATTGTAAATTGTTCGAAGCGCTTTTTAAGCTCTTTAACCAATAAACACGACTTGCAAAATAATAGCCTATGTTAATCGTTAAATTACGAAAGACCGCTGCTTTATTTTGATTAGGCTACATATTTAGGCAATATTATAAAAGAAGAACATTGCTCGATACAAATCGTTTTTGTTCTGTTTGAATTATTCTCAGTCCTCAATGTAAAATATTATAATAAATAATTGATTATTAAAACATTATCGCAGTTGTAATCATTTTTAAGCATAAATTGATCATGCAGATAGCCTAAATGTACCGCTTTTTATTAATTAAGCTTTTACTTAAACTTAATTCAGCCTTTTAGGATTATTTTAATTAAAAATGTTATAGTTAATAGAATCATGTAAACATCTGATCTAATTTTTATATAAAAGCTAACGAAGGACCCACATTGTACTGTTATGCACTGTATTTCTACATCGTTATTTAAAACGTTGGATGTACATAAACTATTATGATAATTTAATTATTTTGAGGGGACAAAAATGAATTACTATTACATGTGGAAATTGGTATGAGGTCAATTTGCTGCATGCAGTTATACTCTCTTTTATGTTTGTGATTATATCTTCTTGTTATTATAAGGCTCATAAAAATTTACAGCTCTTAAAATTATACTATAATAAAAAGCAAACATTTATAATACTGTTAAGGACATATGTTAGTTTTTTAAGCAATTATTTGCACAAGCACTTACTTTTATGGATTTATTCTGGAAAATCTGCCTTGAAATGTTCTTTTAAGTTTAATTATTAATTTGATTTAAATTTAGTAGCTTAAATGTATCACCATCTCACTGAGATTATTGTTTGAGATGAGATTGTTTCTTCAAACTTCTTTAAGACTGTTTTTATTTTTATTAAAAATCAAATTGTAGCATATAATATGATAGATTTGATAGTCCTGTTTGCAGAGTCCCTAAAAACTGTAATTGATACTGGGAGGTCCTATATTTACCAGGCAATTTGTTAAAGCAGCTATCAGTAGCTCTGGCCGGTCTGTGAGGGTCCTGAGCTGCTCCACAGTCCTCGAGGGCATTGCTCAGGTAATTGGTGGAAGTCAGAGGTTGTTGTCACTATTACTCAGATCCGGGGTTCAGATAGAGCCTCTTTGTTTACACACAGAGCCCATCCACTCACTGATGGTGTCCAATAACCTAGAAAACTACTGTTTAGACAAGACTAAATGCAGCCATGGGGATTGGGTGGGAAAGGATGGCCTAATGTGTCCATGGGTTTTAACTCTGCCGCTTCCTGAATGGGAAAAGAGATGTGTCCATGTCCTCGGATCCGTCATGCGGGACAAGGTAAACAGGATCCCAGAGCGGCCTGCTGTTGTACATGAGCAGGGGTTCGTGTTATGGGTACGTTTCACAGACTGTGACAGTGCCACACTGATGCACTTTTCTGAGATTTGTGTGCGATCAGGTTACAATACAAATCTTCCAGAGGTATAAACACCGTCATCAGCAGACTCTTAACGCTGCTGATTTTCATTTTTAGAGACTGCATTCCAACGCGTAAAGTAGAAAAATAATGTAACAATGTAATAATATAAAAGCAGATCATATCAGTTAAGAACTATATATGCACTATACATAATTATATAGGCCTAATAATAACTATTTTGAAAAGATGAAAAAAATAAAGAAAAAAGGATTATTGATTGAGATTAATTTGTTTCTTCAAATTTCTTGAAAACAGTTTTATTCCTATTAAAAATCTAATTGTAAAATATAATTTGATAGGTTTGATAGTCATGTTCTTCTTCAAAAAGAGTAATCGAAATTGGTATAGATATAAATATCTGTATGTATGTACTGTATGTATGTGTGTGTGTGTGTGTGTATGTGTATATATATATATATATATATATATATATACACACACACACACACACACACACATATATATACATATGTGTATAGATGTATATATAGACGTATGTGTGTGTGTGTGTGTGTGTGTGTGAATAGACATATATAGGCTATAGATGTATTAACAGTGTTAAGTGAGTAAGCAGTAAGTAAGTTTTTACGTATTATACATCTTATAATAAAATTTTACTTAATTTTTTTCAAAATTTTGAGGGAAAAAAAGGATTATTTTGAGATGAGTTTGATAAAAATTTTTTAGAGGCTTCATACCATAGCATAATGTAATAAATAATGTAATATTACATATATATATATATATATATATATATATATATATATATATATATACACACATGTAACACACACACACACACACACACACACACACACACACATATATATATATATATATATGTATATATACATACATACATGATTTATTCAATCATTTTATTGGAAATAAAATAAGCGAGAGAGAGAGAGAGAGAGAAGGAGGGAGCGAGAGACATTAACAAACAGTGTCATCAGCAGACTTTTAACGCTGTTGACTGTCATTTTTTAGAGGCCTCGTGCAAAAGTATAATGTAATAAAATAATATAAGAATGTAATAATATAAAAATCGTACTAGCATTAAAGTTGTGTGTGTGTGTGTGTGTGTGTGTGTGTGTGTGTGTGTGTGTGTGTGTGTGTGTGTGTGTGTTTTGTCAAGAAAAATTGGAGGGAGGCAGCGTCACAGGGAACACACATTCTGTAGGAGAGACCAAAGGGTCCAGTCTCTTTCTTTCCCACTACAGGCCACCCTTCTCCCTGCCTCTAATGAGAACAGCACTGACAAGACCAAGCTTGTTTGTGCCAAGGGAATGATAGTAAAGCTGATCTGGGTGCCATCTGGTTCCCTTTTCCTCATGTTGGGGGCTTTCTTGCCGTGGATAGGCCAGTGTGTGTTTGAGTCCAAAGCCCCGGAGGGTCTCCCAGCTCTTCAGGAGGCTGGAGTCTCTGTCAGTGTTCTGGCCTGCCAGTCTGATCCACCACCTCTCGAGAGACGCCGAGGTGATGCCACACATGCTGATGATGCCAGACCGAGCGCACACTTTGATGCGAAAGTTTCGAAAAGTTGCCACCGAGCTGGGTTTCGGTTGGTTGGCGCTCAGCGCACCTTGAGGAAGGTTTAAGGAGGGCTTTTCAACACCTTCAAACCGCGGAGAACTCATTATTTACATTCTTGCACCCGGCTCCCCTCATTTTTGCACGGAGGTGTCTCCATTGTTTTTGCCTGTGGTGTTCAAAGCGTTTTCAGCACGCCAGCTGAAAGCAGTTGTCAATGACAGTGTTGTGACAGAAAATATGCACCTTTTAGTAAAATAGAAGTAAAGGTCGTACATTATTAGGACCTTTGGGAAGCCTCCGATAATGAAGGCTTGCGTCGTTCTGTGCGTGGAAACAAACACCCTGTATGTTGCAATTGGCCAAAAATGTTTTTTTTTTCGCTTTGGGATGTGTGTAGACGACATATTATTTTTAAGCAGGAGCTGCTGTGTTTGAGGCTGAGAGTTGAAGTTGCTTCTGTGTGATGGCTTATTGCTCCTCTGAAAGGAATCAGTTCAAAGCTATTGTCTGTAGATAAAGGGTTGGTTTCGGAGTTTTTAAAGAGACTTAAAGTCTGAACAGCCTTATGCTAATCTGCTTTTCATCTTCTGGTGATGCCATTAGTGAGCTATTGTGCTCAGAATTGGTACATCACTGTGCGTTCTTTGATGATCAGTGTTAAAATTGAATGGCTTCTGTGTAAACTTAACTCTTATGGCTTACTATTTGGATTTGGATTAAATTAGTTTATCTAAATTTGTGGTTAGAGGATTTAGTCACCCTTTGGAATTGTGAAAGTATGTCTGGATGACTGAATATATTTAATAACTTCCATTTGATATGTTAATATACTTCTAGCAATTGCAGTTGACGGTCTTTGTGGCCTACCAACTGCATTCATGACTCCAGCCGATGCTCAGAAACAGTCGTTATTGAAGCAAACATGTTTTTGAGACGTTTGCATGTTACCGATGTACATTTGCGGTTGCACACCTGATGCGAACGTTGAAACATTTTGGTTATTTTTTCATTGACAAAAGATCATGGTCTGTCACTTCTGCGCGCTTCACAATCCTCCCAGTAACCGCTCCGCGAGAATATTTTGTTTATACGTGATTGCGGTCATCATCTTTCTGAAGATTCTTTCAAGCATAGCTCTCCAAACACTAAAGTGGTCACGTAAATTACACATCCATTTGTTTATGAAAAATGTTTTTCTCTCTTTGTGTGTTTGCAATAAACGGCATTGGGACTCTGCCCTCCAGATGTTGTCTGGGGTCGCGCGAAGATCACGTTTGCCCTGACGCTGATGGAGACGAAATTTTACTATTCCCTCATGTTCAATATAATCAACCCAAATGTAAGGGATTTAGATTTGCTTAACTGACAATTAGCATATTCATCACAATTGTTTTACATCTTTTCAGCCACGGATGTCTATTTATATTTTAGCAGCAATATTTCAAAGCCTTGCATTTGTATGAAAATCAGGACAATGCCACATTATGAGGGCTGAAGGTTAAAGACTCGTCGAGACTCGAGATGTTGGTTGGTATGAATGATGCGGTGTGAACACACTTTCCATCAGCCGTGACTGGAACAGACCTGGAATTATTCAAATCGACTCATGTGGCTCAATTAAGACATGCAATCCTGCGCCTAATGTCTGCATTGCTGTGCCTATGTAAAGCACTTATTTTGTATAAAAGCATACAGAGTCTTTGGATAATACATCTGCTAAATGAAGACATGTCAGTGTAATGGTTGCCGTAAGACAGATATTTTAATATTCTAATTAACTCTAAAAGAATTTTATGAATGCACATGTAATGCCATTCACGTGTGAAATTCAAATAGTTACGTTTCAAAAGCAATACAATGATGTCATTGTGATATCAGCAGAAGGTTACTAAAAATGTAACACAAAAAACGTATTTTGACACTTGTCACGATTAAAAATCTTTAAAAGGTATGCATGTATGAATGTCCTTATTTTTAAATTTTTTTTTTTACATTTTAGATTTTTTAAAACCCCAGTACCTGTTCACTTCCTAATTATTATTTCTCAATTTTTTTAGAGTTTTTTAAATGATATTTTCTGTTTTTAAGCATTTTTTGTAAAGTACATTTTAAATGATTATTTATTTAATGATTTATTTAAAATCCCACTATAAAATGGTCCACTTCCAACATGTACTCTTTATTTCTCTATTTTTATATTTTTATTTATTTATTTAAAATCCCACTATAAAATTGTACACATCCCAATTAACGTGCACTCTTTCTCTATTTTTTTTTTTAAAGAAAGCCTTACATTTTTATTTATTCAAAATCCCTATAAAATTGTCTACTTCCCAATTAACATGCATCTTTATTTCTCTGTTTTGTATTTTTATTTTTAAAGAAATTTTTAGATTTGTATTTATTTATTTAAACCACACTGAAATAATCCAATAACTAATTAACTTGCATTCTTTACTTCATACTATTACTAATACTCTTGCTATTTTTTAGGATTTCTTTCGATGATTTAAATTTATTTATCTATTTATTTAAAATACAACTATAAAATTGTCAACTTCCTAATTAACATGTTCTCTTTATTTCTTGTCTCCAGGTGACGACAGTAGCCCGGAAAACCTGCTGTTACACGGACCTTTCTCTCGCAAGCCCAAGCGCATCCGCACGGCCTTCTCCCCGTCGCAGCTGCTCCGGCTGGAACGTGCCTTTGAGAAGAACCATTATGTGGTGGGAGCCGAACGGAAGCAGTTAGCCAACGGGCTGTGCCTGACAGAGACGCAGGTAAGCAGACAGAGGCATCAGGGTCCATCCCTCCGGCGCACACGGCTGCATTCAACCACACACACACACACACGGGACGTGAACACACATTTACTCATCTAGTTTCCTCACAGGACGGAAGTAATTCATCATTCCTTGCCTTGGGATAGGCCATATAAATTCCAAAGCATGTATGCAACGCTCAATAATTGGTTATTTTCACAATCGTCTGTACATACATTCACATACATATTTGTGTAGGATTGTTAGGCTTGAGCAATACCTGGGGTCCAAAAGTCTGAGGCACTTTTGAAAACCTGGAATTTAAAATCTGTGGGAAAATGTAATAAAAAAGAATTAAATAAATGTTATGACATAAAATAAGAAATATGGTATTATTCTTCACTGGTGGTTTTAGACTTTTAGACACCTGCTGTGAATCTTTTAAATCAAAACTTTAAATCAAAACTGAACTTTTAATCTTTGAAATTAGATATTTTGTGTTTAAAGCTACTTTTATTTTGGATGTTTTTTAAATACTGTTTTATCCATATTTTGCTAAATTTTTAACATTTACATTTTCCACAATGTAACGTTTACGTTACATTCAAACTTTCATTCTGATAATATAATCTGTAATTATTTTTAATTACAAAAATGCAAAGAATCTTTAGTAGTTTCAGACTTTCAGACACCTGCTGTGAATCTTTTAAATGAGCTATTTTGTTTTTACATTTACTTATTTTAGATGTTTTTAACACTGTTTTAAATGTTAATTTTTAATGAAACTTTTCATGCTGATACCTTCACCTTTATTTCAAAAATTTTAAGCTGATAATATAATTAAGAATTGTTTTTAATTATAAAAATGCAAAACAGAAGCATTTTCTCTAGTGGTTTAAGACTACTGTTTAAGACTATTATTATTAGTTATTTTGGATGTTTTTAACACACTATTTTATCTGTATTCTGATACATTTTTAAATTAAGAATGTTAATTTTTAATTAAACTTTTATTTTGAATGCTTTTTAACATGCTGTTTTAAAAGCTCACATAGTACATATATGTTTTCACATACTGAGATTGTAAAATGAAACATGATTTCCTCACCAGATTGAGAGATTACATCAACAGTCATATTTCAAATGAGCAGCAGGCATAAGCATGTTTTTATATATGGCATAATAATGTGCCGTGAAAGTATTTTAATAGCTAACACAGTACGGGCGAGATTTGCTTCCCAATTTATTTTTTAATAAAAAAAGAATAAAAACGCTCATTTAAAAAAATATTACTAAGTAAGTGTTTTCAGCTGATATATTAAAATGGCCTCTCTTTGTCACTCTTGTTAAGGTGAAAGTCTGGTTCCAGAACAGAAGGACCAAACACAAGAGACAGAAGCTGGAGGAAGAGACACCGGACTCGCAGCAGAAGAGGAAAGGTAGTCAGCATGTGAGCCGCTGGAGGGTGGCCACTCAGCAGGGCAGCCCTGAGGACATTGACGTCATTTCAGAAGACTGATATCACACGGCTAATAAACATCAGTCATGCTGATGGATCCCTGCCACACACACACACACACACAAAAAAGCAAGACATTCTTCAGACTTTGTCATGAATTGAACTCGGCTTGTAAACTAAGGAACTGAGTCACAGTCGGCTGATCGTGCACAGCTGAACAAAGACTCGACTGGAAGACTTCTGTATGCAATACACATGGACCTCTTCGTTTTGGATCACGTTCCAACTCAGAGCAATGAAGACTTTTTGTATGCTTTCTTTTGTTACACTTCTCTCTTGCTCCTTTGTTATCAGTCAGAACATTTCCATTATAAAGTAGTATATCGGATGGCAAAGGTAATAAAACCACCTTAATGAATAGATTGATAAATGTTTGTAGTGTTAAATTGCTTTAGACATTCAACGGCCACAGTCTAACAACAATTGGTCGATCCAGTGTGTGAATAAAATATCACTCATAGATGTACTTCTGAAAAACTGGATGTTTGTATTTGACAAAATGTCATTAGTTTATGAACCGGGCAAATTTAAAGCGGTGAAATACCCTCACGGTCTTTCTAGAAAATCACTAGTGCAGTTTCACATTTGAAATGGTTCTATTTATTCTGAACGAGTGGCCTTTTCTATGCATTTGAGCTCCAAACCCAAAATTTTATTTTGTGTTTTACATCCGGGTTAAAGCTTACAAAAGATTTGACTTGTATTGCGTGAGAATTATTTTTCTTTCCTTTTTTTTTAATGGCTCTTGAACTGATGTCAAATATCAGTGAACTAGAGAAGCTTAGAAAATGCTTGAATTTCTTTCTTTGCTCAATTAAAATAGAAAAAAAAAATAAAAATCACAGTCTAGCCTCCAAGACCCAGAATGGTTTGTAGCACTTCATAGCAGATTGTTTCTTTATTGAGTTTCCTTTAAGGTGAAAAGCACTGTAATCCCATCTGTTTGTCTTCATTGTTCAGGCATTTTTTGTTATGTGTTTGTTTAACTTTTTTTCTGCAGACTATTAGATAATAAAACTTTAACTTAATGTCTGTTTGGAAATTATTTATTCCTTTGTTCCATTATTGTTTTTATTAGCCTACTATTATGCTACACTGAATGGATTTGATTCGTGCATGAGATTTATTCAGAAGTGATTTTGTTTTAATATAAGTTGCTTTTGCATTCCTGAGCAACTGCAGCTTAATTAATTCAGTTACGCAAAGCAGACGGGTATCGTTACTCAGAAATACTCCCAATAATAGTGTATTTACATGCTCACACAACATATAAGTGCTTGAACGTGAACAAACATCTCCACCTTTGGATTTCCATGTGCAAACAGTCAGCGTCACGCCGAAACTGGAGCAAAACAGTACAGTATCAAACACCATCACCTTCACTTCTGAATATGTTTCTGAAGTTTTTTGATTTACCATGTGTGTTTTGTAGCATTTAACTGTTCACTTATGTGCATCTGATCATGTGCCTCCTCTGCTTGCTCATTTAAATGTACATATATACATATATTTCAGTCAGCTGGAAATGCATCCACGTCACCTTTATGTGCTGTAATTTACACCTGCTAATCCTTAAGGCCCAGAGTGACAGAAATGAATTAAATTTGCTTCTCTGCATCACCTCAGTACACACAGACGTTAATACAAGCCTCATTATCAGTCGCAATGGCTATAAACTGTGAAAGATAATATAAGAACAGTCTATTCATATTCTCTTTAATTAATGGAATAGTCTCCAGGAAACAACACTTCTGAAAGACAAGGATAAAAACATACGCTGCAACACTTCAGAAAGATATAATAAGCTTAAACTCAAACACCCACTACATGAAAAACATCACTCGCTTGAACATTATAGTGTAAACAAAGTCTGTTTCTATCGTACCCATTATGTTTCAGATAGCCAGGTATTTAGTTCTGTGTACCGAAATGAAATGAAATTACAAACAGTGAATGATTGTGAATGACCCTGTAATAAATTCTGTGTGGGTAGTCAAACTTCACTAATGCAACGTAACCAGCGAAGTCACAGTGTTCGTGTATGCAAAATGACCATTCTCTGCCTGCATGAGTAATGATGGCATAGACAGGACGTTATCGCTGTCAAACACATGATGATGAATAGGAGCTTGAGATAACTTTGAAGACAGCAAGAGTGATTTCAACACAGATATGATGCAACATATGGCCTGATACCCAGTGCAAGAAGAAATGAAGTGTGTAAAATAGTTTAGACTGACTAATATGCTGGAGTCACTGTATATTATATCAGCCATTCTGTTTTAGAATATTCCTCTGTGTCAAAGCACACAAACGCTCATTAATCTTATGAGGGCTATGTTACTTACAAATATTTCCGACTAGCTACCTGCCCCCATGTTGTTGCCATGGATATGAAGAGGTGTAAACAAAAGAACAGATGGTTGAAAGCATGTAGGTGTAGAGAGCAGTCTGTGATGTTTCCCAACCATCTTAAGTGAAATAATTTATCTAACTTACAGTAATTTGATCTGGACTGATGCCAAACATGGAGTGGGCCACCGATTTGGCTTCATCGAGTTAATCAAAACTAGTGCTGCTGCTGCTTATTTCTCCTGCAAAGTCTGTCCATGAGGATTATGATAGAGATAACTCAATTCTTTTCGTACATAATTGGTCTTTGTCTTCTAGAAACAATTTTCACTCAGAAATTGTTTGCAAATTTTTACAATTAGAAAGAAATGGCAAGTAATGCATTGAATTAAACATGAAATTTTGAGGTACGAAGAGTGAAATAGTAATTTCTTATAAAACATAATCCAATTATTTTTTTTTATTTACAACTTCGAAAAAACATGCATTGTTGAAACTTTGGTCATTGTGTTTAATTCTCTTTCCTATTCATTTTGAATGCAAAATTGGTCATTGAGTGCAATTACTAAAATAATACATTTGAGAAATAAATATACAGCAGATATATTTTATGAATTTGCAGCACATCCATTAATTTTGATAACTTTTATAATTTATTAACTGTAAAAAAAAATTATTTTTACAAAATAAAACAAAGATAACAACAACAACAAAAATACTATTTCAGTTTTAATTCTTCAAAATTTCACATATAATTCAGTATATTACTTGGTGTTTCTTTGTATTTCTTTGTGAAATTTACTAGCAATTTATTTTATAAACTTTTATTCCAGTTTGGTGATACTTATTTGAATGACTAAATAAATATAAAAAAAATAAAAAATAATTTTTAAAATAAATATTAACATGAAATAATAATAAAAAATTAATAAAAAAATATATAAAATGTATTTATAACAATAGTTTTCAAAGTTGTGAATAAAACAAAGATTACTGGAGTATGTTTTATGTCTTTCTGCTTCAAAATTTCATATTTAATTCAGTGTGTTACTTGATGTTTCTTTGGTAATGTTTGTGAAATTCACTAGCGATTTCTGAGTGAAAACTGATTCCACACCCAATTTTTTTTTCAGTGTGGAAGATAAAAATTGATAGTCATTTACTGAATATGTTATTGATTTTTAAACAATTTCTTTATAAGTTGGTGTTCTATTTAAATCTTGATCTCCATGGTTAAAAAAAAAAAAACTTACCTAGTTGTTTATCTATCTATCAGTGACTCATTTGCCTCATTTGTGGCTGTATCAACTGCAGCTGAGCAATTACCATGTGTTTAGAGGGTGAGAACATACAGTACCTCAGCGAGGCTATGAACAGTGTCACTGTTCAGTGTTGTATGTGCTTTAATTACAAGTATTCATAAAATTATCCGATAACTGCGCAAATGACTAAACTAAACAACATGCTTCTATTATGGGTTGTGATGATTATAACAGCCAATGGAAAACAAAAACCAGATGGAAGGTGTGTTACTTTTCCAAAGCAGAATTATTTGGGATGTGATGGACAAAAGGTATTATAAAAATGTTGTACATCCTTGTGTCTAGATGACAGGATAATAATTTGGTATGTGGGCGGGTAAGCTGGAATTGGGGATGTTTGGACTTGAGAAGGAGGAAGTACATACTAGCTGCATTTGAGTCTATTGTGCAACGTACAGTAGGGAGGGACAATGTCACACATATTTATGATTTATGAACCGCTTTCACAGCTACTTCGGTATATTTGCGATGAAACGTTTAATCAAACTTCTTTTTGAAAATGGCCTGATATATGTTTACTCTTTTTTTTCCCAAACCTTTTTGGGTGGTGGGGGTTTATATGTGCTGCATGTGATGATACCATGACAAGACGCAGTGTGATTTACAACACAAATGATATGATAATTGCAGGCTGGCAACTTTCAGGAGCTAGTTAGCCAGTTTTATGGACTGGAAGAGCTTGTTTCCTCTGCTGCCACCTGTTTGGTCTGCACCGATTGGCTGCGGGGCACTTGAGAAAAGGAAAGCAGCCACCCAATTATAGGGTACTGCCAGTCAAGTCTAGAAGAGTAATTGATTGGTTTTTGTGAATCAGTGTTAGGAGCTCTAATTAATGCACAATGACTGTTGCCGATCCAAAATCCATGAGCTAAACCAAAGACACTCATCAGCGGTTACATCGATCTTTCAAAAGTAAATTGCTTTTGACATTGTGCTTTCGCAACAATGTTTTGATTGGCGAGGCTTTTTTGTGTACCCAAAACAGTCAGTGAGAGTTTTCTGTTTTGATTACAAATATTTCAATTATTGCAGACATGCCGCTTTGCTTCTTTGAAAACATACCAGCCTCTTTTGTGAGTGTCTGCGTGTTTGTAAAACACACAGAGTAATTACACAGAAACATCAGTTAATAGCGTGTTGAGTGGACAAAGACAGCGAGGGAGTTAAAAGAATCATAACAATCATTCATGTGCAATACCTCTTTGCATATAGAAATCGACCTTGTCTTTCACATGTCAGAGCTGATGAAACATGTAGCACCTTTGTTCTTCACTCTAAGCTCTTGTTCGTGTGATATTACTATGTGATAACTATTGTATATTAAATATTGTATAAAAGTAATATCAAACTAGCAATCGTGATGTAGTTTAAAGGAATAGTTAAACCAAAATATGCTGAAATTGTACTCACCCTCAGGGCATCCAAGATGTAGATGAGTTTGTTTCTTCATCAGAACAGATTTGGAGAAATATTGCATTACATCACTTACTCACTAATGGATCCTTTGCAGTGAATGGGTGCCATCAGAATGAGAGTCCAAACAGCTGACAAGAGGTTTCTAACTTAAAATGATTGCTTCTGGCAAAAATGCGACTAAGAGTCCTAGTCGTCTCATCTGAATCAGGAGAGAAATATGCACAAATCAAGCATGCAAAAACAGTCCAATTCAGTTCTAAACAAATGTTGGTGGATTTTGATGTGAGAGGAAAACAAGGGATGGACTTTTTCACTGGAGAAAGCATTATTAGGGATTATGAACTCATATTTTGACCAGATGTGATGGTTTAATATTAAAACATCTTAATGATGGATTTGTTAAACATGCAGATTTTCACTTTACAAGACGTTAATTAATAGACTGGAGTGGTGTGGATTACTTGTGGATTATTGTGATGTTTTTATCAGCTGTTTAGGCTCTCATTCTGACGGCACCCATTCACCGCAGAGGATCCATTGGTGAGCAAGTTATTCATAATGCTGTAACGCTTTCCTGGCCCCATCACTCTCGTCTTGCATTTTTTGTCCTTTTCATAGATACACAGTGAGTTTTCTGATGTGTGAGCTGATGCTCCTTTGTTTCATGCGGTTCATGTAGAAAATTCGATGCTTGATTCCTTGCAAACAGCTTGAGACACTCCGACGTGTGTGTTAAAAACAGAAAAATCAGGCCCAGCAGATGACTTTGACTGACAGCTGATAGAATGACACTTATGGCTTTTTGCTTATACCAGAAACGGTTTTGCATGGCTTTCACACAGACCTGTGACTAATTAAGTTAATCGACTTGTAGCCAAAGACGATTGTGCATGCTCAACGTGTGTAAAAATACCGCAATTCTACAGTATCATATCACGCCGATGATTAATAAACATTGATGAGTGCATTTCATTCCCTGCCAACGCCTCTCCTCCCGGCTCAGCTATAAAACTGACGCGCGTCCCCACTGGCACTCACCAGACAGCGCGAATCAACACCCGACAGCAGGTTTTCTCCAATGTGATCACGCATCCCCTATTTGTGTTCTAGCACATTACTATTTAAGGGGCCCAGTCTGGTTCTGGGTGCAGAATTATGATGAAAAGCGGTGCATCAGCATCACGGGCATCCGGTTGCTGTGACTATATTTATCAATCCCTATATTTACGGATGACAATAAGGAGACTGACCACTGACAGTCACAGAAATTTACACCGCATCAGCAGCTTACACTTCTCTCTGAAGGTCATCATATGCTGAAAAATTTTGTGAGATAAAAAAAGTTCCTTATGTGTTGTGCGCCCCCACAGGGCCATCAGTAAGGCCCTGAAAATATCGCTACTGTAAATTCAGAAATGTATTGCTTTTGACTCTTTAATAATAATAATAATAATTATTAATTAATAATAATAATTATTATTATTATTATTATAACTTCAAGATGTTTTATGTATTTTTTCTTCTTTTTTTGACTGAACTAAAGCATAAAAATGCAATGTTTGCAGATATTTAGGAAACATGCTTACACATTCTTTTCTTCAAAAAACATTGTTACAGCCAGTAATTCTACTTTGAAATGTGCATTCCGTGTCGGAATATCTGTTTTTGTCCGTGTGATTCCGCCCAATGCCAATTTAACCAATAGAATTTCAACACCCCGGGTTGCCAGTCGGCGGAAAACTAAGCGAATTGCAGCCATGAAATCCAGCAAACGAACTCATATTCTACTCGACCAAAAAAGCTTCTATCTAAAAGTCTTTATGACCAGATAAGGCAGATAAATAACCTTCCTTTGTCAATTGGGCTTGTTCCAGTTGCTTGTCCTCAATCCAGTTGCTTGTTGGGCTTGTCTTCAATCTGGCAACCCGCTTAAGCGTCTAGTCCAGGGCTCCTCAAATCTGGACCTCGAGATCCACTTTCCTGCAGACTTTAACTGTAACCCTAATCAAACACACCTGAACATGCTAATCAATGTCTTCAGGATCATTAGAAAATCACAGACAGGTGAGTTTGATCAGGGTTAGAGCTAAACTATGCAGTGGATTGGACCTCCAGGGTAAGATTTGAGGAACCCTGGTCTAGTCTGAGGAGGAGGGGGCGGGAAAAAACGCTTTCCAAAATTTTGAATTTGGACTGCAGCACTCATTTTAACCATTAGTTGTCAATATTACCCGCTGCACATTTAATATTGTACTGGATATCTTTAGTGTTATTGCCTACTTAAACTTCGGCCTCAGTTCGAGGTTTGTTTGTTTGTTTGTTTTGAAAGAGTGATTCTCAAGAGGTCATCAGCGAGATTTGCCGTTAAGGGCTGTCTGTGTTAATTTCTATCTGTTGACTAGTTCAAACAACTGTTTATTGTAGCAACAGTCTAGTCACCAAACTTCTGTTTATGGACGTGACCTGAAGACCAAACGAATGACGTAGGCATGGAAGTCACAGCGAAATCCGACCCGACAGATCAAAATTTAAATGAATAGATTTACCACAGTAAATTTGACAGATTTGAACACTATGTTTTGAACTTTCCTAACAATAGAATTATAGATTTTTGGCCAAAAATCTAGCAGCTTTAATATTATTATAGTCAGTGGGCTACTATTATTAAGTTATTATATTAAAAATATTAATATAAAAAACAGAGCACTACAGAGCGCGTTCTGTTACAAGTGATATTGATTTAAATGTATAGAAAAATGTGTTTCACACTTGACATTCTCATTACATTTTCATTCTCTGAATAGGCCTATACATATTTCCATTTGATAAAGTACGCAAAAAGCAGTAGGCCTAATGTGAGTTGAGGAAGCTGTCCAAAGACCTAGTATTCATGATATAACCTTTGTCCTATCCCATTATGTCACAGGATCTAATAAAGCTAAAAACCTGAAAGCAATATATATATCTATATCTATCTATCTATCTATCTATCTATCTATCTATCTATCTATATATATATATATATATATATATGTATATATATATATATATATATATATATATATATATATATATATATATATATGGAAGTGCTATAGGTACCAAGAACATTACTTCTTTAGTATGAGAAACATTGCTTTTTTTAGTATGAGAAACATCAATGGCATCAATCATGCCACATGGCGAATGTAGAATAGAGTGTACTTCATCAAGTGTTCAGAAGCTAATTCAGCAAATTCTGTGCATACTCATGAAAGTACATGTTTTTTGCACATAGCAATTACCCCCCCCCCCCCCCCCCCCATCTTAAAGATGAGCTGAAAAAAGTATTAAATTAATTGCACTTATTTTAATAATTATATGTGTAATAATATTAAATTTAACATTGTTATTTAATAATATTAAATTTAATAATATTTATGTATTTTATAATATAATATTTATTTATTTACAATTTAATACTATTTAATTTATTATATTATTAATTACGTTATGTTTAACAAAGCAAAATTTAAATCTTTTCAAGATAAACAACAACCAGGATCCTGAAAAAGCAGATGACTGATTGCTGGTCTGTGTTGCTAAAAAGAATGGAAAAGCCCAGTCTCTGATTTATTTCAGCCTGTGCAGGATGATGTCTATTTAGCTGGAGGCTAAAGGCCCGCCGTATGTAAAGCTTTAGATTTATAGCCATAGTTTTCAGTAGATGTGGAAAATGTGTGGTCCCACCAAGACAGAGCGGATGAAACAGCAGCTATGAAAAGCATTAGCCTCAAGTGGGTATTCAAAGTGTTAAACTCTGAGGTATCGTGTGAGAGACTTTTGAGTATCTAACACTTGTTTCACAACGCTCCTTAATTGCTGCTTTAAGCGCAGAAGAACGCTTTAATATCAGGCCTCGGGTTAAGACTAGGTTCCTCTACACTTCATGAAAAGACATGGTATTTCCCTATTATTTGCTCCGTCTTGAATGTCGCAGTAAAATTCCACCTCATACGTTTTAATAAGCTGCAGTTAGCTTGTATTGTCTGCTGAAAATAAGGCTTAAACATGGTAATCCAGGAAGGAAAATTGAGATGAGCATCACGTAAATTTAGCCTCAAATGGAGACTAAACATGAAGAGGGAAAGCTGTTTGGTAAATGGTGCTTTTTGAACTCGACCTTGTGACTATTAGCACAATTCAGCCCCACAGTTAGAAACGTCTGAAGTAACTAACCTCTCTAATGTAGCCAATAACACAGTGATTAATGCTGATTAACAAACTTTACTAAACAGATATAATAAGGCAGGAGCACCTTTGTCATCAAAGGCAAATTTGCATTATGGTATAATTTCACCATCTCTGTTCAAAGGTGTCAGCGTTTACTCCAGTGTTGCTAATTAATTTTCTCCCAAACAGGATGGTTTTATTCAAATGAGCCAATCCCTTCATTAGCACACCTGTGCTCTGCTCCCTCATTAAAATTGGAATCCTGTAAATTTTTACATCCGCAGACAGTGGCTCTGTTACCAAATATTGAGCAAGGTAGCACTGTGTTAATTAATGTTATAACGAGTCGGTGAGTCAACGAGGACTGATTTGCATAACCTGTGCAAAAACAAAACCTGCCGATGAGTATTTGCTCAGTGCGATTGTCGGAGGTCTCTTCATAAAATACATCGCATTGTGTTATTTTCTACCCTCTGGCCCACTAACGCTTACTGATGCCCTGTGGAGAAAAACGTATAGCAGGAAATATCAAAGAAACAATGGTTCATTAAAATGTGCTTCATAAGTCACACGTTGTCAGAGAGGAAACTGATATGATGAACTCTTTTTTTTGAGCACCGTCAGTGATCCACTGCATGATGTATGGAAGTACTTAATAACCACACAACAAGTCGTTAATCTGTTATTGCCACAGGCATGTTACCGGTGACTCTGAATCACAGGAGTCTGAATAACTCAATCCTGTAATCTGAATAACTCAGAAACATGTTTTATGTTAAAACATTACATAAAAAGTTCACATCTGTATTTATAAATATATTTTTGTGTCTTTATATTTACACAAATACATGAATATATATTTTTAGATATTTATATTTACATAAAAGAGGGTTGTTTATTATTGTTATATATTGTTTACATTTTACACTCATACACACCCACACACCCTCCCACTCATGGAATGAAAAGATATGTTGTAAAAATAAATATAAAACTATATTTAAAACTATATTAAATACATATATTAAAATTTCTATTTATAATAAATATTTAGCATTATATATATATATATATATATATATATATATATATATATATATATATATATATAGATAGATAGATAGATAGATAGATAGATCATATTATATTTAATAATATTTATATATTTTACAAAATAATAACTATTCATTTTATAATATTATTAATATTATTATATTTTTACTATTATTATATTATATTATTATTTTTTTTAATTATTCTATGTTTAACAATGCAAAATTGAAATTGTTACCAAAAAACAACAACCAGGATCTTGAAAAAGCAGTAGATGGCTGACTGCTGGTTTGTGTTGCTATAAAATATCGAAAAGCCCAGTCACTGATTTATTACTGATTTTATTGCAACATATTTCACAACTCTCTGGAATACTCAATTTTCTTTAGTCATTTGCGGCATTCTGTGATCAGTTATTTTTGCCGACTGTCAACCGATCTTCTTCATTGTCCACTCGAATCAATATTTCATGTCAGTTTATTTAATTATTTTTCAGGTGTAAAAACTCCCTTCAGAATGATACAAGATCCATTTGCTTGCTTCGTGTTGGGTTCATTTTGCCATAATAATTGTCCGTCTGATTATCTCCTATGCATTACTAACAAGAGCAAGATCTCTCTTGTTCATCTCTGTCCAAACTCTCAATCATTCCCTATGGCATCACAGATTGAGGCGTCAATCAGACGTCTCCTTTCTTCACTCTAATAGTCCTCAGACCAATTGGTACTGGCTCTGTCTAAATTGGCCATTTGGACATGGGTTATTTATTGGTTATTTGTTTAAAATGGACTGCGGGCAAAGAGCAGGCTTCTTCCTTCCCCTTAAATTGTCTTTTGTGCGATGTCTCCTGGGTGCACGGTGCACTCATGCATGCCAAGCGGGGTGTGGTACCCACGTCCTGCAAATTAGCAGGCTTATTTCCATCGGAAAGTTTGGACAGCTCAGACCAAGCGTAGCAAGCGGGCCTAAAGAGGGCGGCCATGACCACTGCGGTTGGGCCAGAGGCTGCTCTCGCAATTCAAAACAGTTGACTTAGTTATTACAACTAGGGATTACCCAAATAGTTTTACCATGCTCTGTTAGGTTTGGCTCATGTAACACCGGCCGGGATTGGTTGCGGGGAGGCTTGTTTATTTAACGTCTTCCGCGCTCGCTCGCAGGGGGTTCGGTAAGGTGCGCTACCGATCCTCATTGTTTTCACTGCTGTTGACAGAGAGGAGCTGAAGATTTGACGACTGCTTTAGCAAAGAAAGCACATACATCATTACAGTGACCTTGTCAAAGCATCAAAGCGAAAACACCAAACAGAAAGAGCGTGCGCCATATATATCAGCCGCGTGCTAAAAAAGACTTTTGGCAGAGAATGATTCATCATATGTTTCTGTTAATGAGAAAGTAGGAATCCGCGAGGCTCTTTGCCCGAGAAGTTGGTTGCACAGAATCTTGGCACGAAACTGCCGGTGTGTGATAGAGTTAAATAAATGCACTTAAAGTTGTAATCATAAGCATATGCACCACAGTCTGTTGTGTTATTTTCCAGCATGCTAATCACCAAAAAGCAAATTTAGTGCGTCCTGCCTGTTAAAATTCTGGAAAGACTTCACAGTTAATAATTCATAAGCACTTGCTAATCTCACTGTAGGAGTCTAATTAACGCATCATTAAAAGCATAATTCTGATAATTATAATTTCTCACTTTTTAAATGGGAGCGCCACAGAACCGAGCAGAGCGAAGAAGGGTGTCTGTGCAGCCAATTTACTCAGTGAACCAGATGCCAGAAAGGAAAGAGCCCCAAGTTAGGGCGCAAACGTCGCCCGGTGCGCCCCGTTTAGTTGTTTTGCATCACGTTCACTTCCATTCAAGTGATAATCCCACTAAATGCGATGTTGACTCTGATGTTTGGCGTAATCGGATAATTAAAGATGACTTAAATAATATATCTGAAGATCCGATTATCAAAGTCACACCACAACTGTAAAGAAAGGCTAATCTGCTTCATCGGGGAGCGCTTCTCATTCATTTGCGTGGAAATATTGGTGTAAATGACTGCGCCTCGCAGTTCATCCTTCTTTTATTATGTCATCAGAAGGTGTGCTGGAGTGAGAACGACCCCAGATGTTTGTGGCGGCTGCCGTCCAAATCAATTATTCCACTCTCAGCATGAATTCAATTCTCCTGCACTCATCAGAGGTGTGAACATGTAAACATCACTCCATCCCCTGTTTCCCTTATGATGCAGCACTGCATAAAATGAGATGCAGGGGTTGTGCGGCTCGTATAGATAGTGGCTGGTGTTTCTGCAGAGCGGGGTTAAATACGGCGCTGATTTCCCTAATGAAATGACAAATTCACAGGCCTGTTACAGATGTGTACCCTTGTTGATGCTCTCTGGAAGTGAACGATTAGGCTCTTCCTTCTCATGCTGTTTGATGGAATGATTAGATCAAATATCCACCTTCTAAAGTGTCTGATGATCTGAAAGTCTGTTGCACACCTGCGTCGGGCTTGATGAGACTTCACGTGATTCAACCTGAATTAAGATCCATTGTATTTGCTTTCACACCTGTATGTGATCGGGAGGTGAGAGCTTCATCACCTCAGGTGTGGGAAGGATGTCGACTTTCTTTTGTGTGCGAATGCGTGTGTTGTTGTGGCTTTGTTTCTTGCGTGTTTGTGGCACTTTCCATTTTGGTAGGTGTCTTACAATCAAAAACTGGGTTCAAAACAAAGATGAGACAAAGAACAGAACTTTTTACTGATGCCTTGCTGATTTCTTGCAATGCATTTTTGAGGCGAAAGAACATTCATAGTTCATAGTTTAGTCAGTTTTCCTCATTAAAAAAATGTACAGTTGCATGAGATGACATCAAAATGAATATATTTTAGTTTTTATTTTCAACCCTCTGTCATTAAACAGACCAATTTTTGTTGGTACATCTTTATGATGCTCTCTTTGCATGTGTAAAGAGCAGCAGCGCCGAGCACCTTCTCCAGCTCTGCTCACACACTGGCTGTGGGTTTGCTGTCGTGTTAAATATAATTTTTACCTCCACATCCTTCAATAACACCCTCTTTGCAGAGCCTGCATTAAGTTGTGACAGATTCATAAAAAAATCCAGGCTGAAATGTGCTGCACAAACTGTTAATATCAGACTGAAATGATCACTGGCTACATTTACTCATACATCTGATTACAGCCTGATTATTGTTAATAACCAGCTTAAGGATTCAGCAAATTGAGAAGAGCGCATGATGTGGACAAACCTCTTCAATCTGTTTTACATGCTTCTTGCTATTATTTTAGTTATTCAGTAAGAGTTGTGTAGTACTTGAATTGGTTCGCCGCTACATGGTATGATTCATTTGGTTGGAGTTTACAGATTTTTACTGCTTGCATAAATTCTATAAATGCTGAATGAATGCATAAATAAGCATAATTAAGCATAAAAAAATTAATAAATGTGGCTCAGTGGGTAGTATGCGCATCCATACATAAATAATAATAATAAAAAAAACATAATGCCTAATGTCTACGTCTATTTAAAGCTGTTGCATGAGCTCCAGAAATGAGATTTATTCTGTTCTGTCATGTTTTCAAACCTGTCGATGAGCTTAATAGGCTTGGTTACTTTAATTATGAGCATAATCACATTAATGTAATCACTGTATTCAGTTTAGTTGCCACTAAAGGACGTTTCTCATGAACCAGTAACCAAGGTTACAATAAATAAATAAAACCACGATTAAAAACATTGTCAGTCATTGAAATTAAACTGAAATATAGCCTAAAATTGAATATTGAGTAAACTGAGTAAATTATTGGAAAATTAGGAACGCTACCTTGGCAGCTAACTGAAATAAGTTATGAATAAATAAAAACTAAAACTGAAATAAGAATAAATTCAACCCATAAAAAAATAATAAAATGCAAATAAAAGTAAATAAAAATAGTAAATAAAATTTTAAACGAAAGCAGAAAATATGAAAATTAAAGCTAATTCAAATTATTAATATAAACTATACTAGTATAGAAATGCTACTAATAAATATTACTAAAATACTACTAATAAAATGAGACTAACAATATCTAATCATAGAGTAAGTCATTTTAGCTGTTTAGTTTCAATAAATGCACTTTTTGGACTGGAAGGGAAGTTTTGAATTTTGAAAGTTACAATGTTTTTATAGTTCAAAGCTATTATCTCAAAAGACAACATATAACTCAATGAGCATTTAGTCATCATATGAAGACTTCATTCCAATCCTAAGTAAGGCTTAACATGCAAAAGTCTTGTGGATCAGAGGCGGTCGCTGTGATATGATGTGACATGACAGAACTGTTAGGTGAGGAACAGAAATGAACGCTCTGTATAGCTCAGAGGAGCAAACTTCAGAAGCTTTAGCATGTGTCTCTCTCGCCTGAGCTGTGATTTAAGGCACCTTACTGTCAGCTGGAAGACCCTGAGGGTGACGCTGAGGAAAGGAAGGAGGTCTGGGTTGCTATGGTAACACCTGCGGACTTCTTGTTGAGCAGATGATCCTGATCACCAGTTATTTTGGTGGTCCCATTCAGGACAGTCTCAGTCTCAATCCGTGTCTTTATAAGAATAAAAATGCTTTCCATGTAATCTTAATGTTAGATTGCATGTTGTATATGTTGAACTATTTTTATGCATAGAGGTGCAGTATCAAGCACTAATACTAAATGAAAAGCGTGTCTTTTGATACATGTAAATGTCTGAAACGTCTGTTTATTTGACAAATACTGCATCTACTCCACTTAATCTGCTATATACAGTACACAGCATAAATAAGTACATCCCCTCTGAATAAATATAAAATATGTATTTTCTTAATGATCACTTATATAATTCACGGAAAGATGGCAAAATTGAAATGCATTAAACATACACTTAATAAAAACAACTAAATATATGCCAGTGTTTTCTGTAAGATAAGTAAATTAGCCAATTTTGTTTAAATGAAGGATTGCAGAAATGAGTACACTCTAGATTTAATTCAGCAAATGTATAATATTCTAGTACTTAGTATGTCCTTCAGAACTTTAAGTATACTGCTCTGACCCTTCTTGGCACTGAGTGTACAAGTTCATGACACATTTTCACATCTGTCCTGTTTCACTCCTGGAGGACGACCTCCTTAAATGCTCTGGTTTTTAATGGGGAGTTTTGCTCAGCTCGTCTCTACAGAATCCCCCACAGCTACTCAAGAGCGTTAAGATTGAGTGAAATACATGTCCACTGAAGGATTTTCACCTTGGGGGAATGAATATCTTCATTGTCATGCTGAAAAAATGCCCAACAATGCAGGGAATGAGGGGAGGGTAGCATCTTCTGTTTCAAGTTTTTGTATTACATCACACAGTAGTGTGTGAATTCATGACAGCATTGATAAAGCACAACCCCCTCAATGCTGAATTCATGACAGCA
The DNA here is from genome assembly GCA_039654775.1 of Spinibarbus caldwelli. Classification (NCBI taxonomy): domain Eukaryota; kingdom Metazoa; phylum Chordata; class Actinopteri; order Cypriniformes; family Cyprinidae; genus Spinibarbus; species Spinibarbus caldwelli. The sequence goes on along the minus strand of CM077246.1, from coordinate 5,123,955 downwards.
TTGATAAAGCACAACCCCCTCACACCTTCAGCACTCATTCATCCCTATATAAGAGCTTTACTACCACTGAATGTCACTGTGGGCACAAGCATTTCTCACTGTACTCCTCCTCTAGCAACACCAGAACGTTTTGGATGCTTTTGGATCCGAAATGATTGACTTGGTCTCTTGAGACCAGAGTATGGATTCACAGAAGTCTCTATTTTGTAAATATGGGCCTTGGAAGAGGTTAAATAAGTTTATTTTGCTTTGGCTACAGTAGGTCATTCTGGTGGTGACAACAACCATGCATGCCACTTCTGCAGGCTGCGTCATACTCTGTGAGATAAAGTGTCACTCTTTTCATAGTTTTTGCCGGCTCTGAGACACTTTCACACTTCAAACAATAATTTGGTATTCCTCTTGTACCATTGTCCTCTTTTATGCTAAGAAATAAGTCACCTGTCAGTTCTCTCCCAAGTGGTTCCACTGCTGCCAGCATTAAGTCTGAGTATGATTCAGTGGGCTATATAACACTTTTAATTGTCAGGAAATTACTTGTCTTGTTCAATATACTTACCTGTTGATCAAAAATAACCTTAAAACTATACACTTTTTTTTAGTTTTATTTAGTAACTTTCAGGAGGGTGTGCTCATTTTTGCAATACAACATTTTATCACTTTGAAAACAAAATCTTATTTTGCTGAATAATTTTGACATTCTTCTTTGGTAATTGATCAAGCAGGCTTGATGGAACATCATATCTCCAAAGAATCCTAACATGTCATCTAAGTAAAGAGTAATTGCTGAATTTGTTAAGTTTTAGAGGGGGTGTACTCATTTATGCTGTGCACTGCAGAAAGCAAACACCATGTGAGCATCACCATAAGCAGCAGAAAGTCTGACTTTCTGGCTCAATTTTCATCTCTTTCTAAGCTGCAAACAGCAAATCTTATTGATAAGGCCAGCCACACCTGAGGTCAAACACACATGGGCTGTGTCCAAAATCGTATTCCATGGGTACTTCTTTTGAATAAATAATTACTTAAATGACCTTTAAACAAGCATCTATATAGTGTGTAAGTTCTACAGTATATAGTATGCATGCATGTAGAATGAATTTAATCCAAACGTTATTTTCGTCATGTTGTTATTGGCATACAGACCTACAGCATCAGCTGCATCACTTAATTGCCAAATTCTCTCCCGTGGCATCATGGGATAGTAAAGTGTTCATCAGATGTGCACTTCAGAATGTCCCCGGAAGTGATGATTTTTTGAACTAGGGCCTACTGTTTTATGAATTCTGTGAATTTGGACATGCTACTCTATTCACATACTGTTTTTCACCTACTCTATAGTAGGGAAGTATGCAAATTCAGATGCAACCCAAAGTATACTTCATTTTTGTATGCACACTCTAGCGTATGTTTACAGTTGAATGCATAGCCTTTAAAGTATAGGCTACTCCATTTGATAGGGTGCTCAAATGTAGGCAGTCGATGTAGGCGCTCTAGAAAGCTTCATCTTTGTCCAGCGTCTGGTGTATTTTTCTTCTTAAGTTATGACTGATAAAAATGTCATAACATAAAAAGTTGCTGCTGTCTCATAACTTCCTCACACAAGCGCTAGTCAAAGCAGGCATCTGTTGTTGTTGCAGTCTCCGCTATTTTGTTGGTGTTGCTTTTCCTTTGGTTTAGTTTTCTGCTGTGAAACAACTAACCAGGCCAGCATTACCACCTTGCGGAGCAACTGATTAGTGTAAAACCGAGTCAATGCGCATGTGTGACCTGTTCGTACAAATTTGCATTATGCGCGTACGCGTAAAAACCAAAGTATACTTTAGCCTTTAAGGCCCAGGTATACTTCTTTTTCATGTGCACAACCATGTCCATACAGCTTTTATAGAATATTTAAGCTCGGATGAACAAATTAGACACATGCGCAGTACCACCTAGTGGACTCTTCTGTCTCGATGTTCACCTCGCGTCAACGCTGTTGTTCACGCACTGTCTGCATGCAGCCCAATTTTTCTTTCTTTGCAAACGGTGTGCGTACAACAGCGCAGGCGTGAATGTCCGCAGACACTCCTGTCTCCTGATCATGAAAATTAAGTTGCGTGTACCATCTTGGAATGCGGACAGGTGAAGTATAATTTGGGCTTTAATGCTTGTCTTCAAACAGGTTTCCCCAATCACTCCCCTGTCTGCCATTGGCTGGATAAACAGATAGCCCTATCCCCTAATTTACACCATTGATTGAGTCAATGTTGCTTTGTAGGCTGGTCAGAATGCTAAAACAAAGTGTTACACTTCTTAGGGAGATAAATAAATAGCTTGTAGAGTTAGTATTTATATTAATACTTAATTAATTCTACATATTTTGTCCAAAACTGCACTCTTCAGTTTTAAAATAAAATGTTAAACATATAATTTTACAAATGAAATTTGTAAATGCCTTCATTGTTTAAATTTAAGTATCTTAAGCCCCCCATTTATGACACTTCCAGTGCAGTGTAACACAAGGATTTCCATAACTATTAACAACACTTAATATGCAGGTGATAATCACTGACTACATAATGAGCTCCTTCCCAGTTCTTCTTTTGCACTTAAGATAAATCATTTACACTCATTAAATCTTTTGAAGTAATTGATGTCACCCCCTAAAAGTTCATGCTCCATTAGTGGGTGATTGTGTACAACAGAAAGGGCTGCGACATCTCAGACGGTCTCTTAAAAAGCCCTCAGTACCGGGGCTGCTGCTGACACAATGTGGGCTGGCTGCAGACTCACGCTTTGCCGCAGCTACAGATGGCAAACGCTTGTCCAGCCCTGAATCCTCAGCACAAGATGGCTGGATTGGCTCACATCTCTCTATCGCCGTCTGCACACGTTAAAGACAGCCAGCTACTCAGCACATCACAGCGCAGCAAACAAACGGAGCCCACGTAAAGCGGGTCTCTCGATGCACGGTGTCACTACAGCGGATCCGCGTTCATCTGTAATGCTTGGGCTTTAAGTGCTGCAGGCACTTTGTTGGCATGGCTGAAGTCTGTGTTGAGACAGGAGGCCCACAGCTTTCTGTGACTGACAGACAATGATGATGTCATCGCGTGTGAAGGACTCTGACCTGAACAGAAGAGGGAGGCTGGTGCGTGCGACTCTCCCAGCTGAGGTGCCTGCCGGTGCAGATGGACAGGGGCTGGGTGTGGGTCTCTGTGTGGGAGAGAGGAGAGCTGGGAACAGGACAGAACTGGAGACGTGCTTCAGTCCTCGATCACCTCTCAAGATTTCTCTGTGCCTCTGAAGGAAGAGCAAACCACTGTGTTGGAAAATAACAGGCCCAAATCGTATTAAAGTTTCGGTTTAACTTTCAGGAAATCATATTTTCTCACCTCAGACACCGAGTAACAGAGCGGTAACCACCATAAACACTGAGGGGCCGAACTAGCAAGACATGGCTGTTCCAATATACCATTAGTGGTAAACCAAAATAGGTTTTCAATCAAATTGCTTTTATTTATATAGCACTTTTATGCAATACAGATCAAAGCAGTTTCACATTAGGGAAATAACAGTGTTAATGTTGTAAAATCTCTACAAAGCTCTACAGAAGGCGATAGTGTCAATATTTGAGTTCAGTAACTTTGTCTGTTGCAGAATTCATCAGTTATGAAACAATTCAATTTCAGCTGTAAAGCAGCTCTATAGTGCAATTTTTCTGGTCAATTTACTTTAATGTTGTTTCAGTTGACCCTTCGTTGGGAGTTTGATTGACAGGCGATCTGACCAATCATAAAGCAGAATCTGCCATTTTTGTCCAACAAACAAACCACACGAGAGTAGATTACCGTCGGTGGACTTGAACTTGAAAAATGGTGTCTGTTGACGTCTTAACACAGTTGAAACAAGATACATTCAGATGTTCATTCATGTTTATTTCATGCTGTAACTAGTAAAGAGGAGGAGATGATCAGTTCACATAGCACTTGAACTGAGGTGCTACAGCAATCTGTCATGACACATTAGAGGCACAAAATGCTATTTATTTTTTGAATTTCTTAAAAAATGACAAAATTTGAAAGCTGACTGTGAGACTTTGTTTCATACCAGAAGTAACCTGCTCTGTGTTGTGTGTAGGCATGTTGTCAGTTTCCTCTTTGCTCCGTGATGTATTTTTCACTGCATGAGAGCGGCTTGGCTTGACGGACATAGCAACAGTTACAAAGGGGGGCGGGTCTTTGTGAAGGGTTAATTCAGTTCAATAACTCTGTCAATGTTCCAAAGTTCATCAGTTATGAAACAAAGTCAATTTCAGCTATAAATAAGGCTCCACAGAAGACAATAGTGTCATTATTCTGCTCAATTCAGTTGATTCAAATCAGCTTAATAAGTGTCAGTGTTGCAAAATTAGTGTCATTATCCAGTAGCTGGTTCTATACCCACCAACTCCCAACACTAAATGTGTTGTTAAGGACTTGCCAAGTACAAATATTAATTTTACTAACCATAAAATGCTTCAGTATGATAATATGCATAATATTTGACATTTTTGCCTTTATTACAGTGGTTCTCAACAAGGAGCCTTAAATTTGCATGGGTGCTGCAGGAAGATTTCAAGTAATTAAATTAATCGTATTGAAATAGTTTAACTTAATTAAAATGTTAAAAACACAAAAAATCAAGATGTAAATTGAAATCATTCCCAGCCTCCTACAACGATCACATGACTTCAACATCAATGTCACTAGCTTCTAAAGACTCATTCAATGTTTATTTCAATTCTACATGTTTCAAATAGTTAGAACAGAATAGTTTGCAGTAGCATGATTATAAACACTGTAAAGACTAGTAAGTAGACAAGTTAGACACTTGTGAGCTATCGCCTTTTTCAAGACATGTAAAAGCTTTGAAAATCACGAGTGGGCTATTACTGCTTTATTTCATGTGGTAGAATGAAGTTTGTGTTAACCACTGACCTCATTTCAGACATTTAACCGAAAAACCACAGGACAGTGGAACTGAATATACTAAAATGCTTGCGCATTTCCGTGTTTTTGCCTCCACAAATATGTCATCCCTGCAGCACTGGTTAATTAATTTGATATTTCAACACTCCCAGATTCTGTTAATACAAATTGAAAACAAGCCGTTTTGCGGTAATTACAGCAGAATACCGGAGGAAGTATTTTATATATCTAACAGAGTTGAAACATTGAGCTTCACTGAGTTAATGCGTTAGCATAATGAAATGATACCTCTGTTTGAATGTTTTGGTGAAATGATGATGTTGTTTAAATAGGCCTCATGACCTTAGGAAGTGAATAAGACAGATGCGTTTAACCTCATTGATGCAACCTGTGTTTTATTCTATACAACATCCATCACAATACATAAATACTATTCTATGAGAGATTTCATTTCTGTGGTTACTATGCCTTTTTTGACAGAATATAAATCACATTTTTCCTGGCAGCTGATGCCAACAGTCCTTTCTGAGGAATGCAGTGAAAACCCTTGAGCCATGCTCACATTACAGCGATGATGTTGCAATGATTTAATGATGACAATTGATATTACAGTTCTAAAGCCGTGTGCGGTTACCGTTCCCATTGCTTTGATTGCTATAAAGATAACAGCAAACAGCACTGAGATTCCTGCTGTGCAGAAATGACAAACGTGAGCTTTACAGAACAAAGGCAGCCTTTGCATCCGTCGACTGATAGTGAATTTTAATTACTTCAACACATTCAGTGTGTGTGTGTGTTTTTTTTTTTTTTCATTTCTTCTGTTCTTTGTTGGTTACCCAAAACAGGACAAATTAACCACAGAAATCTAACACAATAAGAAAAACAAGATAAGAAAGCGCTGTGCGGTGTGCAAGAACTCACCTACTACCCTGAAGATAATAACACTGATTGCTTTGCAGATAAAAACTCATAATTGCTCTCATAAAGCATTGAGAACTTCTCAGATGTTTTAAGCAGTGATCAATTAACACTGTTGCATGGTGAATAAACAAAAAGAATCCCCTCTGAAACAAGATCTGCCAACTCTTTTCTATCTTTCATTGTGATTTTCATGTCTTTGGAAGCACTGTGCTGTCCGGGAGGACATGAGTGAAACTTCAATGCTGGAGCAAAAATCTGAGACTGGAGCAGCGTTGTTGTAGTGGATGATGCACAAATTTAAGAGAGACAGAAAAGCAAAATGAGCGTTTAGCCGCGAGTGTGAATTGCCTTTCGCACCAGACAGATTTTCTGATCCCATTATGGCTCCAGCTAGCGTTTTTAGTGCAAATTTCTCAGTGCTTGTGTGGATTGCACATGCTCCCGATGCCTAATGAGGGAGCATTAGCCAAGGGAGAAGCAGTAATTAGAGCAAGCGTCAGAGCTGAGGACAGATGGCATGCAAAGACAAGTCTTTTCCTTCAGACTTATTGTCCTTCTCCTATGAGGGATGTCAAGACACGCAGCTTTGATTCCGGCTCGTGATACTTTTGATACACTAATTACAAAACAGTTTACTTTGAGGAGCTAAAAGGAGGATTACCTTCAGTACCGTAATTCTTATTCATCTTTATCATATTAATCTTTTTATTTTTTTAATAAGAACTGAAAGATTAATCTATAGAGAACTTTTCCCAGACCCACATAAAATTATAGTCATAAAAGAAAAAAATAGTCATTTTCTGCACTTGGATTTAGAAAAATGATTATACAACCTTGAAAACCTTTACTAACCAACATTTTAATTAACATCTTAATATTTCATATTATATATAAAAACAATATGTTATGTAATTTTTTTATGAACATTTACATTATATAAGTTATTTTATTTTTAATAGATGCCTATAGAGAGCACATTTCACATTTGGCAATTTTTTTCTGGCCAAAATATATTTCAAATATATGCCAAATATATATTATATGTTAGAAATGTAGTAAAATATAGGCCTAAGTAAACAACAAGCCTTAGTAACTAAAACATATTAAAATATATATTTATTAAAATATTAAATGTATAATGTGGCCATATTTTTATAAAATTTTGAAATGTTTGTTTATTTATTTATTTAAATTCATGACCCACATAAAAATTATAGCCAGAATCTTGGAATTTGTTTTTACCAAAAAATAAAAAATAAAACAAAAATAAATAAAATTCTCATCAAAAAACTAGTCAGATTTAGACAAACTATTAAACACTAACATCTTGAAATGTTTTTTTTTTTTTTTCCCATGCCTTTGTATGCATTTGATTCATACAGCCTGTGTTCGGCGAGTAGCATGTCTGCCTTGTTAGTGGGAATAGAAGTAATTTATTTATTTTATCTTTTAAGAATTCATAAAGGCTGATGTGATTATTTAGTTTTGACTGTACATAATTAGCTTGAGATTATGGCATAATTTAATGTGCTTTATTAGTGTATTGTTTATGGTAATTTATTGTTCATGTACTCAAATATTGCGAGACGTTCTGCATTTGTCAATGGCACATTTGGGTCTCTAATTAGGTTGCATGGAGTTGCGAAGAAAATTGTGCGAAGATGATGACAGGCCTATCAACATATCTCAGAGGTTTATGGGTAACTTACAGTGTGAGAATGTGACTTGGATGACAAACACAATGTGATGTGCCCTGTTTATGCATCTCAGCGTGTATTAACATTCGTGCACGTGCTGCTTTCGCAAGCTGTTTTTATGGCAGTGACGACACACACTTGCACTCGCACATAAGCGACTGTCAGGAGGCTTCTGTTTGTATCAGAGCGAATTCATTTTTTACTTAAAACTCAATATTCACACAATGCACTTTGAGCTTCTCTTATTACTCACGCGGGTTCAGCTGCCAGTTCAGGTGTCTGTGGTGAAGGTGTTATATGGGCTGTGCGAAGCTGGGCGCATTAGTCATGCAGGCCCAGCCCTCTCTCACCGGATGCCATGCTTTAGGGAATTCTTTCTGATTCACACATATTCCCCCAAGCATCTCTCACTCCGTCTGAAGTCACTGAATCAGCACTATGTGGATTTACAGGGCCCTCGCTTCTCAAAGAGGCCTGACAGCTTCGGCTTTCATAGCGTTTTAATGTGACATTCTTGCGTCGTATTTTGTTTATTTTCCTCTTCCTTCATGTCGGGAATCTGCTAGCACTGTCGGTCCGGCTTACACACCTGCAGCGCCCCAGGGGAAGAGCCCCACACCCCTGACGCTCTTAACTTTGAGGAAACGAGGAACACTTAGACGTGAGGAACCTTTCAGAGATCAGAGTGTGGAGTTATTACCCGGCCGTAACAAAACACTGTTGCTGCAGTTCCGCTGCTCCATTTAAACACCAACCAAACCTGTCATCTCCAGCCAATTATCAACAAAGTCAAATTGGCAGGAATTAAATTTACAGTGCCACACTTAAAATAAGGGAATGATGTTTAGTCTACAATCCCAATGAACGCCTTAGTGTTTTTGCTCTCCGTATCAAATGAGCTTGATGCTTATATTGAATTAATTGTTGTTTTTGGAATAACAGTATCTGTAGCTACTGGTCTGTTTGTGTGTGTGTGTGTGCACGGTAACTTTTTTTTTTTTTGCGTACGCATGTGTGATCTGCAGCACCTGGGACATCAGGCACACCAGGAACGGTCCCTTTCCCAGAGTGCCGCGCAGCAGTGCCCGCCTAGCTTTGGCACCTCAGCTGTCAGCCCGCTCTGCTGATGAGGGGAAGGTGTGGGGCGATGAAGCCGATAATGAAGGTACCATCTTGTTGTCACGACAGATTGTTTGCTCTGGGCTTTCCGAGGTGCCGACAAGCTCCACCAAACTCCACGCCCCCTCTGCCTCGGGGCTTGGCACCTCTGCCGGGGAGAGGAAGGTATTTTTACCCGGCGTGCAACTTTCCACACTCTTTGCCCAGAGCAGCCATGTTAACTCTGAATGATAATATTTTGCCTAATGACTGTGTATTTTGTAGATACGCACGTGTTTTCGGTCTCTCTCGGTGTTAATAAACTGTAAGAGCACACACACAAGATTTTACTTTGAAGAGCGTGTAAAATTAAACTAATTTCTTTTTCCCGTCACAGATTTAGATTTACTCCGAAATGGTTTCATTTGGGGTTTCTCGCTCTCTCCGAGGAGCTTTAGAGCTGAAGCCTCTGAATGGCAGTATCTGAGTGAGCCAAGACTTCAAAAGGGGGCTTTGTGAAATCTGTCAAGGATTTGCCTCTAATGAGAGTTTGCCCACTTGATGAGGGACGCCCACTTCCTCTGCGCTAAATGCCATATTCATTACCTGCTTGTCTCTGATATTGTGCTCTTTGTCTCTGATTTGTTGTATTCTTTATAATCTGCCACTCCAGATCAAAGTGATTTGATCTTTATGCTCCCTAAACGCATAAGGATCCTTACAGACGGGTAGAAACAGAGGAAAGACTAACTAACCAACTAACTAACTAACTCTAAAATCTAAGTAATAAAGAAGGTTTAAAACGAACTAAAATGAACAAACTAGTGAGATGATATCTATGCTTGATAGTCTAGAAACAGGGAAAAAATAAAACCAAGATTATTGCAGATTTACAAAATAAATAAATAATAATTCCAAGTGAAATTTGTTTCAACGTAAATTCTATACCATTTTTATTCAGTGTAATTAAATACATAGTAAGCCAATGTTTATTTTTAATTAAAACAAGAGGACAAGAGCACAGCTAACTAACTTATTTACTAACTGTAGAAGTAATTAATAGTGATCTGATCATAGGCAAACACATACTGACTCTGGCAGAAGGGTAGAAACAGGAAAGACTAACTAGCTAACTAATTAAGTATAAAAACTAGACCTTGACAGAAAGATTAAAACAGAGGAAAACTAAATAGCTGAATAACTAGTGAGATGATGTCTGTGCTCGGTAAACATATAAGCAACATCACAAAAGTGTAAAAACAGGTCAAAAACTAACTAACTAAATAAGTGTACTGAGGTTTATTCCTGATAACAACATAATGGCACTGACAGAAGGATTAAAACAGAGCAAAGGTTACTTAACTAGCTAATTATATAATTAGCTAGTAATCTGATACTAGGTAAACATATATGGATCCTGACAGAAAGATAGAAAGAGAAAAGACTAACTAACTAATTAACTATAAAATCTAACTAATAAAGCATAGACCTTGACAGAACGATTAAAACAGAGGAAAAACAAATAACTAAATCACTAACTAGTGAGATGATAAACACATAAGTAACCTCACAAAAGTGTAAAAACAGCTCAAACTAACTAAGTATACTGAGGTTTGTTTCTGATAACAACATAAAGGCGCCGACAGAAGGATTTATAACACCAAAGCTATCTTAACTAGCCTTTTATAATTAACTAGTAATCTGATTTTAGGTAAATACATATGGGCCCTGGCAGAAGGGTAAACAGAAAAAGACTAACTACCTAGCTAAAAAAAATTAACTAATCAGCGACAGAAGGATTAAAACAGAGCAAAACCAAATAATTAAATAACTGACTAGATGATGTCTATGCTCGATAAACATATAAGGACCCTCACAAAAGTGTAGAAACAGGAAAAAACTAACTAACTAAATAAATACATAAGTGTACTGATAAAAACATAATGGCCCTGACAGAAAGATCAAAACAGTGCAAAGCTAACTTCCCTACTAACTAGTGATCTGATTGTAAACACACAGTGACAGAGTATGGGAAAAATAGCTAGCTAACTAACTAACCAGCTAGCTAGCTAGCCAGCCAACAAACTAATTAGTTGTGTGATTTTCTGATTGATAAACACATAGGCACACTGAGAGAAGGGCAGGAAGAGCTAATCAAGTAAATAAATAAATCCTAATAACTTTTAGGGCATTAATCCCACTAATGAAATGAATCATTTGAATGAAACCATATGCATAAGCATCTGCTTTCTCTGACTCTTAACTTGCTGAAAAGTCCAAACTATCTCCAGAGTCTCTCTTGCAGCACACCAAGCACTGTTTTCAAATGGAAGGGCCATCTGTCCTCCGCTCTTCCCTTGCGAGGGCTTTTCTTGGCACACAGGGATGCTCTACCTCCACCGCCGACACTCTGAAATAACTCTCTCCAGACAACTCCCAAAAGTGGTGGGATATGGACTGTGATTGGACGTTCTGTGTGTGTGAATCCGCTGAAAGTATTTGGAGAAGCATAGATCTCACACTAAATGTCACACAAAGTGAACTGCCAACATATGACTTGAAGTAAATATTTTCTCAGGCATAAATTCATGTGACCAATTAACTCCCAATCTGTTTCAGCTTTTGATGCAAAAATGGAAGACAAATCTAAGAATATCTTCTTAAATATCTTCATTTCCTGAATCCTTTATATCCGTTCCACCTGTCACAAAAGTGAGTCATCAAAGCCCTGGGGCTTTCAGAGGAAGACAGGATTATGTAGGGACAACTAAAGGAAAGCTTTAATCTGTCTTCTTTTCAGGTCCTGAATGGTTAAGAGCTAAAGAGGCCCGTGGCAATAGGATGCATGAATGAGATCGGACTGGACGGTCAAAAACTGACCCATTTCTCTGGGTAATTAGACATTTTGAAAATGAGAAAAAAAATTGTAAATAAAAAAAGCGATGAGCTATTAGCAGTCAGCCATGATTAATTTATTGAGCAATAGTGTAGAATAGAAAGATTAAGCGAGTCGTATTTGTCTGGTCGTGTGATCTCATCATGAGAAAGTGTTATTTTAGTATTATTTATTCATTTTTGAACTAGATTTGAATTTTATTTTTTCATTTTTATTTTTCATTTTAGTGTGTTTCGGTTATTTTAATTTAATGTGCTTTTATCTTTTCTATTAGGGTTTTGTTTTAGTACTATTTTAGTAATATTTAGTACTTCAGTTTATGCTTTGTTTCAGTTAGTCGCCCAGGCAACATTTCTAATTTTTATTTACACTTTATTTTTTTAATCAATTTGTTTTTATTTTATTTCAGCCTTATTTCAATTCCTGAAATTATTTTAGCAGTTCTGGTGTTAATTAACAATAGCAAAACAATTTTAGTAATGTTTTAGTACTTCCGCATACTTTATTTCAGTTAGTTGCACAGGCAACATTTCTAAATATTGTTTACATTTTAATAATAATAAAAAAATCTAATATCTTTATTTTATTTTTTCAACCTTATTTTAGTTCCTGAAATTATTTTTTAGCAGTTTTAGTGTTAATTAACAATAACAACGCTGTCATGAGGTGACCAGGGTCCATATTAAATAAAGTTTTTATTAAGCTACAAAGACTGAACTGTTGATCTCATATGTACGTTATTTTAAATTAGTTTTAGAAAGTACCATTAATTTATTTACATGTTAAAATGAGGACGATACATCCGTTTCACAATACATATGAAGTGCACCTTTAACTAGTCTTTCAGGGCAGGCATGTTTTCATATCACACCCCATGCCATGAAAGCGATGACCGGATGAAAGGCCACGCAAACGCCGGAATGACCCTCGCTGCAGAGCTGAAGGCTAGGAAGCGATCGTGAGCGCTGCGCTAATCACTGCTGATAATACAGCGAGCTCTGGTCCTGCCGCTCGTAATGAGCGAGTTGTTTTGGGAACCTGGGATGACGGCGGCTCCTGCAGGTGTCTATTGTGTGGGCTCTCCAGGAGAGGTTTAGGAGTGGGAGGAGTGGCGGCTAGTTTGAAAACCACCACTAGAAAAGGAGCAGGCATGGATTAGCTTGTTCCCAGCAGTATGGGGCTATTTTGGAGGTAACGTCATTAGATGGCATTAAAGCGATTCACTTTTTTCCCCTTTATGCCGCAGTCTTTCCACAGTGAGGGGAGGATTAGAGTAAAAGCAGCTTTAATTGACAAACCACAATCATTATCGATTTGCCTTCAAATAACGTTATTCTCGCTGATACCCTACATAAATGTCTAGCTTTAGATCCAGAGAAAACAAAGTGTGTTGTATTCATGTTCTGAAAGCGATCCTGAGTTTCTCATGTTTAGTCAAACAAGGTTGATTGTGTTTAGCAAAATCCGTGTACGTGTATCTGAAATCAGTTCAACATCCGAAGTAGTGTTTTACGAAAATGCTAGGTTGTTTCGTCTAATGGCTCCTACTTCAAACTTTATTACCTAGCTGAAAAATTCCGATTCGCCAATTACAGCCATTAGAAGTGAACTATTTTGCTCAAGTGAGGCAACTTTAGCGTTGCACTAATGTAGCCCTTCATCTCTCTAGAGCCGCGCTGTAATTAAAGCATGATTAAGAGGCCGGGGCTGATGAATGTGTTTCTAAGTGCCCCATGCTGTGCTGCTGTTGGGCCCAGCATGGCGATTTTAATTGATTCGGGCTAATCAGTGAGCAGAATTAAAACAGTCACAGTTGTTTGGAAGAACAAGAGAGCAGGTCTGGGCACCAGGATGAGTGAAACCAGCAGAAGGCCTGATCCGTGCTGGAACGGCTTTCAGCCCTGCATAAATTACGGCGAGGAGGCGCAGCATCGCGCCTGGCAGTTTGGTGAGACAAATGCGAGCTGCTATTGTTTGTTATCTGCAGAAAGACTGCTCTGCCTCGTTTTTATGTCTACACAGGACTATGCGTTGTCCATGCGCAATTACTTGAAATACAATGGAAGTGAATTGTGCGCGTGATTGCAGCGGGTGATTTGATTTATTAGATTGATTGCTTTGGCGAAGCACAGAAAACGTCCTATGGAGTCAGTTTGAAGATTTCTAATGATTGCAGGGTTGCGTAATGTCAAGCCGAAGGAGTCTATAAGCTCAAAGCTGACAAGCTGAGTAGTCTTTAGTTGGTTTAACCCCCCTGTTGTGGCTGTAGTGTTGGCAGGGGGCCCTGCTGCTCAAGAAGAGGAAGTCCTGATGATGTCCGTGACAGCAGCCCTCGGGGCCTGGACTGGAGCCAGAGAGTCCATAATGACAAGCACTCAGATGGACCAATGACTTCACAGTACTTAAATTACAACCTTAAATCACTGAAGGGGTCAACTGTGGAGGGAAAACGCAATAGAAGGCAGATAAAGTTAAAGCAGGTTGATATCTTGTAGAATCTAACTTTTAGATTAGATTTGCGTGGAAGGTGTTGAAGGAATAGTTCACCCAAAAATAACTACTCACCTACATGTTACAAACCTGTATGACTGACTTTCTTCTGCACTGAAAAAAAGCAAATACAAATGCTCCTATCCAGTAAAAAAATATAAATAAATAAATAAAATAAAAAAATGACCAAAAAATAAATTTGCTAAAACATGTTTTAAAATATATTTATGCAAATATATTTTCTAAATATATTTATTTATTTATTTATTTATTTGGGAAATATATATATTTTTGAAAATATATAAATATATTTTAAAACATCTAAAAATGTTTTTTGACCTATATATTTAAATCCAAGAAAATACATTCACATACAGTAAAAAACAACTTTATTTGAAAATACGTAAGAATGTTAAAAAACCCCTCCAAACAATACAATATTACAATATATTAATAATTAAACATAGTTAAATCATTATGAATCTAGTTTTGATCTCTAGTAGTCTATTTCATCCACATTTGCATTTAGCCTAAATGCAGTCTACTGTAAGACTGGAAATGTAAATGAAACACATTCTGAAATATATTTTATTTTATGAAGATTTAAACTAAATATATTTAACTAAATAGGTTTCAAAAATATATTTCATTGAGCTTCACTGTTTACAACATATATTTATTATTAGTTATTTGTTGTGTTGTGATGGTTAGAACTCATCTTTTTGCCCTTGATGATTGTCACTGTTTTTTATGTTTGTGTGTTTTGTGTTGAGGTCTTAACATTTTATACAACATTTAGAAGGATGATTGTACTTTCACAAACAAAGATAGCATAGTTTGCTTAACATATTAAGTGTCTAGTAAGTCTATTTGGTGTTAAAAATGGTGGATCAGTTTATTGTCTAAAGGGTTAATGGGGAGAACTTATAAATTGCAAGTTGTCTCGGATTTCTTAACTTTTCCCAGCTATTTATTTATTTATTTACAATGTGTGAAACATAAAAGAAGAAAATTTTTTAGTTTTTTTGTCCATGTACAATGAAAGTCAATGGTCAACTGTTTATTTACCAACATTCTTCAAAATATCTTCTTTTGTGTTCCACAGAGGAATGAATATCAGGTTTGGAGTGACATGGTGAACTAACCTTTTAAATGGTGAGGATACAACTTCAAACGAGTTCCCCTATTAGTGAATTTACTCTATTTGTGTCCACAGACCAGCTTGGATTATAGTTCCCCAACAAACACGACGTACAGTAAAGACAGATGTTTTGGCTGTGAACACATCGTCCGCAATAGATGATGGTGATCTAATGAGAGAAGCCAAGCTGGCTGTACAGATGGCCGTCCTGAGGTGGCTATAACATCCAGTAAGAAAGATGTCATAAGATCTGCCTCCAAGGCCCCTATTAGAAGAATCATACAATTAAATGCCGTTTAGAAACTTACTGGTACATATGTACACACAGTGTGGGAGTTAAACACCAATAAATGGTGCTAAAATACTGCATAATTAGTACGTTTAGATTATCTAAAGGTAATTCAAATGATGTTTATTATTGCAATTCTAATGTGTCTCAGAAGACGAATCGGTTTCCTAGTGGAGCTCTAATTTAATAACCAAATCTCCTCCTGACCAAGCTAAAAATAATGAGTGTGTTTACTGTGAAATACAATTTAGAAATGACTAAAGTCAATGTCAGTTGCAGTTTGCAACCTATTTTGCCTCTGTGATGTAGTGCAACAGGGTATTGAGAACAAATGTAGATCGGGACTTCTATCTATCGGGACTTCGATTTTATCCACCAGGCATTGATTGGACCCTGAAAACTGGGCTTTACAAACCAGAATTTGCTGCCTAAATTACTGGTTAACATTATCCATCAGCCCACTCAAGGATTTTGTATTAACATGCACTCATAAAATGTGCACAATAAGGCACAGAACATCTAAGACAATAATATAATCCATCAGCCAACATCTAACTGACATCAGTGAAAAAGTATGTTTATTTCCAGACAAGTAATTATATTTTGATTAAATATTGTGAAAAATTTGATTAAATATTACAAAAAGAAACAAAAAAACAAAACAAAAAAACAAATAGTGATAATATCATCTCAAGTTTAGAATGAATGAATTTATTTATTTATTGTTATTATCAGTGTTGGGGAAAGTTATTTTAAAAAGTAATGCATTACAGTATTGCGTTACTCCCTAAAAGTAACTAATTTTGTTACTTAGTTACTTTTTATGGAATGTTATTAATTTTTTGTGTTGCTTTTTCTCATCTGGGTTGGGCTTGCTTGTTTGTTTTTAATAAAAAAAAGTTCTATTTTTGACAAATGTAAAAGCCCTGTCACCCTAAAAATGAAATGAATGCGCCTCAGGTTGAAGGAAATGTAAATTCAAAGTCATTTTTGCTTATTAATGTGGTTGAATTGGATCATTGAAAGTCAGCAGGAAAGACATTGGTTAATAAAATGGGATTAAATACATAAAGGATATTTGTGTTATTTAAAATTTAATTTCACTGTTTTTAATCAATTTGTGGAATATTGGATCTGTTTTTGTGCAAGTAAGATGAGTAAACGCATGTTCACATTTAGTCTAGAACTACAGTAAACATGTTCACACAGCGCACACAACGTCTCTGCACTTACTCCTGATTTCTCTCAGCATGGGGACAGGAGCGCTGTGACTCAATAAATGGGAAAACAAAGTAACTGGCATTACTTATTTGAAAAAGGTAAATTAAAAAGCAATGCATTACTTTACTAGTTACTTGAGAAAAGTAATCTGATTACATAACGTGCATTACTTGTAATGACTTACTATTACACATTTTTATTTACATGCACTTATGAAGCATGCATAATAAGACAGAACACATAGGAAAAAAGGCTGATTTTAAATCTGATAAGAATGATCAAGACATAAATCACAATGCCAGTCGTCAATCTTGCTGCAAAAAAGTCTTTATGCAAACCCACCCCCTTTACAAACACACACACACACACTCATCACACCTGTACACACACACACACACACACACACACACACACTCTCCTCACCTCCCCAGTAGGTCTGTGCACTGTAACAGGCACACCTGGAGACGCTCGAGTGCTCCTTGTGTGAAGCCTGCATTATGCTAATTGTGACCCACGGGCACTGTGTGAAGGCTTGGTATAATTATCCGTGTAATTGTCTCGTATTTTGTAAAATGCCAGATCGTTTAATTCAGGATTAACATTTCTTCACCTCCAACGGCCAAAGGCTTTACTTTGACTCAAGCCCTCACCTCCCTTCCCACCCATTGGGAATTTAACAATATTCATACATTTGATTTTCTTGCTACCTCTCTTATTGTTTAGCATGCTTGATTTGCTTATTTGGTGCTCATAAAATTCAATTCAATAAAACAAGGGAGTTTTTTTTTTTCTCTTGTGTTCTGCGAGGAGAGGATTTGACATGTACACTTGTAAAGGGAGATGACAGAACGGCTTTCATTTAAGGCAGCATCAGTTTTCACATGCTTGATGCCTTAATCCTTCAACCGTTTTCCCGTGTGGCTGTTTGGGGTGAGTTTTCGCTCACAGCCACTGTTTCCAACCAAGCCAGAGAAACAACCACAAATTGAGGTGTTATTAGTCTCTGTAACTCACTAGCGTTGTGGTTTGTTACCAAAGCCGAACGACATTGAAAACTGCTCTGACACTAAATGATGTTTTAGCAGCATGTCAGTTAGATTCTACAGATCCTCTGCATGTTGAATCAGAAAAATAATAACTGTGAGTTCTGGAAATGTTTCATGTCATTTTCCACTTCCTGTCTGTTTCTGTGATACTGACAGGCGTGGCTTAAGCTTTTTATATAAAAAGTTTGGTATGTGGCCAAGGCTTTTTGTCTCTTTATAATTTGCAGTGTCTATCTGTTGTGGCATATACCAGTTTTATTTAAATTGCAAGGCATCAACTCAGTTCTTTGAGTGAGAGACATGGCATTCTATTAATTTCTCATCAATGTCCCTTCAGGCATGGACTGAATGATTCTTTCAAGTCTAATTATACAGTTACAATTATAATCTATAAACCCGTATGTCTGGGCTCTGCCCATCACCTGTCTGAAAATAATAGATGAGTAACCTAAGAATGAGTAAGGTAAAAATAGGTCTAAAAAACCCAAATTGCATTGTTTTTAAGTCAGCATGAAATAAAAAATCACCCTATATGTTTTCTAAAAGCGTCTGATTGATCTTATTGTGAAAAATTTATCCTTGCATTTTTCAATTTAAAAAAATTCTCTGGCAATGTCAGACCTCATTTAGGCTGCCTAAGGCTCCTGTCTCTGTCTTACAATCAACTGCAAGTTTGCATTCAGATCTGCCTTTATCCAATCAACAACAAATGGATAGAATCAACAGAACCCCGTTCTACATCAACAGACTAATATGTCGTTCCACTGCCAAATAGATATTTTCTATAATAAATGCATATAAAACAATCTTTGCAAAACAATGTTTTAATGATTTTTCACAGTCTTTTTAGTGGCGGCATAAATGCAGTTTGACAACGAACCTTAAAGGAATAGTTCACTGAAAGTGAAAATTTGCTTAAAATGTACTCACCCTCAGGCCATCCAAGATGTAGATGAGTTTGTTTTTTCATCAGAACAGATTTGGAGAAATGTAGCATTACATCACTTGCTCACCAGTGGATTCTCTGCAGTGAATGGGTGCCGTCAGAATCAGAGTCCAAACAGCTGATAAAAACATCACCATAATCTACAAGTAATCAAAATAACTCCAGTCCATCAATTAACATCTTGTGACAATAAAATCTTCATGTTTGTAATAAACAAATCCATCATTAAGGTGTTTTAACTTTAAACCGTCACTTCTGAATGAAATATGAGTCCATAATCCATAATAACGCTTCCTCCAGTGAAAAAGTCCATCTGTTGTCCTCTCACATCAAAATCCACCCACATATTTGTTTGGAAGTGTTTTGAACGGTTTTCGCTGGAAACTGTTTGATCTGTGCATATTTCTCTCCTGATGCAGATGAAACGTCATTATCACTGGAGAAGCAATATTTTAGACAGAGGTCTCGTATTTTGGAAATACGCCTTGATGGATTTGTTTCTTACAAAAATTCATCTAAATCTGTTCAGATGAAGAAAGAAGCTCATCTAGATATTGGATGGCCTGAAGGTGAGGAAATTTTCATTTTTGGGTGAACTATTCCTTTAAATATATTAAGCAAAAAATACTAAACAACAAATGCTTCACCCTGTAGACTGAACAGTGGTATTTGCGAACCAATTCTTAGTTCCCAACTCTAATTACAAAATCATATTATGCACTGTACATTGGTACAGTAGTAACATTGCTATGTCATTATAAACATCTGCAACTCTGAATATGATATGATGAATATGATGAAATGCATCATCGCAACCAAGACATTTCTAGAATATACTTGTGAATGTGACATGAAAATCACTCAAGCATGCAGCATTTTATTTCAACTAATCTGACAAATGAGCAGTCTAGAGCGAAATGATTAGGCCTCAAGCAAGACGAGACAGACTGCGGTGTCTCAGGTGACAAAACTCTGACAGGCACTGAAACAACTGACATTGAGGAGTTTTTCATTTAAACATTACTGGGTAAACAGTCTATTCTTTGCTGATGAAGGGTTACGTAATTCAAGTTTGGACTTGAAACACCCTCACTATAAACTACATTTATTTGCGTTTGTGTTAAAGTGACTCAGCTCCCCCTGGCATGCTGAGTTTTCACATTTCCCAAAATCTACCATAATAGTCGTTTGTCACCTTGATTTACAGTGAATTACAAGCATTAAGAGATATTTGATCTCGTCAGCCCGTACCGAGTGCACAGAAACGCTGTCTTTCAAACCTCTGAAGTCCTGACATGCTTACAGGTCATTAGAGAGGAAGCAAAGTTGGAGAATTTTCCCATTCATTGAGAGATGATGGCATACAAATTGCTTGACTGAACATGTCAATATTAAAAAAAAAAAAAAAAAAAAAAAAAAGACAGACACCACATAGGTCTACTGAACTCTGATATCTCTAGGATGTTGTTCCAGATTGCCAACACGTCATAAACCTGTTGTACCTTCTGTATGCTATGACTGCCAAATCATCCTACAGAAAAAAAAGAAAAATAAAATCATTCCTCATGCTGTGTAAGAGATGAATCTTGGGTCTGTGTCCATTAGTAGTTACATGACATTCTGCATGTCAATATCTTTGATTCATCCGTGTTTTTTATTTGCTTTGGGACACGTCCAACATCAAACAAATGCTCTTTGTCAGTGTTTATGACACGGTATGTTTTTGTTTCCTCCTGATAAGTGACTGACAACTAGCATGTTACCATCTGCAATGCGTGTTTCTAAAAACACTCCAGTGACGCAAAAGGCATCCTGCTGCAGTCAAATCAACTGGCAAAACAACTTCATCAGAATTATAGTTGTCAGTAACAGTGGTACAGATCGTACATCTAAATATTAGTGGTTCAAACTCCTGTTAAAGAAAAAAATCAACCAAAGTGCTTTCTGAAGTGTCATTTTTCAGCGCTTTTTTTGGACTAGTGGTTAACGATCACGGTGGACGACTTTTAGCTGAAATTTCAAAGAAATATTTCAACTGCAAATTTCGGTAATGCACTCTGTGACTAATACAATGATTGCAGACCATGCTGGAGCCAGACGTATTTTAATGTCAAACCACCTCCCATCAAGCACTTTCATTGCATGTTCACATAGTAACTACTTATTATATTCAGGAGAGACAGGAACTTGTTGCTAGGTGTTAGTCTATTTTTTTTTTCAAAGGTGAAAAGAAAATACAAATTACAAAATATAAATTACTAACACAGTGGCACAGTGACAATGTGTCTGTCTTTCTTTTTTCTTTGTCTTTCCACTACTAGGTATTAGTCTATTACACATAAAGCTGTTTCCTTCTGTTTCCTTAAAATAACAAAAGGTTATCATAAATAAAAAATAAATTAAATTAAATTAACTTAAATAATGGTTTGGCAAATTTTTGAAGGTCATTTTTTTCTATGGCACAATCCAAGTCTTGACAAAAAATTTTTTTATGTATTTATACAATTTATACATACATACACAAACATACAGTTTATACTTGTTTGGCAATTTTTTGAAGGTCATTTTCTCTAGGCACACTCCAAGTCTTGACACACTTGGAGTGTGCCTAGAGAAAATGACCTTCAAAAAATTGTCAAACAACACACATTGCCAAACAACACACATCCTATAGCAGGTTAAGTTGTGACAGTGGAACCTGCCATTAAACAGATGTTATAGGCATTTTTATTTTTTCTGCAAATTTAAACAATAATTTAGAATTTATATACATATATATATATATATATAACACAATTAACACGACAACTTCCCTTGGCCTAATATTTAAAATACCCTTATCCTGTGTAAAATCAACTAACATCCACCATCATATAGTGAATTCTAGCTTGAATGAATTTAGATCAATAATAATAATAATAAAAAAAAATTATATATATATATATATATATATATTCTAAATTGAAATGGGTTTTTGAACAAGCTGTTTGAAACCACTCTACAAGCCACTGCTAGAGAAACACACATTTGTATAATTTATCTCCATGTGACAACTAGCCCCGTTCCCCCTGCAATAGAGAGTGTGCTAAATATATAATTACTTTCTCATTTAATGCCTATAGTGAATCTCTGGCGCACTGGCCCTGAAGGAGGGGTGGAGGGACGTCAGAGTGGCCTTATCTGATCCAGACCACTTTGAGACGACACCTGCAGAATTTCCAAAGATAAATTACTACCTAAGTAGCCATAAAAGAAGATTTACTCAATCTACTGCAATTTACTGCAATCCCGACAGCTGGAAGCTTCACTGCAGTGTGCCTAAAATAATAATACGGAGAAAGTTACATACTAATTCATACTGCTCAACTAAAACATCAAATCAATGCAAAATAGTCACAAATTACCTGCAGACTGTCTCAAGTTGGACTTTATCACACAGGCCCATTAGCATTGTGCCCAAGGACTTAACACAGATCCGTGCTGTCAAGTGAGGTGTTTCAGTTGCCTACCTGCTGGCCCAGGTTGAGAGGTAGTTTATTTGACACCTAATGTGTTGACAGGTGTCAAGGTAGGGTGCCTCTGCTTTGTAAAGGGGAGATGGGCTGATGGGAAGAGGGGGTGTCTCCGTTGCCCTTGGGGTCTTCCTGTGGTGGCGTATGTTTCCAGTGAAATCCCTAAAGGTGATGGGGCTTTAAATAGAGGCTTTAACCAGCCCAAACGGCTCCCTGGTGTGCACAATTAAGCCTTTGTACATCTCTGTTTGTTTTCCTGTTTTCCTGTTGATTCATTGTTTGTTTTGGTGGTATGTTATGTTCTTACGACATCGACTTCATTCAGAGCTTTCGTTCTGATGTCTGAAAGGTGTCATCTTTGAGCTGGGCAATGATTTCCAATATAATTTTTTTTGTCCTTGCAATATAAGTCAATGGGGTCCAAAACAATACTGAAACTCCTTGACTTTCACTGTATCAGAAAAAATGCACTGAAACATTTGTCAGAATATCTTCTATTGTGTTCTAAAATAAAATAAAATAATTTTTGGGTAAATTTTTGAAATTCAATTTCTTTATTTTTGAAAGTCATGACTACCAAGAAAAGCAATGGGATCTAAATCAGCATTGGGCCTCGTTGCCTTTCTTTGTATGAAAAAATAAAAGACATTTTTGAAGAGATATTCTTCAAAAAAGCCTCTTTTGTGATCCAATAAATAATTCAAATAAATAAATAACTGTGAATGATCGTTTGGCAAAATTTGGAAAGTCAATACAACATTGAACCTTAGTGACTTTAATTGTATTGGAAAAACATTGAGACATTAATTAAAATATCTTCTTTTGTGATCCATAAAATAAAATAAAACAAAATAAAATAATTGTTTGACAGAATTGTAAAAGTCAGTTTCTTTAATGGCAAACACCAAATCAAAAACATTGGACCCCACTGAAAAAACATCAAGACAAAACGTTGTCTTTTGTTATCCACAAACAAACAAACAAATAAATAAAAGAATTGGGAAAGAAAAGGAAAGGAAAGGAAAGGAAAGGAAAGGAAAGGACATGACGTGTGGCCAAGTATGGTGTCCCATACTTGGAATTTGCGCTCTGCATTTAACCCATCCAAGTGCACACACACAGAAGTGAGAAGTGAACAAACACACACACACACACACACACACTGTGAACACACACCCGGAGCAGTGGTCAGCCAATACTGCGGCGCCTGGGGAGCAGTTGGGGGTTCGGTGCCTTGCTCGAGGGTCTCACCTCAGTCGTGGTATTGAGGGTGGAGAGAGCACTGGACATTCACTCCCCCCACCTACAATCCCCGCCGGACCTGAGACTCGAACCCGCAACCTTAAGCCACAACTGCCCTTCTTTTGGCAAAATTTTGAAAGTCGAAACAACATTGAACATTTCTTCAAAATATCTTCTTTTGCGATCCATAAAATAAAATATTAAAAAATAAAAATAAAATATAAATAAAAAATAAAACACTCACAATCAATCAATCAATAAAAATAAAATATGGAATTGACCCTTCTCCAAAACCCACCCTCCTTAGTTACTGTTGCTATGTCTGACAAGCCATGCCGCTCTCACACTACACACCATGTTCTCATCGCGGAGCATCGAGGAAACTGACAACACGCCGACAGACAAGACAAAGCAGGTTACTTCTGGTATAAAACAAGGTCTCAGCTTTAAAATTGTATCTTTTTAAAAAGAAATTCAAACAACAAATACTGTTTTGTGGCTCTTTAATGTGTCGTGACAGATCTCTGTATTGCCTCAGTTCAAGCGGCACGTGAACCGATCCTCTTTTCATATTTACTTAAAGCACAAAATAAACATGAATGAACATCATGACGTATTTTATTTCAACCGCGGAAAGATGTCAATACACAACATTTTTGAAAATTTAAATCCACCGAGGTTAATATACTCTCCTGTCTGATTTGTTTGTCGGGCAAGATGGCGGATTCAGCGTTATGATTGATCAGATCGCCTGTCGATCAAGCTCTTTGCGAACGGTCAATTGGGAATTACTGTTTGGCAACGTTTTTTCGCACAACAGCATTGTCAAAACAACAGTAGACCCTATTGTCTTTAATTGTACTGAAATAAATACACTGAGACGTTCTTCAGAATATCTTCTTTTTAGTGCTGTCAAACGATTAATCGAATTGAATCGCATCCAAAATAAATTTTTTTGTTTACATAATATATGTGTGTACTGTGTATATTTATTATGTATATATAAATACACACACATGCATGTATATATTTAAGAAAAATATTTTACATTTATAAATTAAATATATTTATATATGATAATTTATATGAATATATATACATGTAAATATTTTCAAAATATACGCTGTATGTGTGTGTCTTTATATATACATAATATACACAGTACATACACATATATTATGTAAACAAAAACTTTTATTTTGGATGCGATTAATCACGATTAATCGTTTGACAGCACTGCTTCTTTTATATTCCACAAAATCATACAGGTTTTAAAAGACATAATAAGCCAGTAAATGATGTCAGGGGTTTAATTTTTTGGGCATTTGGTGAATTAACTATAGCAAACATTATGCACAAGTATAATTCTCTCTCAAGTATGAGGCTTTTTTCCAACTAAATGACTCTGAATGACTCAGCTAAAGCGCTAACAGGTTGATGGATTATGGCAGGAAACATTTGCTCAGAGGACTGACTTTGAAACGCATCCTCGCTGATGATTGACTCAAATTTGTTTCTTCCTGCAAATATGATATAAATTGACATGACACAAACCATCGAGCGAGAGAGAGTGTGGACTCGTGTATGGCAGGAATGTGGCTAAGCTGCATCTCTTGTCCATCATCCACCGCTGATGTAAGGCACATGTCAGTCACGCTCCTTCCCGCTCTCAACCCGGCCGCAGGGCAATCCTCACCCAATACCACATCTGACAGGTTTAGAGCTGCCTGATGCCCACAGATGAAGGACTAAGATGACAACAAGCCATTAATCCTGAAAAATATTTTTAATATAAATAAGTTGGGGATTTGGACAGGTGAGCGTCCATGTGTGTCGTTAAACAACAGTCCAATTTGCAGGGAACGTTCAGTGATCGCTATACCACAACGCTCTGCAACTTCAAACACACTGGTCTATTGTGCCTCCAAAAAAACAAACCTCATGAGGAAGATCCCTGGTGGCAGTTTCATAAAGCGCATAGACTTCCTGGTCTAAGTAATTAGTCTGCCTGTATCAGCCAAGAGCACCTATATAGACTCATTAGGGAGTCACCTTTTAAGTGCACACCAGTGTCCTTGACCCCATAAGGGAAATACTGCAGTCTATACTGTGAACATTTAGCACAATTATGTGGTAGTGTGCAAAAGCAAGCTGTTTAATCCATGCAATTTGGTGTCGTTTTCATGTCCGACTTTGTCTAGCAGTAATAGTCAGCTTTTAGACGATAATTTATGTTTTGTTCCTGGGGACACTTTGCTTCAGGGGTGGTGTACCATTAACTAAACTGAATCTCTTCTGCATGTTTTCACCTGTATGAGAGCTATGCAAAAAATGCCATAACTCACCATATCTCTGGGCAACTGAAGACATATGAAGGGGTTTCTGAAGACCTTGAGCACATATTTCAAAGAGACAGAAACAACTCATTCACAACCTCATCGAAGCTGTCAGTTTATCTGTCCGTCTAAATGAGGGACATTTGGAAATCTAATCATTGGTAACCATAATGAATTTGTTTGAAGATTAAAAGAAAGGAAAAGTAAGCATATTATAGAGTATAAAAAAGTATAGGCTACAAATAGAAACCTAAATTTTCTACCACAGACGTACAAGGTAATCATTTAAGTTAAACTAGCCCATTACACTACTTTTATTACCTCATAATGAGTCCTCCACATTTAAATAATTCGCATATTTGAATAAAAATGTAAAGAAGATAAGCTAAATTTAAAGACTTTGTGGAATTTACAATTTTTTACCAGACAATAAAGGTGGTATCGTTTCAATGATCAGCTCTACCCATCAAATCTCTTGATTTATTAACCAGCCAGACACATGGCGCTATCATTCCGACAAATTACGACGAGTAGTCAGTGCAAACATGTTGTATCTTATCTGATTTGAATTAGGAATGGAGCCAACGTTGGGAGGAACGCGCATTACTGCAGCACAGCGCGCTCTAGTGGTGATTAATGACATTACACTCCAACAGTAGCCTATTGAGAATGAGACGCTCAACTCCTCACAAGTCTGTGAAGGAGAGTAACATGTATGCATTCCGCTTGTTATATGTGAGAACAAATCCCTTTTTGCAGAATTTTTTTTTTTTTTTCCGAGGAGGTTATTTGTGATTTTTAAGTCCCTCAGAAATGAGAAGATGAAAACTCCTGTGAAACATGGATCAAACAGGCTACAAATAAGGCAGAAATATTCTAATAATCTAGGCTACTTTTAAACATACCAAGTTTATAGAAATAAAATCTTTGTATTCATGTTTGGGTAAAAAATGCAGGCCTATTCATCATTTAATAGCCTAACTCTAGAGATGTCAAGTGGTGTAACCCAGAAACGTACGATATGCTTTTCCTATAGACTACACGTTAATGTACGCAACTTTATAGCCTATAGGCCTATATTAAAAAAAAAAAAAAACAAAAAAAAAAAAAACACTTCATTTTTTTTTAAATAGGTCTACGATGTCTTAAGTAGAAAAAATAGCCTAAAACAAAATGTCATTGTAAAAAAAATCTTTTTAAAAATTCTTAAAAAATAACTAATTATGCAAACATTCAGCTATTTTCTCCCTCTCAATAATTTCAGCCTTTTAATCAGACTTTTTTTTTCGTTTTAGCTTTAGACAGTTAAACCACAGACATTTTATCTTCAGTAAAATATCAAAATGAATTTTAATTCAAAACCTACAAACGTGCTAATCATAGAAAAATATTTTGTATGAATTTTGTGCATTTGCAAAAATAAATCTGAACAAAACATGAGTGTCACGTTATTGACTCATACACTGTAAAACACAAGGAAGCATCGTGTAAAGTGGTCCGACATGAGACAAAACCCAGTTTTAGCTAAAACGCGAATCCCTATGCAACTCTATTTATGCATCGGTGGATGAAGCCTTGGTTATGTCTAAACAGTTAGATGCTTCAGTTAATATCGTTAACTGTTGTTTGTGAAATGATCCACTGGTTTAAATCCCATCTGTCTACCCATGTCATGTTTAAAATAATATACTGCTGCAGTGAAACAGGAGTTTAGGAAATAAAGCTGATTATGGTGTGGAAAAAAAGTGGGGTGATAACCAGCCCCACACCTTTTAATCAAAGCTGTTTTCCCCGGGGTGCAATTTTCACCTTTTTTGTTCTAAGTCAAAGTGATAAGGAACAACTCAGCAGCCCCAAATAGCAATCATCTTATTTGAGAAAATTCGCGTCTGCCTCCAACCCCTGACAATTTAAAGGTTATCTTTGCTGTAATAAACTGAAATTGTAATAAATAAACCGTTCGAACGCGCGCGGGTTTCTCACATTATCAAAGGCAGTGCACGAGAGCAGATGTAAGTTAATAGCAACACATTATTTTCAGCACTGTTTTAATGCATATGGGGACGCGTCTGCTGGGCAATTAGTAGATAATGGAATGAAAGACAGGTATTGTATTACATTCATGTGGCTGATGATCATGTCATTGAGGGACAGCGCGTGAACTCAGGTGTGCGGCTACACGACAAACCCGCGCGCCTTCCCGCCAAATCAGAGGAAGGAACTACAGATTGTCACTTTTAAAAAGGCGGCTTTCTTTCGCACGTTTTAATTGATATAAAATATTATGAAATTTATCCATATTATTTAAACATTTTTTTTTTCAGTCCTAAAAATTAATTATTTGTACCCGTTTTAAGCCTAAACATTCCTACATTCTGGACAATTAGCCTAGAACATCTATTGAATTGTTGGTAAGATTTAGGTTAACGAGCATTGTTGCATTAGGCTATATGAAAAATAACTAAATAAGTTAAATAACCTTGATATTCTGGAGTAGGCAAGAATTAAAAAAAATAAATAAATAAAATAGGCTACAATGTGTTATCGAATACCGAGTTTCGGATTGTTATTGTTGTTAATATTAGACAAACAGCTGATTAAATTAGACAATGTAGGTCATTTGTATTATAATATTTATAACCTATTAGCTACAATAGGCCTAATATAATCACCAAAAGCCCTTATCTCTTTGATAAATACAACACTGATAAAAGTGCAAGTGCACTCTTAAAAGATCCTTAATATTCATGCTACACGAACAAGTGCTCCAGTTTTAATAATGTCTTAAGGCAAAAATATAACCGGTTTTTGCCAACAAACCTGCTTCACTGCTGTTTCCTGAAAAGAAATAAAACAATAATAATAAAAACATAAATGGGCAAAAATCGCTACTACACCTTGTGCAATAACAAAAAGATTTAGCATGAGTAATAACATTTCATAAAAGAGTTTTGCTTTTCGTTAGTGCAGCATAGACGTCATATTTGATTTTTCGCGAAGAAACATAAAGCTGCGTAACGTTACTTCAGCTGAAAGAGAAAAAGATCAGCGGACCATACAGTTATTCCTCGCAACCTCGTTTGATATGCGTTATTTCTGACAAATATGCTATCTTTTGTATTTAATAAAGTAGTCAGTCACTAGCCTACTTGATGTTCAGACTAAACGCACATTCACCAATTTAGCGTTATTAAAATAAATAGGCTACCCAAGTCATTTAGCTGCAAATATATATAAAAAAATGCTTACTAGAGTTGCTCTACAATGTTTGAATGCAAAAGTTGTTTTATTGACACCATGACTTAATCCGGACATCAAGTCTGAAGTTGACTTGAGATCTGCTAGTGTTCACTTGAGCTGTAATGAAAACACTTGAGATCTCCAGGTGGCTGTTAAATGCTCTGGGAACCTCCTGACATCTCTACAGGGGCTGACCTGTGCTTATCTCAGTGGCTAGGCAGGTATTGTCCAAACATGTCAAACAGTCAGGGAAGCAGTGAACCTAACATCCGCTCAACCAGCAAAAAGAGCCGGGCTCTTCTCCATGTTAAGTGCTGGTGTGGTCTAATAGGGGGGCACCACGGGGCAAACGTCTCAGTCTGTCAATCAGACAGGCTTTATGCTCTTATTTGTCATGAGAGACA
This sequence comes from Spinibarbus caldwelli, assembly GCA_039654775.1. NCBI lineage: Eukaryota > Metazoa > Chordata > Actinopteri > Cypriniformes > Cyprinidae > Spinibarbus > Spinibarbus caldwelli. Next base: position 5,094,524 of record CM077246.1, on the reverse strand, counting down.
CCCACCAATCAGTGTCTCATTACATGCAACAGTGAAAGTTGTGGGGTGAGTGACCTTATAGATGAGAGGCAAAGTCAGTTATGGGCCAAAAAGCAAAGGGAAATGTTAATAAACAATACTTTAATATAATAATTTAGCTATTTAAATGGCTTCAGTCTGGACCAGACTATTCTAACATCAGGCACACCGACATAATAGTAGACCAATTAATTCAGTAAAGAATTGCTGAATGAAGAATTACTTTCATGTAGCTGTTATTCAAAACATATTGACAAGCCAAAGTGAAACACCCAAACTCGTCAGAGCAACAACAAAAATTCTCACGCCTGTTTTAATCTAGAGTCCTTGCGCCCCCTTGGGTCAAAACCTGTGTATTAACATCTAAACCTTTTGGGATGTTTGAATTGCATTCATTTCTTTAATCTTGAAAGCCTAATTTGACCAAACCTGATATTCACTTGCTGTAGTAAAAACAAGACTGTAAAATGGAAAAACATGTGATCTCCCATGACCACCACTTTAACCAAACATTACCCTGCTGAATACTTGTGTTGTCATTTTTGTAGTAATTTGTGTGGGATTTTCCCAAAGCAGCTCTTTGGTTGAACTGTTTTGTTCTGGAATAACTGTATAGAATTTCACATACAGTCCCTCTGATATAGCATTTATTGCTTGATTTTTCCAGGAAACATCTTAAACCAAAGGCACTGATTCAGAAGTAAACGTATATATGGCAGAACATTTACGATAATTCACAATAGCTTAAAAAAGAAGGAGATTAAAAAAAAAAAAAAAAACATGGGCACAAAGGCAACCTATGCTTTTAAAACTGGCAAATCAAATCACAGCAATTAGAAGAAAATGAAAATTTACTGAAAATGTTGCATCCATGATGTAGATTTCATCATGAGAACAGATTTGGAGAGATTTAGCATTACATCACTTGCTCACCAGTGGATCCTCTGCAGTGAATGGGTGCCGTCAGAATGAGAGTCCAAACAGGTGATAAAAATATCACAATAATCCACAAGTAATCCCCACCACTTCAGTCCATCAATTAACATCTTGTGAAGCCAAAAGCTGCATATTTGTAAGAAACAAATTAAGATGTTTTTAACTTCAAACTGTTGCTTTCAGGCAAAATGAGTTGATAATGCATAATAGTGTTTCCTCCGAGTTTTTGTGTTTAAAATAATTTTTTTTGTTTATTTTAAACAAATTTTAATTTCACAAGATGTTAATTGATGGACTGGAGTGGTGTGGATTATTGTGATGTTTTTATCAGCTGTTTGGACTCGTGCTACTTATTACATTACTATTCTGACGGCACCCATTCACTGCAGAGGATCCACTGGTAAGCAAGAGATGCAATGCTAAAATTTCTCTACATTTCTCTTACTCATGCTACAGCTTGGATGGCCTGAGGGTGAGTAAATTTTCAGAAAATTGAAATTTCTGTGTGAACTATTCCTTTAAAATATTCAATAACTTTAAGAAGCATACTGGGATTGTTCAGAATTTTCAGATTATTCTTTTAAAGTTTGGGTTTGCGAGAGTGACGAAACAGAAGATGGCTAGTCTCTTCTTGAAATACATGTGTGCTGGTTGAGCCAACACTGTTTGCCTGAGCTAAAATGACTAGATTTTATCCAATAGGACCCCAGTACTTTACCTACCACTGAAAAGCAGAAGGATTAAAAACTGAAATATGGTGTGCAAAGTGTAGGATGAAAGCATATTGGTATTGGTAATCACCAAAAGCCCATTATCTCTCTAACAAATAAAACACTGATAAAAGTGCAAGTGCATCTGAAAAGATCCCAGATATTCATGCTACACATCCAAGTGCTCTGGCTCCAATAACGTCTTAAGGCAAAAATATAACTTTTCTTGCTAACAATACCTGCCGTTTCCTGGAAAGAAATAAAAATAATAATAAAACCAATATCAAAAATGGGCAAGAACTGCTACTACACCTTGTACAATAACAAAAAGACTTAACATGAGTAACTACTGAACAGATCCACAGCTATTTTAAAAAGCAACCAAAAATTTCTGATAAGAAACATCTCTTCAAACAAAATGTACAAAAATATTTGTTTGGCCAGTTAAAATGATAACTGCAGTGAATAAGTCCATATCAGCACTGCATGTTCACAGCACTCCATAATAAACTGGCATTAAAAAAAAAAAAAAAAAACGCTGCAAAGGCTCCGAGGCCAGGCAGGGTGAGGATACAGTGATGAGGGTGGATGCTGCAGTCAGCTGGGAGTCACATGTGTGGGTATGACAGAAGGAAGGTGGAAGGAAGAGCATGAGTCTCTGCGGTGTATGAGTTTAAAGAGCAGCTCCTCTTTCTCCTGGCTGAGCTTCTGGTTCTGCAGAGACTGCTTCTCTAGCGCCTCCTGCAGCTCGTTCTGCTCCTTGGACAGTTGTCTGAAAGACGATGACAAGAGTTTATGGAACAGCAGAAAATAATATTATATCAAGAATAAGTCTTAAAATATATATATATATATATATATATATATATATATATATATATATATAATATAATATATTATATATATATATATATATATATATATATATATATATATTTTATGTAGACACATACATTCAGTCTATTAAAATTTCAAACTCATAACTGGGCAATCCTGTAAATAGCAAGGGAAATGTTATTAACAGCATCTTAAACGCCAGGTGGCGCCACATAGGAGTAAGTAAGTAAAGTTTATTTATATAGTACATTTATCTCAGCAAAGCTGACCAAAGTGCTGAACAAAGTCAAAGATAAACACAAAATAAACAAGACAGATGAAAAAACAAAACATCATAGGATAGCATTTGAGCTATCAAACCTTCACTCTGACACTATCAGTGCAAGAATAAAATTAAACCAGGAAAACTTGATTTTTAATTAAATATAAAAAGCTTATTATAATATTTGGACTATAGCAAGTTAGAGACTAGCAAGTGAAAGCCTGCTTTATCATATTTGAGATGCAAATTTCAAAGGCAAATTTCAACATGATCAAAATAATAAAACCAAAATCAGCAAAGTTAAGTAAATGTAAGTGTAACTGTTATATTATTAGTCATTTTTCAAGATAAACACTTGCTTTATTATTATTATTATTATTATTATTTAATAATAGTACATTTTATAATTTATTTTATTTACTTATTATTTACCACTATACTGTTATAAAGATCTCATTGATTTACATTACAAGCTTTCAGAATTTTATCTTACTTTTTAGCTACACAACAACACTTGCACAAAATTACATATTCTTGCTTCAGTATGAGCTCTATATTCTCTTATATCATACTATATGAGCCATAAAAGCCTGATGTATCAAATATGATTAAAAAAAAAGGTTTGCATGTGTTTTTTTAGGACTATCAATAAACCGTTCCCTTAAAAATATCTTACTATTATTTCATATATCAGGTTTGCAGGGTTAAACAAAATTAAACGGTGTTTCCACATTTTGAGAGGATCAACCCCTAAAAATGCATATTAAGCTGAGAGGAGAAAGATGACAAACTTTTTCACCCAGAAAGAAGTGCACACTCTGTCTCACTATTTTAAAATACTTAGTTTGCAGATTGAAGTAAACACTTACTGTATGAGGCTTTGGTAGTTGTCTATCCGCACTCTGTAGTCCTCGCTCTGCTGGAGAGCCTGCAGGAGCTGATCCTCCAGCGACAGATTCTTCTCCACCTGACAATCACAACACAACAAGAAGCAGAAGGTTATCAAAATAGCTGACATATTGAGAAAAAAAAAAAACTGGTTTTGGTTTGAGTTGGTGACTTGTGGATTTCTTTATGCAAACAAATAGGTCAATTTGCCACATTCAAATAAACAGATGAATACACAAATAATGCACCTGCTCTTATTTCAGCGCATTATTTCTCAGTGACGGAGTATAAAGCAGATGACTTGTTTAACAAAGTGGATATAACCAATTTTTTTAGATGGAGGGACCAAATGTAAAAATTTAAGAATCTGCCACTGAAAAAAATACATATTGAGTGACCGCTAATCTGAAGATCACGAGTTATTGGCCCACAATAACTACCAATGCAAGTTCATACCAGTGTTTCCATCTGCAGCAGTTTGTTCCCCTGGTCCTGTAAACGCTCGCGCTTCATTTCGATGACAAATAATAGACTCTCCTGCTCCTGCTCCCAGAACGCACCAGGGCTGCCATGAGTCTGGGGCGAAAAGACATATACAGCTGAATACTGCAGCTATCTGAAGTACGCTTTGCCAACAGATCTCCACTCTCATAACAAACCTCAATATTTCTCTGAAGGTCTCTCTTGAGCGTGGACTCCTCCGCTTTGCGCTTTAACTCATTGAACAGCTTCAGCTCTGACGTCAGCCCTTCAATCTGATCCTGAGTTCATAGGAAGTTCAGACCAATCACTTCAAAATCAAGTCTGGTATGTCTAGCTTGACGTGGGAAGTATATTAGATCAGCTCTCAATCAAACATATTAAGGCAAATCAGAGCAGTGATGTTACAAATAGACGTGTTTTACCTTCAGCACATTCTCAGCTGCTGCATGAGACTCATTTAAAACATTCTTCTCTTCAGTGTGTAATCGCTGTAGCTCTGGAAAGTAAACAATTATTGAATTTTACTATTTACCAAAAGATTATCTCTCTCTCTCTATACATACAAACACACATTTATCCTCTTAGAAAATGTGTTTGCCAAAGATACTTCACATTTCTGCGCTTGTCAGCTGTTGTTAGTGTTACAGCGCTGCTGTGCTCTGACCTTCTGTTGTGCTCTGATGCTGCTCTAAGGTGCTCCTCATCTGTTTTTCATGAAGATCATTTAGATCAGCGGTTATCTCTGTCTTTACCTGTTAACACAAGACATGATGCATTTATTTATTATTTAACACCATATCAGCAGCAAAGGCTATTTTCATGGCGATGTAGTGGAAAATAAAATAAGAAACTTCAAAGAATGATTTGCAGTATTTTCTATATTTAAAAAAAAAAAAAACACTGTTTACATAGGATCTTTCAGTTTGATATTTGATAGAAATTTACCCAAGGATACTTTTTTTTTTTTTTAAAAAAAGTCCATCAATGAAATTTCTAAATAAATCCATTTAAGACATGATACAGAAATTTGGATAACTAAAATAAATAAAATGCAGTAAGTTATAAAATTAATTATGATAAATTAAAGGCAATTGCAATTGAGACTATAAAATAACAAATAAAATTAAAATTATAAAATGAAAAATAAATCTGAATGTCAAACTACCAGTAAAACTAAGCAAACCTGACTGAGTTTTCATTAAAAAAAACAAAAAAACAAACAAAACAAAAAACAAAACAAGAATACACAATATAACTTAACAATACTATTATGAGCTGGAATGGATAGTAAAGGAATAGCAGTAAAGAAGTACCTAGCATATATGTGCACCTCATAAAAGTATGTTTAGATAATGGCCAGAGCTGGATATCTGACAAAAACCTCCTTTTGGGGAATTATTTACTTGTAAAAACACTATTAAAAAGTAAACAAGAAAACAATTTAAATAAATGAAAAAAAAAAAAAAATTAATACACTTTCCAGTTGGGATAGGTTTTATCATTTATACATAGCTTTTTATACAAACAATGGAACGTTCCCAATTATATTGCTATATAATTGTGTGTTTAACTGTTAATAATTTTACATAATAAATTAGTCTGCAAAGTTCTAGACTACAAAAAATTAATTAAATAAATAAAAAAAAAAAAAAAAAAGGGAAAAAAGCCATCTTTGCTCTCGTTAAAACAAGCAGTGATCTACTGTGTTTAAATACACAAACTAGCCCTCTTTACAGGGCAATGAATAACATCCCTCCCTGCAAACAGGTTTAGCTTTGTTGGTCAGAGGTTAGCACAAGGACAGATATACCACAGCATACATTCCCAAAGCCTGTACAGACACCAGAACAACAGCGCACAGAATCGGCCTTGTTCCCAATTATGCTGTAATGGAAAAGCACGTCTTGTTTATTGCCGCTGACAGCTTCATAATGTATAACCCGCTGACATAATCTGGGATCAGGATACTAGTCGTTCTTGAATGCCTACATGAAGCTACATGTATTTGCAATGTATTCCATTCACAAGACAAAAAGAAAGGGCTGTGAATACGAAGAGCTTTCAAACTCTACCTTCTGTATAATGCTGTGGACTAAAGTGCAGATGTCTCCAGGATGGTCCTTGAGGAGCTGGTCTCTCTCTTGGTCTCCTGAAGCCGTCAAAACCGCATGTAGTATCTTTAGCTGACACTCATAAGTCTCCAACAGATTCTCCTCAGATGAGCGTGTACCTGGGGGAGAGCAATTGAACACTACACCGTTTGCTCTGTGGTACATCTGAAACAATATCTCCATGAGCTTAAGCCAGGATCGCCCACGGCCAGCAACACAAGAGTATTAACAGGTCCCTGCAACCCAACATCAGCGCTACCAAACCCTGTGCTCTGCCAAGAACAACACACTTCACAATGGAATCGTGGGACATTGAAAAGACACATTAACAGATAATAACCGTAGCACACGCATCATGATCTAGAAGTTCAAAACAAGCTGTTCAGTCACAATGCATTTTCTGTTTTCGTTTATCTAAAGAACATCTGCACGTTCACATGACATGATCGAGAGAAACCACTTACCACTTCCATCTTGAAGTTTGATGTCCTTTATGTGCTTCTCAGCTCCTTGTGCTTTATTTTTTTTCTGAAAGACGTTGGAGACACAGGATCAATCATTCGAAAACTTGCTGACAAACTCAATCTACATGCGCAACTTTAACATTTCACAGAAGTGTCATATAAATTGATATTTGTTGCATTCCAAAGCAGTCTGACATTACTGGTGAGATATGCGCTCAAGATTGCACAAGCATGACATCATTGAAAAACCACTTGCAGTAGTACAGTACACTTTGAAAACTTGAGTTGTATTTTTCCAATGGGTGGAACAAGTGAAATCTAATTTACTTTAAATGTGGTATGTAATATCGACAGATAGTGATTGAAATGGGAATGAGTGCAACTGACAGCGGAAGGTGACGAGCAGTACACTGTAAGCTGATGAGTTGATTTATCCGTGTTTTAATATTCCTCTGCTCATAGAGCAGATGCTGCAGGCTTTTTAGGAATCTGCGATCTCGGAGTTTGTTTGTTGGGTTCCACGGATGCAATATGCTGTTTTCCACCAACTGGCAACCCGGGGTGTCAAAATACTATTGGATAAACGGGCCGTGGGCGGAGTCACACAGACCAAAACAAAAACAGACATTCTGACAAGGAACACACATTTCAAAGTAGAATAAATGACTGTAACATTGCTTTTCAGAGAAACAAGTATGTGAATATAGCATGTTTCCTAAATATCTGCAAATATGCTGAGGTATTTTTATGCTTTAGTACAGTCAAAAAAAGAAAAAAAAAAAATTCCCTACAGCACATTTAAAGTGCACCTATTATGGGTTATGAAAGTGCTAAGCTAAAGTGAAAGACAAACATTCTAACTTCTCCGACGGATGGTCTTCTTCCTGCTCAAAACATTAATACACTTACTGTTCAGTTTATTATCAAGCCCTGAAATTCAGTTAGAATGCTTTCATACATTCATAGGGAGTCAAGAATGTACCATTCCAGTGTGAACGTTTGAAGATGGCGCTCAAGGCCGGCAACGTTCACAGGTGATTTAACGTTTTGAAGCTTACATGCCAAATGTCTGCAGAGATATAGCCTACACACTGCCTCAAAACTCTCACAAATGCAAAATGTCTCTCCTTTGAGAGCAAAATCTCCTGTTTACGTCAGGTAAGAGATGTGTTTCTCAACACAAAAACTTTCACAGCTCACAGTTAAGATTTGAGAGCTGTAGCAAAGACTATAAGTGAGTTAAATTTCACACTTTCACATTTAGTAGGACTTTCAACTTCTATCATCATGATTTTTGAGGCTTGATGGCCCCTTCTCTTCAACTCCACTTTGAAGCCAACACCCTCATTCAAGAACAAAAAGAGTCAAACCATGTCAAATCATCCTGGTTAATAACTATTGAGATTCTCACTGTCACTTGAGACTGTTTAAACGAGAAATGACAAGACGTGTGGTTAAGTATCAGGGTGGGACACAAGCCAACCAAAACATGACACTTATGCTTCATGCAATCTAGTTTGAAAGGAACCAAAAGCAAATGATGTCATCCTGCCCACGTACACATGTATAGAAACGCCCACCTGGAGGGCATTCAGCTTTCCTCTACTGAATGCCACTTATTTTTACCAGGTTTATATTAGGAACTAATGTACTAAGACAGTGATATTAAAAGAGCAAACTCAGTATACACCTTATTAATCATGGAATCTATGTATAGACGAAAAGATGCAGCCAGAATATGAATTCAGCTTGCTAAATTTGCACATAAGGCATTTTTCCATTGAAAAGCATTATAAAGAAAATGCTTAATATGGCTAAATGCATTAATATTCTGGGCTCAGCCGCTTGCTTATATATAGTTTGCATCATCTGTAAGGTGTATGTTTAATTTAATATTTTAATATCACTTAATACATTAGGACACATTATGCATTTTTTACATAATTATCCACTGTTTTTAGTTATTAAAATACTGTAGCAGGTGTTTATATGGATCGCAAGTGCCCAAAACTTGCAGTTTGTTCACATATCTTAGTTTTTCTTCTTTTGAGAGGTGATCTAAATTTGTGGCTCGAAACAGATGGAAAATTGACAGGGTTGTGCTGCAGTTCGATGGATGTATTGCCCTCCAGGTCTCCACGCCAGTCATGTGGCCGAAAACTATGAATAGCATTTTAAAGGTCTACAACTTTCTAACAGTGAAACAATTTAGTAGGCTAGGCTTACCTTTCAAAAATTAATCAGCAATAAAAAGCCAGAACAGGAACTGCTTCCATCTCATAATTCGGTTTAATCCACAACAACGCTATTATGCATTTGCCGGCTCTCTGTGGCAGGGAACCAAATGTTCTGGAACTTTAATGAACCCATGGCTTTATTGCACTTCGCCGTCATGTGGTTATGTGCTTTTGATGCAACTCCAATAGAGGCTGTAATTGTGAGTGTAAGGCTTTCTCTGTTTGGTCTTCAGAGACTTTTCACACTTCTCCAGTTGTCCATGTCAAGTATACTGACACATGGCTATGTGATTAACAGGACCAAATGAACTCTGGCTGTTTATAGGGCACATTAAAACTTGCAATGAGAAACTCGGGACCCTGTGTCTGTCACATCCAAGCCCAGTGAATCTAAATCCTTCAGCAATCTGGGCTAATGAAAGCTTGACCCTGTTACTATCAAAGCCAGATTTCCCTGTATGTCTGAAGGCCCCAGGAATGCATTGATTTTTTCTCATGTATTTACATTAAAAATGTCAAATCTAAAGTGCCAATGATGTTCTAGTGGTTTCCCTTTTAATGCATGCATGAAAAAAACATTAAAATGCAATTTATTAAAATAAATGGCTATATATGCCTCTTCTATGATGAACATTTTCAATATGACTATGTGGTATGACTGCCCAGAGTTAGGTGGAAAATTACAATTAAAATGCTTAAATTCTTGAAAACTGAAATATTTAAATAAGTAGTTTGACAATCAACATAAAACAGACAAGACCTCTGTAGACCCTCACGCATGAATGTTAAGGTCAGTTAAAATACATCACATTTTCCTCAGGTAAAATAGTATAACCCTAAGGAAACGTCTTTGTACTAAAGAATAAAAATTTCTGTATAAAAATATTCTATACTGAAAAGCATGAACCACTTTTTTCCCCTTTAATACATTCAAAAATACATTAAAAATGCAATTCACCGTCAAAATAACTAAGTTAAAAAACACACACACATGATACTAAATAAAAAAGGTCCAATTAAAATACTGAACTGCTTAAGTTAAAAAGTTTCCATAAATATCCAAAATAAGTTTCCATAAATACTCCGGCAATCTACATAAAACGGACATAACGAGGTCATTCATTAATATTTTATATATATATATATATATATATATATATATATATATATATATATATATATATATATATATATATATATATATATATATATATTTTTTTTTTTTTTTTTTTACATATCACGTCACTTATGAAAACGTTCATTTTGTTCGTCAACTTGAGTAATAAAAGTTAATTGTATTTACATAGCTATGTACCAAAACACATTCATTAAAACCACTAAATTATAACATTTACAGATAGTGATGCAAATGTTTTATAAAAGGTATAAAACCAACAGGTATACAAGAGGGTTCGTGTCTAAAAACGAACAAAAACTACATTTAAAAGAATTTCACCTTTTATTCACCTCGTATATCCTGATTTGTCATTGACTGAAACGCGGAACAATTTAAAAGCGAGCACAAAGAGATCACACTTAAACACGAGTTTAATTTGTCATAACGGATATCAGCAGCACATTTTAAACAACAGTAGACCTCATCTGTTCAACCCGGCATCTGTTTCTAATTAAAACTTTCACAAGTCGACAAACTAACATGAGAGCTTTCGCATTAACTAGCGCATTAGAGAGGAAGTAACAAGTGATTTGAGAGAACAAAACAAGAGTGGTTCCCATAATACAGATACATTTACACGTGCAACATTTCTCGCATCTGACGTTGCTGCGGCTTTCATTGTAAGTTTGCATTATTTGTGAACATCTTGAGAAGGTTTTAAAACGACCCACCTTTTTCCGGGAGACCTGGCCACAAACTTTGCTGTTGTGACAACCCATGCTCCTCTGCTCTGCCTCTATATTCTACCCCGTTGTCGCTGGTAAGTTTTTGGTTGTCTGCAGCAGTTCAAATATGAGCTGAGCTCTCATTGACTCTCATTGTCGAATAGGCTGAGACTGAGCAGAGGGGCGGAGCTGCAGAGTCAGGGCGGCGCTCCAAAAAGCCAGGCTGCATTTACATGAACAATTTAAACCGAGACAAACGGGAAATTGGTGAATCTGTGCACAGCTGCATAAACTGGTGCACACCGCAGCTTCCTCGAATGGAAAAAAAAAAGAAAAAAAATATATAAATAAATAAATAAATATATAAATAAATATATAAATAATTAAATACATAAATAAATACACAAAAAACAACAAATAAATAAATAAATAAATTAAAAAATTGTTTTTGGTCAATACAATAGTATGTCCCTAAATATTATGCTTATTGTTATGTGATCTGCTTATTTATTTCACTTTTTTCCCTCATTTCTTTCTTTCTTTCTTTCTATGTAATTTTGGCTATTTTTTATTTTTATTTTAATTACTGTATTGTTTGGCCCTCCTTGAAACCCTGGCTCTTTTTCTTGGCGCATGTTTTTTTTTTTTTTTTTTTCCCCACATTTGTATTTCCTGAGCAAGTGTTTAAATAAATAAATAAATAAAACAAAATAAAAAGTACGTCCCTAAATATAATAAAGTTAAATTAAGTCTTTATTACATAAAGTAATTGTTTATTAAATAATTTAACATTGTTTATTATAGAAATATTAACAAAATATTTATTTATTAAATATTAATGTTATACAATGCATCATATTTTTATTTTATTTTAAATAGACAAAGTTACATTATTTTTTGATGGGAAGTGTAAATATATAAATATGTGAATTAAAAACGTTAATGGAAGTGTTTCAAAATGTTTATATACGTTTTGAAATTTTATTTATATACTTGTACTTTTAATTTTTTTTATGTATTTATGTATATATGCATGTATGGATCTGGGTATCTGGTGCTAAACCACTTTCACTGACAATGTTTAATTTATGTTTACGCCATAATGAGGCCATAGTTACAGGTCACATGGTAGCTCAAACACATTGAAGTAATGGACACAGTGCATTACAGTTAATATCACAGTTTGTAAACAATTAAATATCTTGTATGAAAAATAAGGTTAAAAAGGAAAGTTTGATGTTTGAGGGTTAATTATAGACTATAGGCCCTACAGACAGATAGTTACTATCTGGTCAACTAGAAAAACATTGCAATGTGCAACTTCAGCATTAGTTTCTTTCCCTAAGTCAACTCTCTTCAAATTGAAATGAATTATTACAGTAAAATGGCCATATTATCCAGCAGGTTTGAATGAGGAGTAAAAATGTGAGGCTCACAGGTCAACAGAGTGAATCGTAAGTTGTAATGTATTTTAAGTGGCCATATTGTCATCCCGCTGCTGTAGAGGAATTCTGTTTAGAGAAACTGTCAAAACAGCAGTGATCCATAGTCAGCGGTGAGGTATGTGGATGCACATGCTGAATGTAAACATTACAAGGTTTATACTGGCTGCTAGTTCTGATTTCATCACCAGTGTCATTTTAATAACAAATGAGTTAAACACTAAGTGTAAATTTAGAAAGAGAGAAGCATGGATATTTAAACCTTTCTAGCATTCTGTCACTGCCTATTGTACCATAACATATTGTCAAATATTCAGTGGAGAAAATATGTGACCCAGGACCACAAAACCAGTCTCAAGTGTCAATTTTTCGAAATTGAGATTTATACATCATCTGAAAGCTGAATAAATTAAAGGTTTAAATTGATGTATGGTTTGTTAGGATAGGACAATATTTGGCCGAGATACAACTGTTTGAAAATCTGGAATCTGAGGGTGCAAAAAAACAAAAATGTTGAGAAAATCACCTTTAAAGTTGTCCAAATGAAGTTCTTAGCAATGCATATTACTAATCAAAAATGAAGTTTTGATATATTTACGGTAAGAAATTTACAAAATATCTTCATGGATCATGATCTTTACTTAATATCCTAATGATTTTTGGCATAAAAGCAAAATGGATAATTTTGACCCATACAATGTATTTTTGGCTATTGCTACAAATATACCCCAGCGACTTAAGACTGGTTTTGTGGTCCAGGGTCACATATAAACGGTCACATCTGAGCTCATCACATTCACTGCTCTATATGGTGCATACAGTAGTATGTCAGAGATACATCTATCTTTGGCCTCTTGGCTCTCGTTTGGTATATATTAAGCGTTAATATGATACATCGACTTTAGATCTTCTGGGTAATTTGAGACTTTCCTTTTTGTCGAAACTCAGTCTATTTATAGTAGGGTCTCTAATCTGTCATAAAAACGATAGAGCAGTTGTTGCTGAGAAGTGTGCGTCTTGACAGACTTTCCATTGACAGGCAGCTGCAGGGACTCGGCAGCTTAGTGGTGACAATAATAAAGTGAGCCGTCTGCCAGATCAGCTCTACGGTTATCTACAGGAACAAAAACACAGCAATCTCACAAAACAGTATGTTTGGATTTAACATAGGATTTGCCAAAGTTAACAGGCTTATCACACATATGAGGTCAGGGTTTGAAGGGAGAACAATAAATCAAGTCCGTTTTCCTTAACACTCATTAGGACACATTTCCCTGCATGAATTCTGAATTGTTTTGGTACCATTTTTGGACAATAATGATTTTTGGTTTGTATTTTGTAACTATGGAAATTTAAAAATGATGTTTCGAACCTAAATGAGATTCTTTCTTCTGTTGAACACAAAATGATAAATGCTAACAGTTGACAGTAGGCATAGACTTCCATAGTATTTTTAATCCATACTATGGAAATCAATGGCTGCCGTCAACTGTTTGGTTACCAACATTCTTCAAATTATCTTCTTTTGTGTTCTGGTTTATGGGTTTGGAACAGCGTGAGTGAACGGTTACAGTATTTTGTTTTTGGGTGAACTATCCATTTAAAGCAAATGTATTTTGTGACTTTGGAACTTTTTATCTCACAGTTCTTACTTTGTTTCTTAAAATTGTGAGTTTATCTCACAATTCTGAGTTTATCTCTCACAATTCTGAGTTTTTTCTCAGAATTTCAAGAAAAAAGTCAGAAATTATGAAATAAAAGGTCACAATTACCTTTTTTCTTTATTCCCTGGTGAAAACAGGAACCCATAGATAGTTGTACACATGTATTTAATGCTGGCACATTATCTGCCATTTATATAGTCCCAGAACAGATGTTTAGGGGGAATGTGACCTTTCACCTTATTAGAAGTCATTGTACCATCAGAATGGATTTTGAATTGATATTTAAATGTACAAACATACATGGAGTTGCTTTAAGTTCATTGTTTGAGTTCACACAGTATATTTCTCCATTTCTAATGTTGTTGGGTGTGATTTTCTGCATGGTAAATGCATGTAGTCTACCAGCCAGGAGTAGTATGTGCCACAAAGCTTTATGAACGTGCTTTGTGCCACAAAGCTCTTAAAAAAAAACAGACGCAAGTTCTCAGTCTGCCAGGAGATAACATTCTTTCCATTGCTCCCCCTCCGACCCCAGGCATGGTGTAAGCCTCAAGGCCTTGCAAAACCTCCGCGTTTCCAAAGGGCAAAATAAAACACAGAAGTCCTACTGAGAATTCTTTGTGTTAGGTTTAATTAAAATTGTAAAAATAAAATTATGCATAACAATACACTATGCTGTTCACATATTGCTGAGGGTTCTAAACTTCAGAGATAAGCGTGTATATGTGCTTTTTAGTAAACAGCACATTTCACACACGTCAGGAAAGTTTTACAAGTGATGTCACATCTGGGTTCAGCAATCATTAAAAATGAAGAACATGGCTAGTCTTGCTCTCGGGGGAAATCTGCTGTGGTTGGTATTCCACCTGGACATCTGGATTGAGGGCTGTACAACTCTTGAAAGACAGCCTGAAAAATCAGGAATGCAAACAATGTTTACAGGAGGAGAACAAACCTGGCTGATGTTTTACAGTTGACCATATGAACACATTCTGGGAAAAAATGTATTTCAGCATAAGAAAGTAATCAATGCAAAAACATCTTCATTTTAAAATCTCCACTGTTGTTAAATAATTTCAAATTATTTTGCCAAATTATATTTTGATTTTCATAATTTGTAAGTCAAAGCCAGATTTAAGACAGCTGGAGTTTACAGATTTCACAGAAAATTGTGTAGTGTTTGATGGGCACGGATTCAAGTTTTTTTTTTTAGCTTTAGACTCTTATTCCATCTATTTGGAGAATATCAAACATTTGATATTTTCAGCCGATTTTAGAACTGTTATTGTTTTCATGTGTCTCTAGGCAATGAGGTGCAGGTTTCTGTATGAGTTTATTGTATTTAGAACAACTTTAAAGTCTGTTAGTGTGTGATCCTCAGTCGTTTTTCTCTGTTTCCATACAAATTCATCAAGAATGATTTAAAATCTGTCCAGATTTTAAAAGTCATGTAGTTTATTCCAGCCTTAACTGACGTTCTTCTGTGGAAAGCAAAATATTTTGTGCACTTTGCCCCATAAAACATAATCATACAGGGACCAGGGGAAATCAAGCTAAAAAAGGTAATAAAGTACTATATAGGCAGTCCAAGCAACTTCCCTCCACTGCCGCTCTCAAATCTCATTAGTATTTGCATATATTTAAACTTTTGGTTATTTGGGCATTTTGCATCGCTGACATCACTGACACAGCTGTGCAAAAGAGATTTAAGAGCTATGGCACAAAGGAAAATAACATTTAAAAAATAATAAACTAGTGTAGCATTACAGATTCACTGGGAAAAATATAATACATAACTAAAGAAAACTGGTATTGATTTGAATGTTAAGACAAAATATTTCACTTATCAGTCATGAATTGGCTTCATTTATAGCCACTGCATCACATTAGTTAATCACTCATCATTAATCACATTAGTGCACTAATCATGATGGGAAGGGTTGAGGTTACAAGAGTTTGAATCCTGCCTCTAGGTCCTTTCCTGAACCCGTCCCATCTCAAGATTAGTCCCAGACTTTTGGCTCTTTTTTTTGATACTTTCCCAAAAGAGCAGACTGCTTCATGACAGCAACAACTAAATTTCATTGCGTTGGTTGTGAAGAAACTGTGCTATTGAGAAACTGACTTTAAGGCATTCCAGCTCTTCTGCAGAGTTTCCTAAAATGACCTGTAATCTGAAATTGGTCACCCTGTTAGGGAGTAAAAAATTTGGTATGTAGATACCAGATGACGGCCAATAGTAGTCTCCTTGGAAAAAAAACAGATAAATATTAACCTTAAAAACACTGATATAAAATAAGCGTTTGCTGTGGATGTTCAGTGAATGAGGACACACTCACAGCTCACAGCCACAGGGATGCTAGATGAAGATTTAGGTTCAGGACAGAGCTCTGGGAGTGTCATAAAGAGCTGGGCCAGCCGCTCACAGGCATCAGGATAATAACTACTTCCCAAGTCATCGACACAAGGTACTTTATCCATACACCAGCAACTTCTCTTTCCAGTGTCAAGTTCACCTGAAACCAGTAAAATAACGTCATTTTTTGTAATCCAGATGATTTTATGAAGGTACGGAGCACAGTGTTGAGCTGTTGAAATGTGGACAGACAGGTTTACCGTCTACACAACATTCACAGCAAGTCTCAGGCATAAATACATTCATGACAGCATGAGTTTGTAGGTAATATGATGGGGTACAACTCAGTTTAGAGTTTCATGGTACCAGGGTTATTATAGTTAACTAATGCTAGACCAATAAAAAAAGGCTTTTAAGTTTACTTAAAATAAAACAAAAGGTCAATAAATATTAGCTGAAATAAAGTCTACAAAACTTTTTTTAATATATATATACTGTATATTTCAGCACTACATTTTTCATTTTAATTTAGTTTAACTTGATGCACTAAAATTAACACTGAAAAAAGTTATATAAAAAAAACAATATAGATATATAAAACCTCAAAAAAACTAATAAAATGATAAAACACATTTAACAGTACAAAACACGAATTAAAATGTTAATAAAACTATAATAGAATCTCAATTATACTTCAACAGCACTGAAGGGTAAAAGATCACGTGTCATGATCAAAGATCAATTCAGTTTAAAGGGAAGGGAGAGGGCAGATGCACTCATGTGAAACAGTGAAGTGAGTGACGGCGGATGCAGCTGCTGTTATACCGCTGAAGGAATTGGGTTTGGATACACATGAAGAGTCTCCACATATAGGGTTGTCTGGCTTTCCACAGTTTTCCCAGGAAAAGCCTCTGAACTAATCAGTAATATAAAGTACTGTAGCATGTGGCGATGCAAAGAAAACTAAAACTGTATTAAAACAGTCTCATTTCAACATCTCACGTTCTTACCTTTGTAAATGCAAAACTTCTCCTGTTATGCCATTTGCTCGAGACTTCTAACAAAAGACTGCTGGCAGCGAACAGAGCGATAAACACGGAAATACTGCTTTTCATTTCGCACGGCTGATTTTCAGTAGTGTCACCTTTCATTTTTGGTTAATTACGATGCATTTACTTAAAGATATGAATACTCTGAAACACCAATGCAATCTTTGCCATAACAAAGACACTGTTTGTCACATGAGTTCCTTATGGTAATGTTTTTTTTTTCGTGATTCCTTTTGTCATTTATGAAAACAATTATACAGGGTTGTACAGCGACCTCTACAGGTTAATTCACACGGCACCATGAGAACCCGTTTATAACAATGAATGATGGTAACGATAGCTTAATAATAATAACAATACCAATAAATAGTTGTTATATATATACAATTTTGTCTCCTTTAAACACTACTCTGTCACATGTTTGACAAATACAGCACTTATATAAGATTATTACTATAAAAGTTAGGATTATTTAGTGACGTATACTATCAGAATATATATCAAATTTTATATAATATTATATATATATATATATATATATATATATATATATATATATATATATATATATATATATATATATAATTTAATTAATTAGTTATAGAAAAATATATAATGTGAATCAAATATGCCAAATACAATTTTACTAGGCTATAAAACCATGGTTAATGGAAAATATTAATAAAAGTTATTAATATTTTAGAGACAATATTGTTTGTTTTTCAATTTTGATGATGAAAGTATTACTAAATTCTTACAGCAGAACTGTTTTGAATCTCCAAGAAACACTCAGCGGTGTTTCATTTCTGAATGAATTTGTGTTCTGAACGACTTCAATGATTCAATATAGCCTATTCGTAAAGAGAGCCTTTTACTTCGAGTAAAAAAAAAAAAAAAAAAAAATTATATATTATATATATATTATTATCTGCTCAAAATTCAAATTATGTTGACTCAAATAAAATTTTTCTTTCTAAAGCTACATTTTTTAATGTCTATTTGATGCTTTTTCTCATTTAACACAATGATTTTTAGGGGTGATTTCTCAGCCAAAATTTTATGTGCAAAAAATATTACATGAATTAACGGCTCTAATATCTATCTATCTATCTATAATTCATTATACAATTTATATCATCGTTTTATCATTATACATTATATAACAACTACTAAACACTTGAATTTTGAATGTTTATTAAGAACAAAAAACTGAAATTTCCCCTTTAAAGAAAACTGAGAAAAACTTAGTTCCACCTCGACACTGAACTTCATTAACCCCAGAGAACAAAACCAAATCACAAAAGCAGCAGTTAAAACTAGACAAAGCATAGCTAACATGTTAATTAAAATAAGTTTAAAAAAAGGAAAACCAAAATGTGCAGTCCAGTGGTTTATAAAGTAAACTGATGTAAACAATTTACAACTTCCACCAATCATTTAAAAACAGTTCAATGAGATTTCTCATTAGTTAAAAAGAAAGGTGCTCATTATGACTGAAAATCCATCTTTCTAAAACGTTAAAAGAGAAGCTTAAGTAAAAGTACCTACAGAATAATAAAATGTAAATGTAATAAAATACTACTTTTCTTTTACTTCTTGGAGGAATGCAATGAGAAGCTGATTTTGAGGCATCCCAGTTCTTTCTCAGAGCTTCCTAAAATGGCCTGTACTCTGTAGTTGCCATTGGTCAGCCAGCCAGGCAGTTCAATGTCTGGTATAACGATGTCTGACAATGGCAAAGCATAATCACCCTGTAAAAATGATATGATAAATGTTATGACTCTGAAAATGCAAGACAGATTTTTTGGTCACAATAAGAAGACATTATTAACCCATAAACACTTGCATGTTGAGTAAAATCTCATGAATCGGGACACACTCACAGCTTTGAACGGGCAGTGGCAGGGCAGGCCGTATGTGTGCAGAGGCTCAGGACAGTCCTGTCCTGGAGGAATGAGTTGATCGAGCAGGTCACAGGCATTAGGATAATGACAACTTCCTATTTCATCCAGACATGGTATTTTCACCCATAAACCTGCTATTTCTCTTTCCAATGTCACGTTCACCTGAAACAAATAACATGGTGCAAACATGGAATTAAGTTTTTAAAACAATGCCTTATGGAGGCACAAATTATAAAAAGTGACAATCATGGAGATTTACAGCCTTTTGTGATAGTCACAAGACAGCCAACCAAAGATTCAGGCATAAAAACCATTTATTTCACCTGCATGAACTAGGTCACGAGAATGGCCAGAAACCTCTGAACTCCATCCCTAAGCATCTTTTTTTTTTTTTTGTTAAATGTCATTGTAGTATTTGCATTTGCATTACAGTAGCATCAGAAATTATAGTGAAAATGAAGCCAAGATGCTACTATCAATTATTTTTTTCATTAAAAAAATAAAAATAAATATTTTTTATATACAGGCGCATCTCAATAAATTAGAATGTCGTGGAAAAGTTCATTTATTTCGGAAATTCAACTCAAATTGTGAAACTCGTGTATTAAATAAATTCAATGCACAGACTGAAGTAGTTTAAGTCTTTGGTTCTTTTAATTGTGATGATTTTGTCTCACATTTAACAAAAACCCACCAATTCACTATCTCAACTAATTAGAATATGGTGACATGCCAATCAGCTAATCAACTCAAAACACCTGCAAAGGTTTCCTGAGCCTTCAAAATGGTCTCTCAGTTTGGTTCACTAGGCTACACAATCATGGGGAAGACTGCTGATCTGACAGCTGTCCAGAAGACAATCATTGACACCCTTCACAAGGAGGGTAAGCCACAAACATTCATTGCCAAAGAAGCTGGCTGTTCACAGAGTGCTGTATCCAAGCATGTTAACAGAAAGTTGAGTGGACGGAAAAAGTGTGGAAGAAAAAGATGCACAAGCTACCGAGAGAACCGCAGCCTTATGAGGATTGTCAAGCAAAATCGATTCAAGAATTTGGGTGAACTTCACAAGGAATGGACTGAGGCTGGGGTCAAGGTATCAAGAGCCACCACACACAGATGTGTCAAGGAATTTGGCTACAGTTGTTGTATTCCTCTTGTTAAGCCACTCCTGAACCACAGACAACGTCAGAGGCGTCTTACCTGGGCTAAGGAGAAGAAGAACTGGACTGTTGCCCAGTGGTCCAAAGTCCTCTTTCAGATGAGAGCAAGTTTTGTATTTCGTTTGGAAACCAAGGTCCTAGAGTCTGGAGGAAGGGTGGAGAAGCTCATAGCCCAAGTTGCTTGAAGTCCAGTGTTAAGTTTTCACAGTCTGTGATGATTTGGGCTGCAATGTCATCTGCTGGTGTTGGTCCATTGTGTTTTTTGAAAACCAAAGTCACTGCACCCGTTTACCAAGAAATTTTGGAGCACTTCATGCTTCCTTCGGCTGACCAGCTTTTTAAAGATGCTGATTTCATTTTCCAGCAGGATTTGGCACCTGCCCACACTGCCAAAAGCACCAAAAGTTGGTTAAATGACCATGGTGTTGGTGTGCTTGACTGGCCAGCAAACTCACCAGACCTGAACCCCATAGAGAATCTATGGGCTATTGTCAAGAGGAAAATGAGAAACAAGAGACCAAAAAATGCAGATGAGCTGAAGGCCACTGTCAAAGAAACCTGGGCTTCCATACCACCTCAGCAGTGCCACAAACTGATCACCTCCATGCCACGCCGAATTGAGGCAGTAATTAAAGCAAAAGGAGCCCCTACCAAGTATTGAGTACATATACAGTAAATGAACATACTTTCCAGAAGGCCAACAATTCAGTTTTTTTTTTTTTTTTTTTGGTCTTGTGAAGTATTCTAATCGCTTGAGACTTCAGTCTGTGTGCACTGAATTTATTTAACACACGAGTTTCACAATTTGAGTTGAATTACTGAAATAAATTAACTTTTCCATGACATTCTAATTTATTGAGACGCACCTGTATATACACACTTAAACTTACATAAACTTTTTCCTAAGCATACTAGCACATGTGAATTACAAATGTTTACTTTAAATAGGCAAGTGTATCAGTTTCTTGACTATATTATGAGTATTATTACAAATTATTATTATTTTTTTAAATATATTAATTACTTCCTTGATTTATTAATCTATCTGTAGAATCAAAGTAAAATCTGGGTGTTTTCAACCTTAAACAGAGCCTAATTTTGTTTTAGCACGCATCTCATATCATAGATTTTTTTTTTTTTGCAAATTAATTTTATTTAATAAATAATAAACAAGTAAATAAGTGATAAGCACAGTACAATAGAGTTCCTCTTTCTACACACACAAAAAAAAAACGGAATTGTGACTTCCTAAAAAGAGGAAGTTGTCATGGCCAAACTTTTGGCATCTCTGAAAAGCTTAACATCTACCTGGATATTTGCTTTAAGAGATACTGACATAAAAAAAAAAAAAAAAAAAAGAAGTCACCTACAAAAACATGAAATGCTGTGCCCCAGATGAAAATCAAAACGGACGCAGGCTTTCTAGACTGATGATATATTTGTGTATTATCTTACAGAGAGAGGAGATGTCAGCGCTACTGATGTTGAGCCTGATGCCGCAGCTGTCAGCTGTCCTGGGATGGAAATGGGATCTGGAGAAATACTGAGACTCTTCATCTTTGCAGGATCATCTTGTGCACCGCAGTTTTGCCAAGAAAAGCCCCACACCTATTCGATGAGAATAATGAAGAAATGACAACTTAAATTGATTATATATAGCCTATAAACAGTCTGAGCACAATATTTCACTTACCTTAGTGCATTTAGAGATTCTCCTGCCGAGCAACTGACTCGAGCCTTCCAGCAAAAAACAGTTTACAGCGAAGAGAGCAATAAACACGGAAACGCAGCTTTTCATTTTGCACGGTTAATATTCAAAAAACACGAAGTGTAACTTGAAATTTTGCTTAACTAGACAGCTTCACAAAAGCGCAAGCGAACATGCCCAAACACAAGCACCGCCCAACACGATGTGACTGAACAGGACTATAAAGGGCACTGAAGACTACTCGCTTCCCATCAGCAACTATCAGAACCCGTCATGTGAGTGTGTTGTGGCATTTAAATACTTTGCCATAATTCTTTCCGCATTTTATTTTGCTAACACTGCGATATACAGTGTTACAGCGTCCTCTAAAGGCAGGAGGAATAACATCAGGCCATCAGGTATAAACGTGGTTAACAAAGATGCAACAAAACGACAACTTTCAAAGAAAAGGATATTTTACACAAGTATATTTTTGGTGCTTATAAGTTTTAAAATTAACTATAAAATTACCATACCATGTTTTTTGAACATGGTCAGATGTTTTAGAAATCATTTAATAAATCATGTAACATCAAAACAAATCTTCATGCTGAAAGATATCTTTCCATATCACCTGCTATGAGTTCAACAACAAGGCTCTGGTGAGTTTATAATCTAATTTGTTTTATTTGGTTTTATACAGCCTATAACTTCCATCACAAGTAACTGTTTATATATGGTTATAGGCTATATTTTCTGTCACACCTATGATACATCAGCTCCATCATATTAATAAAGAAATTGTTCATGATTTTTAAACAGTTTTCCTCATTTTAACATTGAGAACTATGGGTTCTGTAGAATCTTTTAAAAACACTTAAAGCCACATCTTTTTGGACAAGCTTTTAATTAACAATATGGTTGGCTGTTATTGAATTTTGTGTAACTTGTACAGCTGGTATTTAATTTGTTTTGGTTTTATTTTCTTACTGTAAAGCACTTTGGGACTACTTGTCTGTGAAAGGTGCTATATAAATAAATTTTACTTCATGTAGGTCCTGCTAGTAGTGAGTTAATTGCCTATATATATATAGCAGTACCAGAAAAGTAAAACGTCTTCTGTGTTCAATATATGTGTTTATCTGATGGCATTAACCGATGTATGCTTGAGTTGCAGTTTTGAATCTGATTTTTCCCTACCAACTTATCACACAAAAATGTACAGGGCACTGAATGGTGTTCTTTAAACAGATGGAAAGATCTTTGTAGGCATACTGAAAAACTTTTTTCTGTATTTGATCCTTTGCACAGATCTCTTCACACAGAAGTGTTAGTAGAAAAAACATGACGTGTTGTGGTTATAGTGTCAAAGTTATCATCAGCTTCTGGATGGCCTTGTTCTAAATACGGTCTACCGCACACACACTCTTCACTTCTTGTGTGATAGTCTCTATCCATCTGTTAATCTTTTACTTTAAGAAGTTATACGTTCACCTTTGTCACACTCCTGGACTGTTTTGTTGTGTTTTCCCTCCCCATGTGTTCTGTGACTCAGTTTCTCCCCAGTCTGATTAGTTTGATTATTAGTTGATTCCCCTCACCTGTCTGTCCCTCGTTTAGGTTAGAATATAATGTGTTGTCCTTTCTATGTTTCCTTGTCGGTTCTTGAATGTCATCCTTGTGAGTCTCCATATGTTTCTTGCCTTTTGAGTCATTAAAGACTGTTATTTGAAGCTGAGCTCCGTGTCTCCTCGTTCTGTGTTCCTGAGTAACCTTATGAATGCATTTTCAGTTGCTGATATATATTTTCACTCTGAATGATAACATTAAACAAAAGCCAAAAAAAAAAAAAGGTAGAAACTCTAGAATCCATAAAAAAACTGAAAAAAGTAATGGTAAAAGTTTATGGACATATACATTCAACCTACAACACCACAATGCATAATTCAAAATATGAGAAAAGACACCTGTGAAAAATCAATACGTAAGATTCCTCCATATTACATTGTGCTTTATTTTTAGTGACTTAGTGCATGCACAAACTAATGGCTTTGTCAAAAATTTGGTAGGAGACAGCAACAGCCTTTTTACTGCTGAAATTATTTTTAGCAAATATTTTCATTCTATTTTTATTTGTCTGATGTTGCTTATTGTGTGAAAGTTTAATTTAATTTACATGTTGAAAGTTGTCGGTGACTGGTTTTGAAAGGAGTAATTGATTTTATCGGTTGTCTCCTTCTCCTTTGCCTACAAGGCCACATAGTACCTGATTGTCCTTTGTCTTGTATGTTGATTGCCATTTAAATAACAATCTTTTATTTTTGAAGAAATGCTGAAATTCAATTGACCATTTACTTGGTTTGTTGTTCTCATCCCTGTGGCCACAAGATGGAGATCTTGTATTTATGCTTATAGTCATGCTGCGATCTATGCAAATTTGCTTTGGGTTTGTCAGAAATGTATAAGTATAAATAAGTCTATACATTTCCTAAACCACAGGGATATGAATTCAATGCACATAAATTCAATATGATATAAAGCTATTAATGCACACACATTTTAAAGCTCAAGAGTTTTACGGGAGAATTTCCCATGCAGAGTTGCATCCTACAATCATTTCATGAGAAATACGAGGCTATGTAATTTTCTCTGTCAGTATCGTGTTTACTTCTGTTATGAATCACAAAAGAGTGCAGTAATCAGGGGTTCAGGTTTTATTTGATGCAGCGCTTGTATTCACAGGCCATATGATGATACTGTAAGTGTGCATGAGTCACCTTTAATCTCCCTGCATGTGCCTGCAGGTAAATGCCAGCCCATATGTGCCAAATAATCACCTAATGTTTCGATCTAAAGGTACGTGCGCTATTCA
Source organism: Spinibarbus caldwelli (assembly GCA_039654775.1). Classification (NCBI taxonomy): domain Eukaryota; kingdom Metazoa; phylum Chordata; class Actinopteri; order Cypriniformes; family Cyprinidae; genus Spinibarbus; species Spinibarbus caldwelli. Next base: position 5,069,599 of record CM077246.1, on the reverse strand, counting down.
AACACAGCTTTGTTCATAAAGTTTAACTCCTAAACAGTGCTGGAGAAAATCACCGCTTATCAAATTACTGTACTGTATATTTCTCAGTGTGTTCAGAGGTCATGTACTGTACTTAAGCTATATGCATTATAACTACATAGCAAAATATGTCATGAGGTATAAAAAGAGATTAAATGCACATAACCCATGTTGAAGCACGTTACCTCGCACTCATAAATCTTAGGTGAGTATTTAATTTGGTTAGCAGCAAAATAATTATACATTGGCAGTCAAAAGTTTGTTAGAATGATTTTTTTTAAAAAAATGTTTTGAAAGAAGTGATATGCTCACCAAGGCTGCATTTATTTGATCAGAAATACAGTAAAAATAGTAATATTGTGAAACATTCAGCAAAGCTGAATTTTTAGCATCATTACTCCAGTCTTCAGTGACACATGATCCTTCAGAAATCATTCTAATATTTATTATTATTATCAATGTTGAAAACAGTTGTGCTGCTTAATAGTTTTTACAACACGAATTCCGGAAATGTTGGGACATTTTTTAAATTTGAATAAAATGAAAACTAAAAGACTTTCAAATCACATGAGCCAATATTTTATTCCTTCCTGGTCTCATGGCATAAACGTACCTGGGGGCACTTTTTAGTGAGACGCGAAATATGTACCAATAAGTACATATCACTGCAGTTTCCAAAAGAAATGAACACTAGAGGCAGTAAAACTCCGACGCCTTTTATTCCTTTTCACACAAATTTACAGAGTTTTGATTAATAAAGCGTAATTTTCGCACAATTACTTGAAGAATATCATGTTATGACTTCAAAACAATATTAATATGCTGGTAAATTTGAAAACTGATGCTTTTGAATGTTAGCATCACGAATATCCAGCTTCATATCTATGGGTTTTCATAAACAGTAGTTTTGTTCGGTAGCTCACTGAGCTCCGATTCGAATCCCGTGTAACTACGGTTCGACAAAGCAACTCAAATCTGCATATAAGGAAGTTCGAATGGTACGGTTGCGTCAATAAATGCATTTTTATATCAGTTTTGTATTTGTTAACACTATCGGTGTAGGTTTAGGGTTGGGTTTGGTGTAGGGCATATTTCCAACATTATAGAGCATTAACTTTTAGTGACAGTCCCCGGATATTTGAATTCTGAACCGCCGCAATACGTACCTGAAGCAACGTAATAAAAACACAGCAATACGTACTTTTATCAAGGTAATAAAAACGTGCCAGCGTTCACATATTGAACCCGTGTTTTAGCGCCACTCAGTGGACTTTTCTTTTTGAAACTGCAGTGATATATACTTATTGGTACGTATTTCACGTCTCGCTAAAAAGAGCCTCAGGTACGTTTATGCCATGAGACCAGGTTGCTTTATTCACAATAGAACATATAGAACATAACACGTTTAAACAGCGACATTTTACACTTTTATCCACAAAATGAGCTAATTTCAAATTTGATGCCTGCTACAGGTCTCAAAAAAGTTGGCACGGGGGCAACAAAGGGCCGAAAAAGCAAGAAATTTTGAAAAGATTCAGCTGGGAGAACATCTAGCAACTAATTAAGTTAACTGACATCAGGTCTGTAACATGATTAGCTATAAAAGGGATGTCTTAGAGAGACATAGTCTCTCAGAAATAAAGATGGGCAGAGGCTCTCCAATCTGTGAAAGAGTGGAATACTTTAAAAACAACGTTCCTCAATGTCAAATTGCAAAGGCTTTGCAAATCTCATCATCTACAGTGCATAAGATCATCAAAAGATTCAGAGAAACCAGAGAAATCTCTGTGCGTAAGGGACGAGGCAAAAGACCTTTATTGGAAGCCCGTGGTCTTCGGGCCCTCAGACGACACTGCATCACTCATCGGCATGATTCTGTCATTGACATTACTAAATGGGCCCAGGAATACTTCCAGAAACCACTGTTGGTAAACACAATCTGCCGTGCCATCTGCAGATGCCAACTAAAGCTCTATAATGCAAAAAGGAAGCCATATGTGAACATCGTCCAGAAGCGCCGTCGTGTCCTGTGGGCCAAGGCTCATTTAAAATGGACTGTTTCAAGGTGGAAAAGTGTTCTATGGTCAGACGAGTCCAAATTTGACATTCTTGTTGGAAATCACGGACACTGTGTTCTCCGGGCTAAAGAGGAGGGAGACCTTCCAAACGTCTTCAAACTGTTTTGAAAAGAAGAGGAGATGCTACACAATGGTAAACATGCCCCCGTCCCAACTATTTTGAGACCTGTAGCAGGCATCAAATTTGAAATGAGCTCATTTTGTGCATAAAATTGTAAAATTTCTCAGTTTAAACTAGGAGTGTCAACGTTAATGCGTTAATGCATGCGAGTAATCTAAAAATTTTACCGCATTAATATTTTTTTAACGCAAATTAATCGTTTGATAAGGTTTGACCCCAACTTCTTCCCGTCATCGCAGCGCAGAAAGTTATCTATCATTGTGTGCTGAGGGTACAGCGAACCAGCCAGGGTAGCGGCACAAGTGGGCTATTTTGAAAATACAGTCGCGGGAAAAATTACAGAGCCGTGGGTTGCGGTTTTTTGGGCTACTTTTATAATGTACCACGGCCGCCCAAGGTGTATATAGACAAATAAAAATGAAAATAGATCCTTTTCCTAATGTGTATTATAGTTGGAATGTATCCTTGGCAACTTAAGAAGGGAGAGGCAGTTGTAACATCACAAACAACGTGAGTTTCAGACAGAGCATATATGTTAAGGCTTTTACACAGCAGAAATAAACATGACAACAGCCACTATAGATTATATAATATAATAAACACACGATTATGATAGGATATTTGTATGTGATTTTCTTGAGATGAATGTGTACATCTGAAATGGTAATTTGAGCAGGGATATAAAAGGCTATGAATAGCGTATTTTAACAACAGTAAACGACCAAATTTCACATGTGATCGCAAAAGGAAGTTATTACAAACACTCGATGGTGGTTTGAAGTGAGTTCTGAGTAAAAGTGTACTATTAATCTCATAAATTGTCTTATGAAGCATGATGCTAATATTAGCTGTAATGCACCTGCAGAACAGGTCCAATTCTTCTTCATAATGCATTTTGTCATAATACTTCACATAAGGTCGCAAGAAAATGTTTTGTTGTATTTATTTAGACATAATTTTGATAATAGTTGGGTAAATGTATACTGGGATTGAAGCGATGTGGCTTGGTAAACGTTGTATTGCCAGTATAAAGGCTGATAATGGCTGAATAAAAACAAAAGAATAATAAGGATTATGTCTCATACCTGGCGGAAGTGTGAAAGGTTCTGTTTCCTTAAACTAGTTTGTTATGCATTTCTTTATTTCAACACATTTACAGGTAAAAACTAGTATTTTAAATTTGTGATTAATTATGATTAATCACAGTCCATTACTCATGTGATTTGAAATTTATTTAGTTTTCATTTTATTCAAGTTTAAAAAACGTCCCAACATTTCCGGAATTCGGGTTGTATTATTTCAAGGTTTCAAGGATATTAATATTATTTCAGCATTCTTTGATCAATAGAAAGTTCAAAAGAACAGCATTTATTTGAAACCGAAATCTTTTCTAACATTAAAAATGTATTTACTGTATTTACTTTCATCAATTTTATGTGTCCTTGTCAAATCTTTGTGTCCTTCTTTCTTTCTTATTAGAATGATTTCTGAAGGATCATGTGACACTGGAGTAATGATGCTGAAAATTCAGTTTCACCATCACAGGAATAAATTACTTTTTAATATATATTCAAATAGAAAACAGTTGTTTTAAATTGTAATAATATTTCACTATATTTTTGATCAAATCAATGCAGCCTTGGTGAGCCTAAGAGATGTCTTTTAAAAATATCTAAAAAAAATCATACTTATTCCAAACCTTTGTCCGTCAGTATAGAGAGTATTCACTATATATATATGTTATATATCTTTATTCTCATATTTAACAACACACCTGATTCTTTCAACAACATTCCCGTTTTAAAACAGATTCTCTAAAGTTTACTCCATAGCAAATGGGTCAGTTTAAACACTAACATGTAGAGCACTTAACCACGCGCATGCTCTTTAATTTTCACAGTATATGGAGATGAATGCTGTGAGATATGGTGTGTATATTCAACAAGAGATAAGCCTCTGTTGCTATGATGATAGAAAGTGTTGTTGGAATATTTTGCAAGAGATTGCTGCTTATAGATTTTGAGATGAGGATGCACAGTATGTGGTAATACAGACCCGAGTGTCTTTTCCAAACAAGCTGAATGACTGGCACACAAGTACATCTTGTATTGTGTGTAAGTGTGCATTCTTTATCCCTGTATTGATTTTTCTCATCTCATAATGAGACACTTACTATGTGGATCAGCTCAACTGTTTGGAAAACATTACATTGGCTCTCTGCAATTCAGTATTGTATGCAAATGAATATCCTTCATGAAGAATGTGTATAAATTAGCCTTTCAAATGACCATAAGTTATGTAACTCACTGAAAAGCAAGAGAGGCATTGAGATTTTTATCATTTTTTTTTACTAAAAATATTTTTACTTTTTAGTTTTACTAAATCAATTTTTGTCACCAACTCTTGCATTGCAGATGTATAAATATATACACTGCCAGACAAAAGTAGTAAATAATTGTTTTTTAATGTTTTTGAAAGAAGACTCTTATGCTTACCAAGGCTGCATATATTTGATCAAAAATACAATAAAAATAACAGTAATATTGTGAAATATTATTATAATTTAAAAGAACTGTTTTCTATGTATATTAAAATGTAATTTATTCCTGTGATCAAAGCTGAATTTTCAACAACATTACTCCAGTCTTCAGTGTCACAAGATCCTTCAGAAATCATATTATCAGAATGTTGAAAACAATTTTGCTTCTTAATATTTTTTTTGGAAACTGTGATACACTACCATTCAAAAGTTTGGGGCAAATATTTTTTTAAAAAAGAAGAAATTAATACTTTGATCCAGCAAGCATGCATTAAATTGATTTTGTTACAAAAAATGTCTTTCAAGTTAATACTGTTTACATAACTATTCAAAGATAAACAAAAATATTAAGCTGCAAAATCTGTTTTCAACATAGTAATAAGAACCATTATTAATAATTGAGCGCCAATATTATTGATAATAATCAAGCATCAAATCAGAATATTAGAATGATTTCTGAAGGATCATGTGACACTGAAGACTGGAGTAACGATGCTGAAAAGTCAGCTTTGCATCACAGGAATAAGAATATTTTAAAACATAATCAAGTAGAAACATTATTTTAAATTATAATAATATTTCACAATTTGCACGAGCATAAAATACTTAATTATTCCAAACATTTGGCTTCCATTGTATACTGTGCACATATATATTATGTCTGTGTTAAGTATGACCATGCAATTACGTTTTTTTCAAACAACAAATTTTTCTAAACTATATACTGTATACACACATATTTTGTATGTTTAAAACAAGTAAAGCCCAAGATACATTCCATTAAATCTGTTATGTACACACTGGTATCTTGCACCATCATTCATCTGTAGATGGTCTAATACACTCAAACGCAGCTGAGTGAAACGAATAGCCAGCGTCTCTCTCTCTCTCTCTCTCTCTCTCTACGTCAGGCAAACAATTCACACGTCTCCCAGGGTGATAATGTTACCCCATAACACAGATGCACCCTGTAGGTACAGGAATGAATGAGGGTTTCACTCGGCCTTGCGTTCTGCAGGTGAACTCATGCATGACAATACTTTAATAACATAATACGCCCGGTTCCCTGACAAGTTCACTCGCCAGTGTTTCTTTAAAATATCATAGCTGTGGGGATGTGCAGGCGCCTTCAGCGTTACAGTACACCGAGGATGCTTGCTTAAAAAATACACTAAGGGTTTTTGCCATTTCAGTGGAGAACAGATTTCTACAGATGACAATAAATCACAATCCAAGAATCTCTGCGCAAGTAAAACCTGTGTTGACAGTCCTGCGCTGCAGCTTTCTGGAGGCTTGTGAAATATAGCTGACATTTCTAAATGCCAATAGTCAGTATCATCATACAAAAATACAACATACTCGTAAGAAAAAGGCCACAAGATTTACATTTCTGCACTAGATTTTTCTAGGATTTTCTCCTGTGTTTTTCCTGGTTTGGAATAATTTTTTACAACCCAGCTTTGTAGCACAATATAGAAATGACCATGGATGCTAAACCTGACTGCAGAAACATCACTCTGACTATCTGGAGATTTGCTTTAGACACTACAAATATTCATTCATTCATTCATTCATTCATTCAGTGTATATGCATGCATACATGCATACATACATACATACATGCATGCATGCATGCATACATGTGTGGCAAGTGTAATGTTGTTACACTAGATTATTGAAATATAATGGTTAATGGTATTAATGTACAGGGCTTTTATTCTGAAATTTGAATTAGGAGAGATTGCTTGAGTGTTGTACGGTCATGTGGTTATAAGCACAAGATCTAAAGTGTTATTTTAATTTTCTTTATACAGGTATATTTGTATTTCTTACATATTGTTTTTGGTTTTCCCTTTTTATGAATTTGTTAATCTATTCAAAATGTTCAGGAAGTGCTGCCACGCAAGTTATGTCGTGAGTAAGTGCAAGGATAGAACTGATGTAATTTCCGGTAGCTCGCTCTCTTTCGCGGGATGTCATAGCGATGAGAGGTGTGTTTTTATCGGCTCTTCAGAAAAAGTGCTTAAATATTGTTAATTACTCATCGTTTATGGAATTTCTGTGTGAAATCTGTTTGTTTGGTACTCTTTTTTTATTGAAAGAGTAGTAATTCAAGTTATGAACGTTGTAAGAGTATGTTTATTCAGAGTATGAATTCCTGTAACGGCCGCCAATACACGTGCGATATGCTGCTGAGTTTCGTTATTTAATGATGCATTCTTTAGTAAAACAGTTTAAAAGTTTAATCTGTGGTATGAGTTATAAATTTATGATTGATTGAAGTTATATCCGTTTACTTTTAATGATCCATGAGAAGTTTGAATGCATTTCCTGTTAAATGAATATACTTTGAAAAAGTATTGTAATGATTGACAGGCACGGCTAGACCCGAGATTCAACTTTTTCTGTCTGATAGTGTCTGTTATGTTTCAATGCAGGTATGTAAATGGATCATTATAATTTTGTTTTTCTGTATTTTCCTTTTTCTTAACATTATAGTATCATAGTTCTTGAACTGTCAATGTATGTAGTAATGCATACGCTCTCTTTCGCGGGATGTCATGACGATGAGAGGCACGGCTAGACCCGAGATCCTCCTTTTTCTGTCTGATGGTGTCTATTATGTGTCAATGCAGAAACCGAGAAGCTGAAAGTAAACCACATGACAACTGCATCATCTTGTGAAGTCTCTTTTATTAACAACACACACAACGCAGAAACGAACCCACTACACATGCATACATACTTTATTTTTATTATAACCAGCACTTTCTCTGAATAACTGTATATGTTGACCAACCATTGTTTCAGAGCATTATTAAACACTTTATGAACAAAATTCCACCATTCAAAAGTTCAAATAATTTACTGTTTTTTAAATGTATTTTAATGTTTTTAAATGACTTAAATAGTTTTGTTAGAAGTCTCACAAATGAGAAAAAGCATTCATTTGATAAAAATACAGTAAAACAATATTATGAAATATTATTACTTATTTATATAATACTATTATTATAACTTTTTTCTTTCTTTCTGTCACAGTTACACTGCCGGAAGGAACACAGAGCTGTGGATCAGATGAACAGTCTTTATTATAATCCAGAACAAAGGGTATCCACACTTGGGAACAGAAGAGACACACGCACACAACGTTAGAGAACTGACAAACACAGACTGAACAGAATGGGGCTTAAATGCACAGGATAACGAAGGACAGACAGGTGTGGGGAATCAACAAATAATCAAACTAAACGAGGACAGGAACGTGACCAAATAAGGATATGCAGGAACAGAAACGGGCAAAACACGACACAAACAGTCCAGAATCCTTACATTGTTCCCCCTCCCGGAAGGCACGTCCTCGCACCGTAGCTACAACAGAGGGAGGGATGGGTGGGAACTTGGGAGGAGGCTCAGGAGGAGGATGGACACCAGGGAGCGGGCCGGCTGACAGAGACCAGGGAGGTGATGAAGGAGGGAGGAGCCAGGGAGGAGACAGGAGGGAACCGGAACAGAAGGAGCCAGGCTGCAGCCATGATGACGGCCCACGGTGGAGCCGACGGAGGGAGGGGCCATGGAGGAGGAATGGCCGCCAACTCCGGGGGGCCGACCAATGGTGGCGGAGCAGGTGGTGGAGGAGCCCAAGACGGAGAGCCAACGAGCCAGGGGGATGTCGAGGATCCAGGGGGCCAGGGTGGAGCCGAGGGCTCTGGCGACCGAGGCAGAGATCCAGAGATCCGTGGTGGAGCCGGAGCGACTGAGGACTGAGGAGGAGCCGAGGGGATGAAGGAGCCTGATGGAACCGGAGGGACGAAGTGACGAGGCGCAGGATGGTCGACGCCAGACCAAGGCGGAGCCGGAGGGACGAGGGACCCCAGTGGAGTTGGTGGCTCGACTGGTGACGGTGGAGGTGAGGGAGCTAAGAGCCGTGGTGGAGCTGCTGGGTCAACGGGCCAAGGCGGAGGTGAGGGATACTCCAGCCCCGGCTACGCTGGAGGATGGCAGTCCCGCGGGGCTCGCACCCTACAGATAGGGGACTGAGGGCGAGCGAAGGGGCTGCCAGACGACAGCGGAGGAGGAGGCAGGAGCATGTGGGAGGGCGGGCATTTGTGAGCCTCCTCTGGGCTGAACAAGGGAACAGGATGACGTTCTGGAATATCGGGCTCTGGAGGGCGCTCTCGAGGAGGGGGCACTGGAGGTTCGGGAGCCCTCTATGGGCTTGACACTGGAACGGAAGCCCTCTCTGGGCTTGACACTGGAACGGGAGCCCTCTCTGGGCTTGTGGCACAGTCCCCGCACCATACTCAGCTCACCCTCAGCCGCGGTGCAGGGGGCGGAGTTCCTCTCCGCGCTCACACCGTCCGCGGCTTTCTCCCTCGTGGCGGGCATTGTTGCTGGCTCACACACCTTGACTAACGTCATCAGCAGCTCTGGCTCCGCAGCAATCCTCAGCTCTGTCGCTCTGTGCGGCGGGCTCCAGCATGCGCTCCGCGCAGCGGGGAGATGGTGGGCTGGGCACTGGGTCCGGAGTGGCACTGGCGAGATCCCACTCTACAAAGGCAGTGAAATTCGCTCGAGGACCTTCCTCAGACGACGGCACTCTGTACGCTGAGTTTAGGCTGGTGTCATAGAACGCACAGAGCGCGTTGTCCGGGTAGCTGGAGAGGTTGGCGAAGACCAGGAACAGTTTGGTGTGTGTGGCCCTCGAGCAATTTCTCTCCCTGCTCCAGCAGGAGGAGGAAGAATTTCGAGCGGGTGAAGGGATCCATAGGGAGAACACAATGGAAAAAAAAAATCACTGAATAAAACGAGAAAACAAATGGAGGGGAAAACACAGAGGTTACTGTATCGGTCGAGTCTTCTGTCACAGTTACGCTGCCGGAAGGAACACGGAGCCATGGATCAAGCGAACAGTTTTTATTGTAATCCAGAACAAAGGGTATCCACACTTAGGAAGAGGAGAGACACACACACAACACGACAATTGAGACCCGGCAAACACAGACTGAACAGAATGGGGCTTAAATTCACAGGATAACAAGGGACAGACAGGTGAGGGGAATCAACAAATAACCAAACTAAACTAGGACAGGAACATGACCAAATAAGGACAAACAGGAACAGAAACAGGGGCAAAACATGTCACAATCAGTCCAGAATCTTGAGACTTTCTTTCTTTCTTTCTTTCTTTCTTTCTTTCTTTCTTGTGATGCAAAGTTGAATTTTCAGCATCATTACTCCAGTCTTTAGTGTGATCCTTAAGAAATCATGATTTGCTGCTCAAGAAACACATTATTATTATGTTATGAAGTAATAAGGAATAATAAGAAAATGTTAAAATTTTTAAAAACCTTTTTTATGATTCTTTGATTAATATAATGTTCAAAATAACAGCATTTATTTTAAATAGAAATATTTTGTAACATTATAAATAGGGATGTGCCCGAAGCCGAATACCTTATTCGGAAAGGCACGGATAATGGCTTCAAAACGAATAACGGATTTATCCGAATAACAGAAAAAATATGCGGCAGACACAATCACATGTTTGCTGGAACAGCACTACATTAGTGAGGTCTGCGGTTGTTTAGATTTGTGCAATAATAATGGCTAGTACTGCTTTGATAGCGTTTGACACAGTTTCGTACAAATAATAACATGGTTATCATTGCGTTTGTCTAACGAATGTGGTCGTTCCGCGCACTCCTTTTTTGATTGCTGCCTGTCAGTGCCGGCGAAGCAGTGTTGCCAGATATTGCTACAAAAAACAAACACAACCAATCTCCTGAAAAATGCACCAAAATAAGTTTAAATTTTGTATTTTGCAAATAGGATAGAGAAACTCTAACCTCAACCTTCACCTTCCCACTTTATTAATGCCCTAATTACTTTATTAACACTGTTACATTAAGTATTAAAACAAGTCCAGCGACGCTTATAATAATTAGATCTGGCAACATGGCGGAGCGGAGGCTGCACTTGCGCCAAGCCCCTTCACTCCTGCATTTCGCAGCTGCTGCGAGTCAACCACGTGAATTTATTCAGCGACATGATTTTAAATAATGTTTCATATGTTTTCAAATTTTATTTTTGAACATGAAACATTTACGGAGGTCTGGACCTCATAGCTGGCTATGGGCCTGGATGTGTGAAGTGAATGAGTGTAAACTATAGCCTATGTGAATGAAATGAGCGCAAATCAATAGCCGTGTTGAGGTCTATGTGCATCTCTCAGAAATCAGAGCTTTGTCTGGAGTTATATCAACTTGACAAAAAGATCCTAAAAACGGTCCTAACTTCAAACCTTTTCGAAACCCAACTGTAAAAACGCATTACATTAGCCCTTTTCGTGAATGGCATTACATTTAATTATACAAGACGAAGAAAAGCAATGTTTGATCAAGGCTTTTGAAGGGTCCAAATGATTTGTTGCGCTCTGCTGATTAAAAAAAAAAAAAAAAAACTCGTAAATGATCACAGACTCCCGCAACACATGATCTAAGTTACTTAAAGTTCAAGCGAGCTTTATTGTCATTCTGCTATGATAGGCTACTGAACACTTTCTTTCCATTTCTTTTTTTTCAGCTTCTTTTTTTTTTCTACTAGTGCTCTTATTTAAGATTATGGATGCTTGTCTCTTGTCAAATTTGTACACAAAGTTTCACTGGAAAATAAGAAGAATAAAGTTATTTTTCTTTTTGATAAAGTTTTAAATAGAAGGCATTTACAAAGTTATAATTTTAATGAAAAATAATACTTTCTTTTAGTTATACAAGGCATATTTGTTAAATGAAAACTACAAAGTTAATTTGACGAACTTCTGGTTTAAGCCACGCCCGCTTCCGGATCTATCCGCATACAGATACAAATAATTTTGAGATTGTCACAGATACAGATACAGATACAAATAATGGCTCTGCTGCACACCCCTAATTATAAATATATTTACTGTCACTTTTGATTGAATTAAATGGTTCCTTGATGAATAGAATTTTAGAAATAAATTCTGACCCCAAACTTTTAAATTTTGAATGGTAGTCTATTTTATATTATAGTTTTCACACCACTGTGTCCAGGAAAGTGTTTGTCTACAATGCTACAGCAGAAATATTCCTTACACTTGTCTAAGTTTGTGTCTAAGTTTGGTCTTGTTAACATAAAGTTATAGTAGCAGCAGTAACGTTATGTCTACAGGCAGACCACAGGTACCTCGTGGTTGCTAAAAGTTATTTTGGTGACTTTTTTTTACATTACGTTAAAACTAGTATTTCAGTTGAACCAAGTCCTTATCTGCAGTGGTGCAGTTGATTTGAGTCAGTTATTTCTGTTGATGTTTTGGGTTAGATTCAAACGCTCCAAGGGTGGCATGATCGACACTGAACCCTGTGAAAGCTCAGACTTTGCCAGTTCTAAGCTGCGCCTGAAGCATTGTTGAGCAACTGCACTGAATGCATTTGCCTGCACAAGCAGACTTGCTGAGGCAAAGCCTGAGAGAGAAACTGATACTGTGATAGAGGAACACGCTCTAGCTGAATAATAGACTAGGTGAAAGGTTGCGTAGAATATGATCTGTTCAAAAAGAGGAAATCTTTGCTGTAGTCTGTTTTAACATTCCACATAACCTGGTCGGCCGCATTTGTGCAGGTGCCCATTCCTCAGTTCTCATAATGCAGCTTTGTCATTTGCTGCTTAACAATGCATGTCCATAACAGCTGTTATTCATTATGGAAACTCAATGGGATAGTAAAGCCTAGTTAGTCCTTCATTCGTTCTTCTTTATCCTACCTTGAAATATACAGTACAGTAGATTATTTCCAGAATTGCAGGACTTTAATTTTAAAAGCAATGTACAGCGCCCTCCAAAAGTATTGGAACAGTAAAGACAAAATTGCTCTGTTGGCTGTGGAGTCAAGACATTTACAAATATGGTTAAAAGATGAATATGAGACAAAACTACAGAATGTCACATTTTATTATTGGGTGATTCAACACACGTTTTACCAGCTAAGAAATTCAGCACTTTTAGAGTTTCATCTCCCTATCTGATGTGAACATAAGTACTGGAACAGTTGCCTCACAGGTCTTTCTAAGTGATCAGCTGTGTCCTGTTGCATTCATTCTTCAGATATTAAAAGCAGGGAATGTGTCGTATCAGTTATATCCATTACTTCTGCATTCTGAATCTTGCATTCGATGATGACACACACAAACCAGGATGAAGATGAGGGAGCTGACTTTGAGAGAAAAGCAAGCAATTTGGATGCTAAAAGAAAAAAGGAAGTCAATTAGAACTATAGCAAAAACAAAGGACATGGAGAAATCAAGAGTCTGGAAACCACCAGCGACACCAGCAACCAACAACTACCTGATCGGCTGAGAAAACAACAGTAGTTGATGACAGACAAATCATAAAACCTGTGAAAATGAACCCTAAAAGACGTGTCTGTAAAATCACCATCAACTTCCAGAAAGCTGGGGTGATGCTTTGACAATCTACTGTCCTCGGGAGACTTTGACACAGAATTACAGATGCTACACAGCAAGATGCAAACCTCTGACCAGCACCAAAAATAGAAAGGCAAGATTAGAGTTTGCAAAAAAGCACAAAGGTGAGCCAGAAGAGTTTTGGAACTGTGTTTATGGACCGATGAGACAAAGATGAACCTTTATCTAAGTGATGGGAAAGCAAAAATGTGGAGAAAAAAAGGGAACTGCAAAAGATCCCAAGCATACAGCCTCATCTGTAAAGCATGGTGGAGGTGGTGTCATGGCATGGGCGTGCATGGCTGTCTCTGGAACAGACCCTCTCAACTTTACTGATGACTTAATGTATGATGACAGTAGTAGAATGAATTTGTAAGGGTACAAAACCATCTTGTTTACCAATATTCAAGAAAATGCCACCAGATTCATTGGGAAGTGCTTCATATTGCATCAGGACAATGACCCAAAACACCCTGCCAGTTCAGTCAAGGAATTTATAAGGGCAAAGAAATGGAAAGTCTTAGATTGCCCAAGTCAATCTCCAGATTTAAATCCGATCGAACATGAATTTCACCAGCTGAAGAGGAGAGTAAAGGCAGAAACTCCCCAAAACAAGCAACAATTGGAACTGGCCGCATTAAAGGGTGGGAAAAGTATTTCAAAGGATGAGACCAAGAGTCTGGTGATGTCTATGGGTCACAGACTCACTGCTGTGATTGTGCGCAAGGGATCTGCAACTAAATAATAGCATTTAATCTTTTATATGTTCAACTGTCCCAATACTTATGCTCACATCAATGAGTGGGATGAACTCTAAAAGTGCTGTTCTTTTTATTTGGTACAACATGTATGTGTTGAAACGGCTAATAATAAAATGTGACATTCTGTAGTTTTGTCTCATATTCATCTTTTAATCATATTTGCAAATGTCTTGACTCCACAGCCAACAGAGCAATTTTGTCTTTACTGTTCCAATACTTTTGGAGGGCACTGTATTTCCATCAAACCTTCATGAGCATCTTGCTCGGGGTCCAGGTTTCTTCTCTCTATATAATGTTGAATATTTACCGGCAGACCTTTGACCTGTGTGTTGGGTGAGTGGGAGTGTAGATCATGGCCAAGGCTTTCCTCTGAAGACATCTGCATGCTCCCTTATCTGTTCTTGTTACACAATGTAATCTTTCTTTTTGCTTCTATTGGTGCGAACATCAACTTCTTCATCAAAAAGGTCTTTGTTCCAAATGAGAACAACTCAGCCATTTAATCTTATCTGAACACTGCTTCTCACTCTGACTATCTGCAGCTGAACTATGTTGTCACAACAAGCCGAGCTCAAATCCTTGACAAAGCCCTTGTCTGAGCACTTAGAAATACGGCACTTTCATCAGGCTTAAATGGAGCAGGAGCGCTGCCGTATTTTATGCATTAAGGATGGCTGAGAGGACAGTGGAATTTAAATGCCATAAAAATGAAAAAGAAGTTTTGGAGATCATCAGTCATTCAGTACAATACTGATGGCTGGAGATATTGGGGCTTATGAGCAGATAAATGACCTAATAAATTATAAAACAGACATAAACCTCCACAACAGGATGTCATCATAGATTTACAATTCAAATCTGTGAAATCAAGCAAATCCGTGCGCTGGTTAAACCGGTTTTCAGCTTAGTCCACAAATCCAGGAAAAGTACTTAACTGTATTTATACTGTAACATATTACTTTTTACTATCACTTTTAATAGACAGAATTTTGAAATACTTAATTCTGATTGCTCATTTGCAGCATTTTGTGGCCTATTTATGTGTAATGATGATAAGGTGTGTTTGTATTTAACTGTAGTAGTAAAAAATAGAGCCATCCAATAAGCATGAGAAAATAGACTCAGAGAGTCATTATTGCAAAATAAATTCTTTTAGGATGATAAATGTCCCGTCTGCTTCACATCTGGGTCATGTTCATCCTGTCTGTTTTATTTTGCAATTATGTATATTTCATGTATGTATTTGAAAAAGAATATTTGATTTCTTTTGTTTTTAGTGTATATTTCATGCTAAGCAGTTCTAAATCTTTCAACAAAATACAGCATAAAAGGCAGTCTGAGTAAACAATATAATTTTTTGAAGAAATCACCCATGTAAAAAACTAATTGACCCCTTAAAATTAAATTCTGCTTGTGCCACCTTTAGCAGCAATATCTACAACCAAATGTTACCGATAATTGGAGATCAGTGCCACCACTTCTCTTTGCATTAGTTCAGAACTGTTTTATTTCAGCCACAGTGGAGGGTTTGAGCATAAACTGCCCGCTTAAAATCCTGTCACAGCATTTCAATTGGGTTCAAGTCACGACTTTGACAAGGCCACTCTGAAAATATAATCTAGTTTGGTCCTTGGGTCTTTTGTAACTTCCTGGATGAATCGTCGATGTACTCTTGGAGGAATTTCACAAGGCTGGACACTTCTGGGAAGGTTTGCTACAGTGCTGAGTTTTTTCCATTTGGAGATATCGGCTCTCACTGTGGCTCTTTGGAGTCTGAGAGCCTCTGAAATAGCTTTGTAACCCTTCAAAGACTAATGTAATCACGTTCTTCCTCATCATTTCTGGAAAAAGCTGTTGAAAAAGTTTGAAGTGTTGAATTAACTGAACGGTATTTAGGCCCCTTTATGAATGCAGTTCCATAGAATTAGGAACTACAGGGGCAAATAAATATTTATACAAGTACAGCTGGAATGGGCCCTTTTTATAGACTGTGATGATATATTTTAAATGTCATTAGCACCGTAAATCCTGTCTTTCATTAAAAATATGTACATTTATAACACTGTACTTTGTATTATATTACCTTTGCATCAGATTATAAAAAAAGAGTGAATGTTGTGTGAGGGTGTTTCTAATTCAGTGGCTGTGGAAGTGACGGTAAATCTGACATACTAACAGATGTTATCAATCTCTCTCTTTTTTTTCCCTCTTTTTGAAAGTTTTGAAAACACTATTGTGGACTTTTCTTTTGCCATTAGAGCAAATGGCAATGCAAACATATATATTTCATGTAACCTCCTGTTCACTGCTTTAGAAGTTAACTATGATGACTTACCTAACTATGACGACTTCCACTTCTGAGAAACCCGTAAATGTGAAAAGGACCAATTGCACTCTTAAAATCAAAAGGTGCTTCGCGATGCCATAGAAGAACCTTTTTGTCTAAATGGTTCCATAAAGAACCTTTAACATCTGAAGAACGATTCTGTTTCACAAAAGGTTCTTTGTGGCAAAAGAAGGTTCTTCAGATTATAAAAAGGCAAAAAAGAGATGGTTCTTTAAAGAACCTTTGACTGAAAGGTTCTTTGTGGAACCAAAAATGGTTCTTCTATGGCATCGCTGTGAAGAACCTTTTAAGCACCTTTATTTTTTATGAGTGTAGATAATCTTTTTTACTTTAATACATCAAATTATAATTTAAAACTGTATTTTGTTTACTCAGGTTGCCTTTATTTTATTTTGTGTTTTATATGAATATTAAAACTATTTAGTATGAAATATGCACAAAAAAGGGAGTATTCAGGATGGGGGCGAATACATTTTCACAGCGCTGTACTGTACCTGCATCAAATTCGAAGTAAAATTCTTTCCACATTCTGTCATTGTATTATTAATAGTTAGTAAGGTAGTTGTTAAGTTTAGGTATTGGGTAGGATTAGGGATGTAGAATAAGGTCATGTAGAATAAGGCATTAATATGTGCTCAATTACTACTAATAAATGGCTAATATTCTAGTAATATGCATGCTAATAAGCAACTAGTTAAGATACCCTAAAATAGTGTTACCCAATTTAGTTTAAGAACCACTTATACTTAAAACACATTAATAAAGCACATATTAATGTCTTATTCTACATGACTGTATTTTAGATCCTTTTATATTACCTCATACCTAAACTGAACAACTACCTTACTAACTATTAATAAGCAGAAAATTAGGAGTTTCTTGAGACAAAAGTTGTAGTTATTAATCGTGAGAACTGGTCCCCAAACTAAAGTGTGACCAAAATATGAAATATATCATTTGAATGAAACCAGCTAATTTACACGTTAACACATGAAGTACACAGCTAACACCTCAGAGTGACCTCATTCAGCTCTTATTTACAATGGAACTGAATGTGTAAATTTTCTGCCTTTAATATGTGATTTTCTGTATCACAGAGGACATCACAAACAGCATGTGCATCCAAACACATATGTGCATATTATTTCAGTCTCAGCAGTTTTCTGTCCAGAAACGTGTCTGGAACAGGTCATAATATTAGTGACCTTTTGGAAACAAATTTAAGTTATAGCAAATGGCCATAACAGGTATATGGTAATGTTTAGAGAGACTGAGACTGAGAAAGAGAGAGATGTGTTGTATGTCAGACTCAGCGGGTCTGCTGAGAGTTTGATTGTATTTCCTGGGCGTGCTGCGCTGGGCCTAGTCCTGTCCCCTCTCTTCCCAACCACGCGCCATCTGCCTTTCCCACTCCTCATGCTCCTCTCTCTCTCCTCCAGTATCTAAACAGTATTTCAACCCACCCACAAACCCTCCCCACCCTCGTGGCCTGCTTAGAACCGGGCCAGGCGATGACGATGTGACACGAGGAAAGGTTTTCTCCCCTCTAGCATTCTTCGTTCCCTGTTGGCGTGCGGTGCTCTTACGACAGAACAGGGTGGATAAAAACATGCCGCACAATAATGCCTCGAGTGAGAAAAGTTGCTGGCTTTGTGTGGTGAACTGATTAATACCCAGACTTGTTTTTGTAAGACTCTGAAAACATTGCTTGTGAAGTGCTGCTGAGATCTCAGTGACTCGGATGATGCATGCTTTTGAACTGCTCACATATATGACTATGAATATAATATATATATATATATATATATATATATATTTTTTTTTTTTGATCTCACAATTTAGACATTCTTTCTCAGAACTGTGAGTTTATATCTCACAATTCTGATATTATTTTTTGCAATTATGATTTTTACACCGTGGAATAAAACGTACAAGGTAATTGCAACTTTTTATCTCACAACTCACTTTTTTTTTCTTACTATTGACTTTTTAGACTTTATACTTTAGATTTTTTTTCTTGCAGTTATGAGTTTATATTTCACAATTCAGTCTGAATTGTTAGATATAAACTCATAATTGCAGGAAAAAGTCTTCTTCCATTCAGGATTCTTTGATGAATGGAAAGTTCAAAAGGACATCATTTATTTGAAAAATAAATCTTTTATAACATTATAAATGCATACTTACAGAATAAAAGTTTTAATTTCTTTATAAAAATCTTACTTTTTAATGGTTGTGTATGATAATAGATAACTTTTATTGTTTATATAAATACATTGCACAAATTTGACTTACTAACTATTGCGGAATTTGAAGTCACGATTGTATTGACATATTAAGTGATTAAATAATGACAAAATTCTCACATTTCACTATCTCTTTAACCTTTAAATGCAATATCTTCGGTTGCAGCAGGTGGGTAAAGTTTTATCCTCCAGTCTGACCCAGTGAACTTTACTTTATCTGAAATATTTGGCACGTCTGCTTGATCTGCTACAATCAAAACAACAATGCACACACACAGACTAGTCCAAAACAGACCTTATTCTTCAAAGGTGACTTTGATCCACTTTTTCATACCTGCAAGCAAAAGTCACACATATTTAACAATAAAGAGTTCCATCTATTTCCTCCACCGTCTGAAAAAAGGCCTGTTGAAAGAAAATTGCTCTCATCTTAGGAAAGAAGATGGAATGGCAGCATTCTTTTGAATAGAAGGTACTACAAGTGATTTACCTGTCTTGCCCAAACTCCAGTGCCTGTAACAACACATCGATGTCACAACCGGTCAGGTTTTACACTAGAAGAAAACTGCAAGCAGCTGAGCAATCGAAACAAAAACCTTTTATCGGAAGATACTCTTAAAAAGTTAACAATTACATGTGTAGTTGTGGTTTATCATGCACATTATGCCTTGTAGTCAGTTGTTGAAGAACTGAACCGACAGGAATTCTTTGTGCGCTTGGACAATGCAGTCTAAAGCCGTACATGAAATAACATTCAACCACGATTCAGATTAACATCTCTCTATTCAAATACCTGGTTTGTTAAATAATACAGGAGGATCATAGTTTTCCCCGTCATGTGAACATAATAAGCCAGTGATTTGCTCTGATGGGACCTTCATTATCTTACAGAAACAGGCAGTATGAGAATCTTCTGATTAGCATTGCAGAGTCAGACTGACATATGAGTGAACTCAAACTCATAGCTGTCCTGATCCCTCTCCCGCTGCCACTGTGATCTCAGTGTGAATTGTTATGCAGGCCACGAGCAGCTGTTCTCATTCTAATGATGCAGTTAATGCGTCCATGACAGGTCCAAGCGCTGTAAACATTAGTAGCAACTGTGCCGTTCATTGGCCAGCATTTCAGTCAGAGATCATTAAGAGTTGCCTAATCTCAACAATTTAAATGCCAGATGATTGGTAGTCTTAGTTAATGTAACCAACTGTGTATCGCATTCTTTGAGGAATGTAGACATGCACCAATGATTCGCAGTTCAAAATAATTTACTCATCATTAATGTCATTTCACATCTGACATTTTCTTTCTTCAATGAAATGGAAAAGGAGAGGTTTAGCACAAGGTTCATGCTGCTCTTTTCCATACAATTAAGTTAATGATGACCAGGGATTGTCAAGCTAAAATTGCAAAAACCACCATAAACCTTTTTAAATCTTATTTTGTGGTTTATGTAAGAGAGAAAAAAAAAACAGATTTGGAATTACATGAGGCAATGAGATCAATCAATGTTTGAATAAACCATCCATTTCAAGGAATAGTTGATTTCCCAAAAATGAAAATTTGCCAAAAATGTGCTCACCCTCAGGTCATCCAAGATGTAAATGAGTTTGTTTTTTCATTGGAACAGATTTGAAGAAATTTAGCATTCCATCACTTGCTCACCAATGGATCCTCTGCAGTGAATGGGTGCCGTCAGAATGAGAGTCCAAACAGCTGATAAAAACATCACAATTTTCCATAAGTAATCCACACCACTCCAGTCCATCAATTAATGTCTTGTGAAGTAAAAAGCTGTCTGTTTGTAAGAAAGAAATTCATCAAGATATTTTTAACTTGCTTCAGTTGCTTCCATGGCTAAAATACTATTCATCTATCCATAATATTTATTTCTCCAGTGAAAAGGTCTGAATCAGGAGAGAAATACGCACAGATCAAACACTGTTTACGAATGAAAACAGTCCAAAACAGCTCTAAACAAATATATTGTTTAATTTTAATGTGAGAGGACAATAGGGAATACTTTTTTTTTTTTTTAACTGGAGGAAGCATTATTACAGATTATATGGACTCATTGTTTTGGCCAGAAGCAATGTTAAAAAGTTAAAAACGTCTTGATGTATTTGTTCCTCACAAACATGCAGCTTTTCTCTTCACGAGATGAACTGATGGACTGGAGTGGTGTGGATTACTTGAGGATTATTGTGATGTTTTTATCAGCTGTTTGGACTCTCATTCTGACGGCACCCATTCACTGCAGAGGATCCATTGTGAGCAAGTGATGGAATACTACATTTCTATAAATTTGTTTTGATGAGAAACAAACTCATCTATATCTTGGATGGCCTGAGGGTGAGAACATTTTCAGTTCATTTTAATTTTTGGGTGAAATATTCTTTTAATCAAAATAAGACAATTATTAAAAGTAAATTATTTGATATTTCAAATACAAATATGTTTCATCATACCACTGTGGTATTTCTCCATGCTTGTTTTATGGCTGCTTTCATCAGGTGTTTTCAGGTAGCAAAGTAAAGCTGGGGCATCTGTCAGTGCACTGTAAACTCGTTAATCTGTTTCATTCTTTCTGCTTATCATGTTAGTAACCACATCATGCTCCTGAAACCATCACACTGAAATCCACATGGTAATCAATACTACCATGCAATATTCTGAACCATATGACTAAATAATGCTCACCTTGAGAGAAAGTCACAAACAGGGCTTTAGGTTTATACAAATGATCAGTAAAATCTGCAGGAGCTCTCAACATCTGAGAACATTCTGCCCTCAGCCTAACATGAAATATAGTTACGTGCAAATTCCCAGTTGCGATGCTTAACAAACTCTGATGACAAGCTTTGATCAGTGTATATTTACAATAAATAAAACAGTAATTGCCAAAATCTTAAAAAATGTATGATTGTTTTGGCACCATGAGAATATAATTACTATAGCCCTGGAGGAAATAGATAATTGTTGTGCAGCCTGTGCTCTTAAAACAAACTGGCCTTCCACATAAAAAACTCCCTATGCCGTTTACTTCAGTTCATCTAAACATGAAAAGTCTGCCATTAACACACAAACTTATCATATCGCTTCAGTAGGCTTGAAGTGTAATGCATGAGTTATATAGACCACATGTATGGTGTTTTTGTCTTTTTAAAGCTTTTTTGATTGCTATGAAAGGTTGTAGTTAATGGTTTGTTGATAGCATGAATTGGATTTTAAAATAAAGTGTGACTGAAGAAATTGACTAATAACTGCTTATTGTGACTGAACTGAACACACGGCTGTTGGCCTGTCCAGAAATGAAGACTGACCCCTTTCCCAGCAGTCATCAGCACTAAGAGTTTCCTGACAAGCCTGACAGCCATGTGGTCAGTGAGTGCAGGATACTGTTGACAGGGTGCAGAAATTCAGTCATTCATCTGCTCCTTTACTTTGACAGACAAACAACTAGGTCTGTCTGACAGCCAGTAAATATGAACAGTGGTTTATAGTACTTCCTCTCCACATTAGCCATGTCAGCTATTATTTGGTACACTGCAAAGACGAGTAGTTTATTTGTAGATTTGTAGTTTGTTTGTTTGTTTTTGAGTATTTCTATATTTTTACCAACTTAAAAAAGTTCTACCCTTTGTTTTAAATTGTTAAATTGCCAGCTTCATTTATTACAGCTGTTTGTCATTGAGAGGAAAGTAATTATCTGTTGACAACATCTGATGAACCCTCATTACATAGACACTAAAGAGACAAAAAGTATTTATGTAGTACATTAAAATACTGCGAGCAGTACTTGGTCCATGAAAAGGGAAAAAAAAAAAAAAAATATTCTAACTGATCATTTTGAGTACAGGGACAAATTCGTGACATACAAGCCAACTAGTTACTAAATGTAATGACAAAACACAACAATAACAATGCAATTAAAACTGGAAAATGATCAAACAGTGCAACCATATTAATTATTAATTCCCCAGTGGCTGCTGGGAAGAGTGCAGATGAGACTAAACAAAAATATATTATTTTTTAGGTCAGTTTGGGGCAGAAAAAAGACTTGTGTTTGTGGATGTATCATAAAAATCAGTGTACTGTATATCGTAATGGAAAAGTTAAAGATGTTAACTTCAAATTTGTAAGTTAACAAAATACTCATGCAAATATTTGTGTGTGTCTGCACTATTTAATTATCTTTTTCAGTTTATTAAAAATAAGTGCTTCTTGTTAGAGTTTGTATTATTGTTGTTGTTTGTGTTATGATTTACCTTTCTCAAAAAAAATAATAAAATAAAATAAAATATAAAATAAAAACATTTATTAAACTGATAACTGGGTGGTCTGCTATTCTTTTATATCATGTAGCTTTATATGTACATTAACATTATTAACAGTATTACTTGATGTTGGACATCAAAATAATATTAATTTGAAATTTGTAAATGTAAAATTCAAACTCAAACCAGTCCGTTCAGTTTAATTTATTTAAAAGTACTTTTAAACTATTTTTTAAAATTAATATTAGTGTAAAATTCCATCCATACATTCAAATGTACTTTAACATTATTGCATAAATATAGCCTACAAATAATCATGATC
The DNA here is from genome assembly GCA_039654775.1 of Spinibarbus caldwelli. NCBI lineage: Eukaryota > Metazoa > Chordata > Actinopteri > Cypriniformes > Cyprinidae > Spinibarbus > Spinibarbus caldwelli. Next base: position 5,046,409 of record CM077246.1, on the reverse strand, counting down.
AGATAATCAAGAATTAATTGTCTGCCAATAGCCATTAGAAAGAAATAAGAAATAATTAAGTATCTGCCAATATCCATTTATTTGCTTATTACTATGGGACTGTACAGCATCACTCCTTTTTAAAACTGACACCATGTCTGGAAAGACTGATGATGACTTAATGCAAATACTGACATCCTGAGTGAGTACAAAGACTTAATTAAAGTTTAGCGTTTTTTAAGGGAAGCTGAACACAACGACACACTCTGTTTCACTCCTTCACAGTCCTCTGACGGTTAATGTAAATTCAAGGCAAATGAAGACATGAAGAATCAGAGAAGCACACAAAGAGAAGGTCAACACATTATCTGAGAGGATGCAGATAAAACAGAGCTGTCACTCAAGTCTGTCAAACCCAGATGAAACTGCTTTTTCTGCTGACTGATAGTGAACGCTTCGCTCTGAGGCTGTGCCAAGAAGCGCTTTGTATCTTTTAGCTTGTGGATCCTAGGATTAAGGGGTTTGGTTTCCTTCCTTGCATTTTGTAAGCGATGATTGATCCATTATCAAGATATGGTGTGAAATCATGTCAGTCCACAAGCTCTCAAAAGACAGGATGTCACTAAATACTGATGTGAACATGCTTAATCCACTCATAAAACTGTCCAAATAAGCAGCATTGTGAAATGTAGATGCATGTGGCTTTCTCTCGTGCCCTTAGGGTTGCACATTTTTCATTTCATCCTCAAAATGCACTTCGGCGAAGTCCACCTGCTGCCGGTGGCCCAGTGCCCACCGTCTGTTGAGTCTTATTTGTGGGCCGTGCCTGCTCCATGTGCTCATCCTCTCTCGCTCCACGGCAGGTCTTGGCACAGAGAGTGGGGTCTGTTTACATCATCTCTGGCGGGTAGTTGGATGCAAAAGTGCTGTCGTACCTCAACGTACAGTTCTAAAGCCATTTTGGGTCTGTGACTGTGGAGAACTTTTAATTGAGGAATCTGCTAAAGAAATGCTGATCACCTTGCGTCTCAACATGATACGCATTGCACTATAGGTAGCCTGAGTGTGAACGGTGATCTCTGTTTATGTAACAGTTCAACAAAGACTATGTGCTTCAGGCTGTTAGCAGTAGCACTAGCACTAATAATAGGTAATTGCCTTCTGGTATTTGTTGGAGCGATTTCGTGTTTAGCTTTCGTGAGTTAATCAGCCACTAATTTTCTTAAGTCTGTTTCAGTATTTTGTCCACAGACTTCAAAAGCATTGAGGTGACTACATCTAGCAAAAAGCAGAGACTCTGTACTGTACTCAACAATATGAAACCTATGTGGTGTGTTTTTACTTTGAACGGGACTTTGTGTAAAACTTAGAGATCTACCTCACCCAAAGGCTAAAACAAACAAAAAGACCGACAGAGAGAGAGAGAGACAGGGTAAAAACGCCTCCAATCTGTGTGCCCGTCTGATGGTTGACGGGTGTTGGGCTGAGGGGAAGGGGGAGGGTTTCAGAGGGAGGGACAATGTCATCAGGATTGGGGAGGAGAAGATCAACCTAATTCCTCAGGGAATGAGGTGTTTCAACAGCCTTGCAACTCTTTAGTCTCGGGAACATGCTAAATTAGCTGGAATCGTCAACGCTGGCTTTTCTGGCAGTGTTTTAGTGTTCATTATGGATGAAAAGCGATTAGATTTATTTCCGCACTGGAATACTCTCATACCAAAGGTGTGAGGACTTTGGGAAAAGTTTTATGCATAGCAGCAGTCGAGGACCTCAGGTGAGTTCCTGAGATGTCAGGCATGCGGTGTAAGTTTGCTGAACTTCTTTGCTTCATTTCTGTTTGTGAATTTTAATCTACATCCAAAAGTGTGTTAGTGGTGCTTTGTGGGATTTTATAAATATTGTTATTTTGCTGTGGTAAGCATTTCTTTGGGCTTCAGGTAGGCTGTTACATGTGTTGCAATTAAGCAGATGAAACTCATGTGATCATACTTTATTTTAAGGTCAAGTTCTCACTATTAACTACAACTTTTGCCTCAATAAACTCCTCTAATTTTCAGTTTATTAATAGTTAGTAAGGTAGTTCTTAAGTTTAGGATTAAGGGATCTAAAATATGGTCATGCAGAATAAGGCATTAATATGTGCTTTATAAGTACTAATAAACAGTACTCTGTGTGTTTACAAAAAATAGTTATAAAAGCACATATTAATATTCTTTTTATATTATTATTGTTAATTCAAATGTTCGACTTGTCATCTAAAACACAAACAGAAGCGCTCCTCTATTCTAACACCTTTTGACTGGGGCCTAAGGTAATCTCAGTCAATATGAAAGGTTATTTCTTCCTAAATACACAGAGCAATTTCACATCTCATCCGTCAAGGCCTTTAATGTGGTGTGGTCGTTAGAGATTATATATTGAACATTGAGTTGATTACATATTGAACATTTTGTGGTACAAGGTGGACACCTTGACGATAACAAGAAGGTGGTCACCTTAAATGTCCAGGTCCAAGTAAACTGGGTTTAAGCCATTTGTCTAAACTATCCATTCTCTGAAGCCCTCCTAGCAATTTAGATAATTGCCTCCCTGTGGCACTAGATGTGGATGTGAGGAAATTTATGTGAGGTCCTCACGTAAGTATCCATAGACAGATGGGGAACCAGCTCACACACAAAAATGTTGTAAAGATTTTTGTGCAAGATTTTTTTTTTTAGGATTTAGGATTTAATCTTTAATCTCCAATAGAATACGACAGAAAGAAAACATGCATTCATTGCTTCGCTTTAAACAAAAGTAGCTGCATTTATCATAATCTAATTAGCACGCAGTTCAAAAACGTTTTTGGGAGGAAGTTCAATTCCACGTCATCCGTAATGCCTCAGCACCGCCGAACTAGCTGTTCTGTTAAAAATGACACATCTGTGGGCATGTTGATGCTTGGCTCTGGCCACAACTTTTGCAAACAATAAACCAACAGCAAGCGCTAGAGTAATCCTATAGTAATCCATGCACCACAAAGCATTGATCGTGCAGGGACAGAATTAAGAACTCCTGTGGAGTATGAAAAATTGCAGTATGTGCAATAGTTGAAGACTGCACTTTGTTGGCTTACTTGTAGTTACAGTAGTGCATGTTTTAAACACATGCTACAGTTTGCTTTGATGTGACTTTCCTGAGTGTTATTAGTGCATGCTGCATGTAAAGTTTGATTTAGTACCATTACAAGAGTGCAAGCATGCTGAACTGTTCACAGTATCCTTAAATGCCATTAAATCTAACAAAACTGGCAAAGTGAGAACTGATAGTGAAACCTGATCCGAGTGTGTGCCGCCTGGCTGAGCATGTGGCGGCAGGTAGCTGTGAGAGTGTAGGCTGGAGGGCAGCACACTGCACATCCTACTGCTAACAGACTCACCCTGAGGGATTTCACAACTCTTACCAGTTGGATTTCAGGATATTTCAAAAGAGTTAAGAAGTATTATTGCTGAAACCCACATAGAAACGCAAGTTTTATTTAAGTCTAACCAGTACGGGACAGATTAATTCTCTGTTACTACCTCTGTCCCATTGATGTGTTCTGAGAAATATGGCTCCATTTACCCCACCCCCATCTAGAGAGATTTATGTCGGTTAGAACTGTTATCATACATCTACATAAATATACAGGAGACTTACAGAGAATAATAGTTTAAATATGCGTAAATTAGTTCAGCTTGCTTTTAATTCTTTACAGTCTCCTTTTTTTTTTTTTTTTACCTGGTGTCACACACTGTATTGTAGTTAAATCAGGGTCATAACAATCCGTTTTTAGGGGTTAATGCAATACAATATTTGGCACCTCTCAAAGTACACTTTCAGTCAGTGTGCTAACTTTTAAGTAAAAACATCCGAAATATCTTAATATTTGAAATTCAAGCTAATTTAACTGACAAAAAGAAAAGAAATTAAACTAAACACTAAACTGAAATGCATTTTCATGGCTCCAAAGCAAAAATATATGGTCACACTTTATTTTAAGGTCCAATTCTTGCCATTAACAAACCATTAAATATGACTTTTGCCTCAAACTCCTAATTTTCTGCTTATTAATAGTTAGTAAGGTAGTTGTTAAGTTTAGGTATTGGGTAGGATAAAGGATGTAGAATATGTTTATGTAGAATATGTGCTTTATAAGTACTAATAAACAGCTAATATGTTAATAATAGGCATGCATAAGCAACTTGTTAATAGTGAGAATTGGTCCCTATACTAAAGTGTTACCATATTTGTTTAAGTGTTTAATAAAGACTAAATTGTAAGTTTATTTGAAACTAGGTGGGATATGAAACATTGGGTAAAATCTTGTAGTTAAAATTTGCTGTCGAACAAGAGGGTGAGGAAGGGAAGCTCAATGTCAGGCACCTCCAAAATAAATAATTTTGGTACCCGATTTGAATAGCATCCCAATGTAGTTTATAAGGTACAAAACCCATTTTCATATACTAGTTGTAGTTGACTTGTAGTTAAAGAAAAGTTTAAAGAGTTCTGGTGCTCTTCTCACGGTTAAACAATGTAATGTAGCTTGTCAAGGCATGTCAAAACGGGACAAAAAATACCTGACTATGGTCTTTCACTAGGTGAAACAGACAATGAGATGAATATGCGTGTGTGCGTTTTGCACCTTCTAGTTTCGGTATGTGGTTAGATAATGGTCATTGTAATATTACTTTGGCATATCAGCTTATGGTAAAACCATGTCGTGGTTTACCTGTCAGAAAAATAAAGGAGATTTAAAAATTTTTTTCCTTCTCTTCAGGTCTGCGGGTCCAGGTTGAGACAGTGAGAATGGCTTTCACAGACACAGCCATAATTTTCATTGTCATAGCAGTCCTAGGAACGCTAACCAGATGTCAGGGGAGCCTGGTTAAAGACAACTCTCTGCTGAGGTTCACCCATCATTTGTATAATGCCAGCATTTATGAGAACTCTGCCCCCAGGACCTATACGGAAAGCCCGGTCCGAATGGGCATCATACTATCTGATCCCTTCTGGGAGGTTAAGTACAAGATTGTCTCTGGCGATGACGATGGCCTTTTCAAAGTTGAGGAGGTAACCGTAGGAGATTTCTGCTTTCTGAGAATCAAAACCCGAAGCAGTTACTCAGCTGTGCTGAACAGAGAGGTACGAGACATTTACACTCTCACCGTCGATGCTACCGAAAGCACCTATGACAACCGAGCTAGAACAAAGGTATCGATCCAAGTGCTTGACACAAATGATCTGAAACCACTCTTCTACCCTGCCTCTTATCATGCGCTAATCAAAGAAGACACACCGATCAAGTCGAGTCTGGTGAGAGTGAGCGCAACGGATGCTGATATTGGCAGCAACGCAGAATTTTATTACTCATTCACTACTAGATCACACCCCTTTGCCGTTGATCCGTTCACAGGGACCGTTACACTTATCAAGATGCTTGACGCCAGTCAGAGAGACAGGTATGAGCTGACTGTGCTGGCAGAGGACAGGACAAAGAAAATCTCTGGTGTGCAGAAGTTTGGAAATGTAGCAACGGTTGTTGTGACCATACAAAACGTGACAGAAAACTTTACCCTCGTCACACCCACCAGTGCAGCGACTCCACAAACGGATGACGACAAAATAAGTGTGAACATAAAAACGGAACCCAAGGAGAAGGAGAAAGTGGCATCTTTGAGTATAGTTGAAGGGGATCCACTGAAGTGCTTTCAGATTATTCCATCGACGTTGCATGATGGTGGCTTTCAATTGGTCTCAACAAAATGGATTGATTGGTCACAAAACCCATTTGGACTAAACATTTCCCTGCAAGCCAAAGACAGAAGAAAGCCTCCTTTGCTAACGCCAATAAAAACTGTTCATATCCCTCCTCCTCCTCAAGTTAAACCTTTGGCATTCAAACAAGAACTCTTTTACATCACTCTCAGCGAATTTTCTCCACCGAAAAGTCATGTAGTTAGAGTATCTGTAGGTTTGAATTTCAAAAATATAACCTACAGCATCAAAGAAAACCCGGATAGCTATAAATTCAAAATCAGTGCCAAAACTGGTGTGATAATGACTTCTCAGACTCTTGACTTTGAAAAGCACTCTCACTACGAGTTTGATGTCACAGCAAATGATGGAGAAGCGTTTACCCGTGTCGTTGTGGATATAATTGATGAAAACGATAATGCCCCCAGGTTCACGTTGCCCTCGTACCAGGCTTCTCTGCCTGAAAACGTCCCGATCGGAACAAGCATCTTGGCTGTCTCTGCTATTGATGTGGACAAAGATAACAATGGTTTTGTAACATACTCTATAGCAAACACAAGTCCGGTTCCTTTCAATATAGACCCACTGACCGGTGTGATTTCGACCTCCCAGGAGTTTGATTATGAGCTCATGAAGAGATGGTACCACCTGAGAATCTGGGCCTCTGATAGCGGAAGCCCGTTTAACAGAGTAAGCGAATGCTCAGCAACCATCACCATGACCAACGTCAACGACAATGTTCCAGTGTTTGAGCGGGTGGAATGCAATGCCTCCATACCCCGAGACTTTGCTGTGGGTGAGAGTATTGCAGAGATGTCAGCGCTTGATCTGGATGAGCTGCAGCAGATCATATACAGGATAGAGTCTGGGAATGATGATGGACTGTTTACAATTAACCCTGTTTCTGGCTCCATTAAACTTGCTAGAGTAATTCCCTCAAAGTACGAAAGCACAGAGAATTTATTTATACTTAAAATAACAGCAACAGATGGCAAATATAGTGCCGACCCCAACACCGTGACTGTGCGTATCACAAGCAAGGGCGAAGTCCCCACCACACATTGCGAGGAGACCGGAATTACAAGGCAGTTGACAGAGAAGCTTATTGAGTCATTTAAGCCGTCTCTCAACGCCAAAGAGGAAGAGTACATCTCAGATGTTCATATAATTAACCAGCACTCTCCAAAGTTTATCGCAGGCACACCAAGCTCGATCGACATCAGGGAAGACTTTGCTCTCAATAGATCTGTGTTGCAGTTTAATGCCACTGACAATGACTCTGGCTTTAACGGAAAGCTTGTCTATGCAATTTCCAGTGGAAATGAGGATGGATGTTTTACTATTGACATGAACACAGGTGAACTGCAGATAATCAGTGCTTTGGATAGAGAGCAAAAAGAGTTTTACATTCTCAACATAACAGTGTATGACCTGGGATCTCCACAAACCTCTACATGGAAGCTTCTTGCTGTTAACGTTCTTGATGCAAATGATAATCCTCCATTATTTTCTCAGCCAAGATTTGTTGTGAACATCCCAGAAAACACAGAGGTCGACAAAAGCATATTCAAAGTCAATGCAGTCGATTTTGACTCTGAAGACAATGGAGCATTTAAATTTTCATTGCTAACCTTCACCGATTTGTTCAAGATTGATGAAGTCACAGGGGTGGTGAAAGTAACTGGGCCTTTAGACAGAGAGACCTTTAGTAGATACGACCTAACAATTGAGGCCAGAGATCAAGCCAAACTGGACCCACAGCTTTTCTCATTTACAGATCTGGTGGTTGTACTAGAGGACATCAATGACAATCCTCCAAAGTTTGTACCTACAATCTACAGGATCAAAGTTCCTGAGGACGTTCCTCCAGGCACAGTGCTGTTATGGGTCGAAAGCTTTGATTTAGATCTGGAGAGCGGAGGTCTCATAAGCTACAACCTGAAGAACAGCGAAGCAGGGACGTTTTTCCTGGATACATCCACAGGGTGCTTGACTCTGGAGCGTGAACTGGACTTTGAGAAGCAGCAGTCATATAATCTAACTGTTCGAGCTGTAGACCACGGAAAGCCCCGGTCTTTATCATCTTCATGTTTCATTGAGGTTGAAGTGTTAGATGTAAACGAAAACCTGAACCGGCCCCTCTTTACCCAGTTTGTGCATAATGCAGCAGTTACGGAGGATGCTACAGTAGGAACCTCAGTATTGACACTAACCGCTGTAGATAACGACCTGGGAGGAGATGGTGTAGTCAGATATTACATCCATGATGGCTCAGGGCTTGGCGTCTTCACAATTGATGAAGAAACAGGTATGATTGTGAATACAACACATCTCACATGCTTTACCTAGATAGAAAAATACCTCATGGATATTGCTGACCTTTTCTATCACAGCACCTGCCTTAAGCATGTTGGGTCAACACTGCATGTTTAAACATTTACAGATCAGTCATTAGGCATACCAAACATATGTAAAGACAAAATGATACATGGTTTTCTCCTGCACGTTGAAAGATTTTAGGCATTTGACATTAACATTTGTTACATTACATAAACTATTATTCTTTGACTACATAATTATTGGGTTGAGTTTTGCAGTTCTTGTGCACATTGTATGATGAAGTGATTTTAGAATTAAAGGACAAAAAAACAAATGTTGATACTTGTTATGAATGTTTGATAATACTTTAGATTAGGGAACACGTGCACTTTTTCCTAAGAGTTTCCATCAATGAACTCCTAATTTCCTGCTTATTAATATTTAGTAAGGTAGTTGTTTAAGGTATAGTTCACCCAAAAATTAAAATTATGTCATTAATTACTCACCCTCATGTCGTTTCAAACCCGTAAGACCTTTGTTCATCTTCAGAACACAAATTAAGATATTTTTAATGAAATCCAAGAGCTTTCTGACCCTCCATAGACAGCAACGCAACTACCATGTTCAGGGCCCAGAAAGGTTCAGTTGTAAGGACGTCGTTACATGTCAGTTGCGTTGCTGTCTATGGAGGGTCAGAAAGCTCTCGGATTTCATCAAAAATATTTTAATTTGTGTTCCGAAGATGAACGAAGGTCTTATGGGTTTAGGTCGACATAAGGGTGAGTAATTAATGACAGAATTTTCATTTTTGGGTGAACTATCCCTTCAAGTTTAGGTACGGGGTAGGGTAAAGGGATCTAAAATATGGTCATGCAGGATAAGGCATTAATGTGTGCTTTATAAGTACTAATAAACAGCTGATATGCTAGTAATATGCATGCTAATAAGCAACTAGTTAATAGTGAGAATTGGTCCTTAAAATAATGTAAAACCGAATGTTTAACATTATATGAAGACAAGCACACAGTTATTGTTAAATGTGCAGTATATTGCTGTTGCTATTGGTTAGTAATTCAAGACAATTACATTTTGCAGGTGTTATTCGGACTGCAGGACTTCTGGATCGTGAAGCCGTGGCACATTATTGGCTGACAGTTTATGCAAAAGATCTGGGCACTGTACCACTGGTATCCTGGACCGAGGTCTACATTGAAGTTTGGGATATTAATGACAATCCCCCTGAGCTGTCCCAGCCTGTCTACTTTGGCTCAGTGCAAGAGAATTTGCCAAAGGACAAATCTGTGCTAAAAGTATCTGCCACAGACATGGACAAGTCCTCTGAGGGGAAGCTCGCATTCCACATCCTAGATTCTCAACGCGTATATTTCACCATAGACGCAAAAACAGGTAAACTCTATACTTCAAATGGTCCATCAGAAAGTACTTCAGTTCTGGCTTTTTATGAGAATGATGAAACGGCACAAGTTGGTGATTCATGTCATGCAATCTTTGATGGATTGATAAAACGTGTCTAAGCACATGTTTTTTATAAGGGTGGTATGCTTTGTGAAGGGCAAAATGAATAGGACCTTTAATTACTGTGAAAACTATGATCAGTGTGTATCATTTTATGTCAAGGGTGAGGACAGTTGTTAAGCAGGCCCACAGAGTCACACAAACCGCAACACCTCTGACCCTTTTTGCAGCTCAACCTAGCCTTTGAACACTAGTTCTGAAGATTAGAACTGCATTAACCAGCGTTGCAAGCTCGCACTTGTCTTTGCTAAGTCCTGTCCCTTTGTTGTTTAATATGCCCCACCCTGAGATAATAGTCAAGGATTACAAAGAAGACAGGGGGTTGGGTTGTTTTATATGAAGGATCTACCACACTGAAATGTTCATTTGTAGATGTTTAAAAAATGTAGATGTTTGCATTTCCATTGTTAAATTGCTGGCGGGTTTGGCTGGAAGCTTGAGGCGAAAAGTTCTGTCAAAAACCCAACCGGTGTGAAGCATTACTTTTAAAAGAGATCTCTATGAATATTGTATGCATGCACTGTATAGTCCAGGAGGATCAAGGAGAACGCTAAATGAATATAAAAATCTAATATAATCAATGCTACATCTCAAGAGCCAGCAGAGACAGCAACAAATCACACTTCAGTGCGGTTTAGCCTGCTTCCCTCAGGGCTAAAGGGACTAGAGTTTTATTGGCTCTCCATGTCAGTACAGGATGGACTGAGATGACTAATCACTAGAATGAACACTGTGACTAAGCTAACCGCCTTAACAGCTTAGCACCACTAAACCATAGCATTTATCGAATATATGAACACTTTTTAGTGAGTGAGTAGGCAAGCCAAATATTTCTTGTGTGGGTTGGGAACAGAGTTTACATTATCAAAAGCCAAATGCTCTAAGGGAGATTAAGACACAAGAATCGAGTCAAAAAGGGATGCTTTGTAATATTTTTTTGCATGCTGAAAGTACTAAAGACGTTTTTAATCCATGCATTTGCCTATTGTCCCATGTACGATAGAGCGATCTTTCCACAGGTGGGCATTAATGCCAAAACCACACTTTCAGGATTGCCTGCCTAAATACAGGCTGTCATAAAAGCCCAGCAGGGTTTGTTTTGAGTGCTGCACAAGTTGATAGACACTGTGGGCCCCTGCCAGCCCTCGTCTACTGAAACGACACTCTTAAGTCTTTATTGCAGTGGTGATAAACCACTGTCACTGGTGCATTTTGTCCGCCCTTAGCCTGAAATCAGCTGTTGAGCCATGGAGCACACTTATCCAAGCCCCTAACACCCAGTTGTAAAAAGGTGTCTGAAAACCTCTTGTACTAATTCACAACACTTCAGTGGCTCTTAAGCCGTGGCTCATTTTCTGTCAGTTTCTTGGCAACTGGGAAGACTGGTCTTTTGGTCTATGTAAGCGATGGCTAAATCCTCACTGACACGGATGTGAATAATAACCGTTGTTCCCACGGCTTGTATACCACAGGTTGACCTAGTATAAACAGTGGAACAAAATAAATAAAGCTTGAAAAACAAAGCTGTGGGAAGGGAAAGTAAAATGGGCAGCCTGGGGTGAACGAACAGGTGTGCCATCCATCTGAATCTGGTGGCATTGATCAGCCTGTCTGTTCTTCCTCTGTGTTTGTTTAGGTGTGATCAGCACCCTTGCTCCCCTGGACCGGGAACAAAAAGCAGAGCATATCATTGAGGTTGGTTCACTTGCTTCCTTCTGTTTGCTAGGTCATGAACCTCAGGCCTGAGCCTTTCTCTGGCTGATTGCTGAGAACAGGTTGCTGTTTGTGTTTCCACTGTGTTGTTATGTATTATAGTCTTAAAGGGATAGTTGTAAGTTACAAAGAAGAAATATTGGAGAATATTCAGGTTCGTCTTTGCTATACAACAATTCACAGTGTCCATAAGCTCCAAATGGACAAAAAAGCATGATAAAGCCAAGCTGAGTGCTGAACAGACAGAAATGTAAAATGATTCACTCATAATCATTTCCTCTAGTGTGCTGTTAACTTCAGTTCCATTGTGACCGAATCATTGAGTCAGTGTTGAATCAGAGAACCAGATCTGTACAATTTGTGAACGAATCACTCTTTTGAGCCGTTTTTTCAAACTGGTTGATCTGGTTCACTAATCAAACATGATCAGTTTGAATCATTTGATGTGGCACTGTTGTTGTGTGGTAAAGACATACACGAAGATTCACTTGAAATTAGTCCTATAAAAAGTAACAGCATTTCATTTTGGGTGAAGTACATGAATCATATTTGTAGTGTGGTTAATAATTGGTAATAATAAAAGGGGTGATTTTGAAAACATTTTTGATCACCCATAAAAAAATTACATTAGATTTTTGATAAAAAATTGCTGAAAATTCACATTTGAATCACATAGTGAGTAAAGTTCATTTTAAAACAGTTACAGTCACATACATTATTTATAAAGAGTTGTTTAAATGTGCTGCCTCAAAGAAATGTTGAGGGAAAGTAAAATGGAAATGAATTCTGTGGATATGGATACAGTTAATTCTAATATAAAGAATATTGCAGTTGTAATATTTTATATTTAGACTGTTTTATTATTCATTATTAAATATCTCTGTTTTTAATATTTATTTAATGTTGGAAACATTTTATTTTACGGTGTCCATGTTACACGTTACATGTATTTACTATTATAAAACCACAGATTATGCATACCGTAATTACATTAATTACATGCATAATTTATGCATATAATTAATGTAATTGCATATAATTAATGATTATGCATAATTACAAGGACATCTTAAAATAAAGTGTAACCTTTATGTTTAAGTAAAATTTGGATTAGTGAACCTAAGAGCCAGTTTTATTAGTTTGTCTTGTTTGAATAATTACTGTGTCACACAGTGTTACATAAAAATATTTCAAGATTTTTTTAAATTTCATAATGCATGCAACAGAGAGTTAAATACTCTGTGGAACAGCTGTTTATTTAAATACAGATGCGTTTTTGATTTGTGCACACGATGTTCATGATGTTTCCCTCTCCTGCCGTTGTTTAGGTCATGGTATCAGATGAAGGGGCCCCTCCATTAAGCTCGACTGCAACCGTAGTCATTGAAGTCCTGGATGAGAATGATAACAGCCCTCAGTTCAGCCATAAGCTTTTCCAGGTAAAACTCCCTGAGTGGCAGAGCATGGCTGGGCCTCAGGAGATCTACAGGATGGTGGCCCGTGATGACGATGTGGGGCCCAACGGCATGATCAAGTACAGTCTGGAAGACAGCAGTGAGGATCGGTTTGATATTCATCCAGAGAACGGGGTGGTGACAGCTAAAGGAGAGTTTGTTCGGGGCAACTACAGTATTCTGACGGTACGGATACAAATTAGGGCTGTGGGTTTTTAGGTTGACAGGGATTCAGTGTGACTCACGCTGTTTTGATTTGGTTTGGAACAACCATTTGAATCAGTATTTTTTTAAAATGCATTTATACAGTTCTTTCCACTAAGTTATTAGTCAAGAAATATTTCAGTTGTGTCATAATGTTGTTTACTCATTACTCATGTCACAGTACTATCACAGCTTTTCGGGGAAATCACACATGAGCTAAGCTCACATGAGCTCACATTGATAAGCTATTTTTGCACTACACTCTTTATATCTGCACAGTTTTCGTTTTGTTAAGCTCTTTTTGCACTACACTCATATCTGCACAGTTTTGTTTTGTTTAGTTTTGTTTATTTAACCGATTTGCATTTCATCTGCCATGTGCCTTATGCCACTTAACCAAACTCTTTTCTACAATGTCCTTATTTGTATATTTGTATAGTTTGTTTTTATATTTTAAACTGTATTTATTTGCATTCTACGTCTACTGTTAGTGTTTTGTTAACTGTATGCACCATGGGTCTGAGAGTCACGCAATTTCAATTCTCTGTATGTATGTGCTGTACATGTGGCAGAATTGACAATAAAGCAGACTTTGACTTTGACTTTGACTTTGACATGAGGTGTAATTTTTTGTAGTAAGAAGTACACTACAAGTCAAAAGTTAAGATTAAATTTTATTTTTTTTTTTTTTAAATTAAGATTTTTTTGTAAGTATCTGTTGCTCACAAAGACTGCATTTATTTGATCATAAGTACAGTGAAACTGTAATATTGTGAACTATCTACAATTTAAAGGAACTGTTTTCTATTTGAATATTTTTAAAACGTAATTTATTATTGTGATGACAGCTAAATTTTCAGCAATTTTTTGAATTTTTATGGAATATTTTGTGATATTTGTTGGTAAAAAAAATTCTTTATGCTTAATGAATGTTTTAGAGAAATCAACGACTTGATTTCAGGATATATTGCTTAAAAATACTGCAGATTCATATGCATCTTTCTTGAAATATGACTTTTGAATTATGAAAGCTGAATTTTCAGCATCATACTCTAGTCTTCAGTGTCACACGATCCTTCATAAATCATTCTAATAGGCTGATTTGCTGCTCAAGAATTTATTTCTTATTTCTTATTAGCAAAGTTTTGTGGAAACCATGATACAGAATATTTTCTGGAAGATTATGTGACACTGAAGACTATAATAATGATGCTGAAAATTCAGCTTTACCATCACAGGAATAAATAACATTTTAAAATATATTCACATAGAAAACAGTTATTTTATATTGTAATAATATTTCACAATTCTATTGTGGTTAATGTATTTTTTTAATAAAATAAAAATATTTAAAAATCATAATTATTAAAAAAAAAAAAAAAAAAAAATTGACCAGTAGTGCAAATGATCCACAATTCAATAGTCTTATTTCAAGAATGATGTATATGAATCTGCAGTATTTTTAAGCAATACAAGTCTTTACATTCTACACACATAAACAAAATTTATGGCAACAAATATCACATGATATATGCTATATGTTTTTCACCTTTTGTTTTCTCCTTCCCTATCATAGATTCAAGCAACAGACCAAGGCAACCCTCCAAGAATGTCTAAGACCCGTCTGCATGTTGAATGGCTGCCCAAACCTGAGCCCAGCTCCGATGTGCTGGCTTTTGATGAGCCCCCCTTTAACTATGTAGTGATGGAGACAGATCCTGTCACTGACATGGTGGGAATCATCCGAACGGAGATCCCGCAGAACCTTCTCTTGTTTGACATTATTGGTAAGCACCTCTCTATCACTTATCAAACTTAACTGTATTAGAGTCAAACAATAAGTATGTTGGGTATCATGGCACAGTACAGCATGTAGGGGGTCTGGTGTCACTGTGATGAGATCTGTGCCAGGAGGCTGATCTTAGCAGTGACACATTTCTTCAGATGACAAGCCAGAGCACCAGAGGGGCTGCCTTCCTCACAGCTCTGCCATCAGTCTCTCTGTAGCCGTGCAAGCAGCACATATTCGCCTGCGGTTAAGGGCTGAACCTGACCTTCGCTCTGCTCCCGCATTCTTACCTTCAGCCCTGCAGACTCACTCCGAGAGAAATGAGCTTCAGTGGAAATAAATCACAAGCATTTGTAGTAGGGAGGGAAAACGAATCGCATGGAAGAGAATTCACCTGTTGGGTACAGATCTTGTTTTATCTCAGCGTGGTTCTGATATGAAGACAGCAAGGCCCGCATTAATTTACATTCGTTATCTTACTCTTAGATACGAACACATTATATTTTAACCAGAAGACTGTGGTCATTCTGATGAAAAATACTCTTTGATACGAGACCCAGAGTCATACATTTCAGATAACTTACACATAGCTCTGAATTTGTCATGCATAATTTTGTGATTTATTAATGTCAGGTCATATACATGTGGTTTTACTTTGTGTTTTAAATTATGATTTTTAATTTGATTCTGTACTTGATAAATGAAACTAGACAGTTAGAAGTAATGTGATTACCTAAATTTATAATTAAAAGTGCTAGTCTGTAAACCCTGCACCTATTTAATTAGGAAGAAAACCAATGACAAAAATATGCAGATATTGTAATAAGTTATGGATTATTACTGTGCATGCCTGAATTAACAGTGCATAGTTGGTTTGTTCATTAAAGCATTAAATATTCTATAATGGTTTTATGATGGACTTCAAAGTATTCATTTATATTAAAAGCAATAATTTACATAAACAGCAGAAAGAATATTCATATTTGATGAGAATATAAGATTTTAGAGAATATAAGGTCTGAATCTTAGTGCAGTGTTGGTTAGAAGTTGAATGATTGCATCTCTAGTGTGTTTAACTTTAACCCTAACCCTGACTTTTCATCATTTAGTTTGAAGACTTTGTTTCACTGTAGCAGCCAATGAGAAGCCAAATATGTATTAATTAAAAAAGATCATGGATGGATGGCACAGCATTTGTTCAGAACATATCTCAAAACCTCCATCAAGGCCAGTATTAGATATGGTTGATCTTCAGCAAAGAGATAGATCCATTTGAAGACCGCTTTGTAAAGTTTAGAAATAAAAATAGTGAATAGGCACCTGAAAATATAGTTATTAAATCAGGACCAGAAAGCCTTCAATAGGTAGAATTTTTAATAAACACCATCTGTTAAAGTAAGCATGAATTTACCCCCACTGAGTAAGACGTCTGGTCTTTTTATGCATGTGCCAAATATTTTCCCTTAAACAATAGTGCTGATCTTATGAATAGCGTCACAGGAGTGCCCTTGTTTTCTGTCATTATTGTACCAGGATGGGTATAAACAAAGTCTCAAATGTGGGTGTTAGAGAAAAATTGTGTGATTTTCTAACGCAGCAGATTTTACATTGGACACTGAGTGTTGCCCTAAAACAGAACCAAAGAACAGTACAAAAGTAAACAATTCTCTTAAAATCAAACATTATAATGCACTAATCTTCATTATATTAATATAATATTGAATTAGAATATGAATTAATATTAATATGAGCAGTCAGTAATGCAAAAAGCATGTATATAAACCGAAATGAAGCTACGTGGTTATATAAATTTATAATTAAAAGTACTACTCTGTATACAAACATTGTAATGAGTTGTTATTTTTATGGATTTTTGTAATTGTGTAATATTGAAATGCATACATTTAAATAATATTACTGGAATATTAAATTAAAACATATAAACAATGATTAATAGACCAACTAGAGAAGCAACAAATTGAATATGCACCATAAAGTTTGATTGGATACATGCCCTTTGAGTATAATACATGGGAAGTGGTTTTTTTTTTTTTCCTTTTAAAGTTGACAAGCCTTTTTTGTGGTTGCATTTATGTGGTTAGTTCAGAACAAACCTCAGACCGATGGGTTGAGAACCACTGATCTAACCAGTAGCTGATGTTATACATTAGGTGGTGATGAAGAGCAGGACTTCTACATTGAGAAGAACACAGGGAGCATTGTGAAAGCTAGACGTCTGGATGCAGGCAGAAAATCTCATTACAACTTAACAGTCAGAGTCACAGATGGATTTCAGGCCATAACTACTCAGGTATGAGCACACATGCCAAATCCATCACACAATGAATGCAGAGTCAATAAATTCGTAGCATGCAAATAGAATGCAAGATGAAAGATTTGCCATTGTTATCTGTTTAGCATTTTAATATGTCTCACTTTAAGCCAATGGACAGCTGAGAGTGTAGTGGTTTGTCTTTTTTCTCTAAGGCCTACATTCAAGTAGTGGATATAAATGAGCATCGGCCTATGTTCTCGAAGAGCCTCTATGAGGTGAGAGTGCCAGAGGACACATCTCCATGGAAGGAGATCCTTCACATCAGTGCCCACGATGCAGATGCCAACAGTGGACTCTTTTACTCCATCCACAGCAGCCTTAACCCAGACAGCCTCAAGTACTTTCACCTGGACCAAAGGAGCGGTGTGCTTGTCATGAAAGAAGAGCTAGACTACGAGACCATCTCCACTCATACTCTGATTATGATGGTAAAGAGATACTTGACTTGACTCATCTAGACTCTCATCTCAAGGTCGTAAATAGTAGCCAGTGCAATCTGTAACAATTACAGACAAACTTTGATTAAATGGGCATGAAAACATTTGGTTATTTTTCCAGTTGAATGATATTGGAATTAATTTAATCATCTCGAGTCACTCACATAATGATATAGATGGGGTCAGAGCACATGAACGACCATAAATCCACATTCCCGAAACATTCCTCATACCTCAATTAAGCACCTAAAAGAGAAAAAAAAAAAATCATCAGTGGTCAAAAGTTATCTTCCTGACCCTTGCTCCACACACACATTAACCTGTGTACTTTCTCATTCCAGGTACGAGATGAAAAGATCCCAATAAAAAAGAACTTTGCGAAGGTTGTTGTGCATGTAGAAGACTGTAATGACCACAACCCATCTTTTCTGAGTACTCATTATGAGGGCACCATAAGTAATCTGGCACTCACTGGCATGGAAGTGCTACGAGTCAAAGCCTTGGACAAGGATACAGGGAGCAATGCGGAGATTGTTTATTCCTTTCACTCTGGTAAGACATTTGCCCGGAGAACTATGTTACCTTTGCTTTTTAACAACTTTTGCGTTCATGGAAAGCACAGATACAAGTCTTGCCTTAATACTTAATTTTAATGTGGCATTTATAAATATTCTTGGGTGGCAATTAAAAAATGATAATCATGTTTAATCTGTTTTTGACATTTAACACAAAATAAAGTAAACTATCTCTTTTTTTTTTTTTTTGTCCAGGTGGGAATATAGATGGTGCTTTTGAAATCGATCAGGAGACAGGAAGCATTCGTGTGTCTGATGCATTAGACAAACTTCCACAGGAGCAGTATCACCTCACAGTAAAAGCCACAGATCAGGGCTTTCCCCAGCGCAGTGCCCTTTGCCCCGTTACCATCACCGTAAAGCTGTCGGAATTCACACCACCCATGTTCTCCTCTGGAGAATACATCACTGAGATAAGTGAGGCTGTGCCTCCTGGCTCCCCTGCACTGTCTGTTTCTGCCAGCTGCCCGTCTTCAGTGTTGTACAGGATCAATGATGGCGACCCCAATGGGACGTTCCACATCAACATAAACTCTGGACTCTTGTCTGTACGAAAGGCACTCGATTTTGAGCAACACCCTTCCTACCGTCTGACAGTAAGAGCTACAAATACAGCAGGAATCTCATCTGATGCAGTGGTTTACATTTATGTGATAGATGAAAATGACAACGCCCCTGTTTTCCATCAGGACACTTATTATGGGCAAATTAGTGAGTCTGTGCCCATCAACAGCATGGTAACTGGGGAGAACAACACACCATTAGTGATTAAGGCATCAGATGCGGACAAAGACACAAACGCTCTTCTGGTCTTCCAAATCCTTGAGCCTGCTGCTCAGAAAGTGTTTAAAATAGACCCAAGCATGGGTACCATCTCCTTAATGACTACAGTTGACTTTGAGGCAACACCTGAATTTTTCTTCAAAGTTCAGGTGTGGGATTCTGGTGAGCCATCGCTAAGTGCTTCCAAGCCATGCAGAGTAAACATTCGTGTCCTGGACATTAATGATTGTCCTCCCAAATTTGCTTTACCTGTATATGAAACTTCCCTCACCTTACCGGTTTTTGAAGACATGGATGTGATCCAAGTAACAGCTCATGATGCAGATTCAGCAGTCGCCTACATGATTTCAGAGAGTACTAGTAAAAATGCTTTTAAAATAGACCAGTCCACTGGAATCATCTCAGTGAATGATTCGTCTGAACTAGAGTCTCATAATGAGTTAAAGATCACAGCCTCAGATGGGTTATATAAAGACACTACCCTAGTGAGATTCAATATCACCAATGCAACAAAGACTAGTCTGAAGTTCGAGGACAGGATGCATGTAGCCACTGTACTTGAGAACAGTACATCTATTAAAATTTTAGCCGTTCTGAGAGCAACAGGTAGCTACCTGAGTGAGCCCTTGCAGTACACCGTCTTGAACCCACATGGGAAGTTTGCAGTGATTCCATCGTCTGGAATCCTGCAGACCACCGGCGTTCCATTTGACCGGGAGGAACAGAATGAGTACGATGTGGCTGTGGAGGTCCGAGACATGAGGCATCCTCCACGTGTGGATGTCACTCGTGTTAAGATCTATATAGATGATATCAATGACAATGCCCCAGAAATATCAAATTTGCCTCATTCGCTGAAGATATCGGATGAAACTGAACCAGGGGATGTTCTATTTCAAGTGCTAGCAACCGACAGTGACTCCGGTGAGAATGGATCCATACTATTTTCACTGGAGGACGATTTCAGTCTCTTCAGAATCGACCGCTATCTTGGAGATGTGTCGTTACTAAGACCTTTAGATTTTGAGTCTTTGAATAAATATGTTCTTACTGTACTGGTGTCAGATGAAGGTGAGCCGAGTCTGTCAGCCGTCGGGACGCTGTACGTCCAAGTGCAAAATCGTTCTCATCCGATTTTTCAAAGCCTGTACTACCCACTGAAATTACCTGAGAATATTAAGCCATTTACAACGATCCTGCATGTGCAAGCAAGAAATCCTGAAGGATACCGCCTTATCTACAATCTAGAAGAAGACAATGCCTCCAGGTTCTTTAACATCGATTTCAAAACAGGGGTCTTAAGTGTCACTGATTTCCTAGACTTTGAGACTCAAACAAAGCATATTTTGACTGTTCGTGCCACGGATTCGGTGACTGGCACCTTTACCGAAGCCAAAGTAGAGATTGACGTAGAAGATATAAACGACAATGCCCCTGTCTTTCAGACTCTGTCTTATGTTGCAGATGTGTCTGAAGGCCTTCCAATAGGCTTATCTGTTTTACAAGTCTCTGCTGTTGACAGAGATTCAGGCAGGAATTCAGATATAACTTACCAGCTGGTCAACAAAGAAAATAATTTTTTTGAAATTGACCCACTAAGTGGGATTTTGGCGACATCGCAAGTATTGGACTATGAAACCTCGCAACAGTTCACTCTGAAAGTTAAAGCCACAGATAAAGGCACACCACCTCTCAGCGGTGAGGCTCAAATCATCGTGAACGTCATAGATGTAAATGATAACCCTCCAGATTTTAGTGAGCCGTCTTATCGGGCCTCTCTTGATGAAAAGGCCACTTGTGGCCACATCGTTATCAAAGTTCAGGCTTCAGACCCCGATAGTAAGGATGACCTCCAATATAAGATCCTGTCAGGCAATGAAGGGAGATATTTTTCTATTAATGAATCATCCGGACTTATCTCGTTCTCGAATGTGTGCAAGAGAAATCTGGATCCGTTTTATAATCTCACCGTTGCAGTTTCCGACGGTGTGTTTCAGAAGACTGCCCCTGTTAACATTGACATGACAAACGGCAACAAGCACAGCCCCTATTTTAGCCAGAACATTTACGAGGCAGATCTGGCAGAGAATGCAGAAGTGGGAACTCGTGTGATTCGATTGGCTGCTATCGACCCGGACGATGGTCCATACGGCAGTGTTGATTACACTATCATTAACAAGCTTGCTGATGAGAAGTTCTCTATCGACGAAGACGGACAAATTGTGACTTCTCAGTCTTTGGACAGAGAAAATCCATCGCAACGCGTGATCGCGATTAAGGTCATGGCTAAGGATGGAGGAGGAAGAGTGGGGTTTTGCACTGTAAAGATTATTCTAACAGATGAAAACGATAACGCCCCTCAGTTTAAAGCTTCAGAGTATCAGATTTCCATTCAATCCACGGTGAACAAAGGCTCACCGGTTATACAGATAATGGCTTATGACGCAGATGAAGGTAAAAACGCTGACGTCACTTACACAGTAGAAGAAGCGGAAGAGGTTACAGAAGATGTTATTGAGGTCAACCCTTTTACCGGAGTGGTCAGCGTCAAAGAGAGTCTAGTTGGTTTGGAGAATAAGATTTTCAGCTTCAAAGTTAAGGCCAGAGATGGAGGCATACCATTTTACAACTCCTCTGTGCCAGTACAGGTCAAAGTGGTCCCACCAGAGGTCACTCTGCCCCAGTTTACTGAGCCATTGTACTCGTTCTCGGCATCTGAAGACCTCCCTATTGGATATGAGATAGGCACAGTCAAGGCGGACGCTGAAATGCCACTGATATACAGCTTGGTGAATGGCAACACTTTAGACAGCAACAACGAACATGTTTTTGCTGTTGACAAAGACAGCGGTACTCTTGTAATGCAGAAGAACATTGACCACGAAAAAACCAAGGTGTACAAGATCGATGTGATCGCTCAAGGAAATCACAATGGCACCAATGTAGCATCTCTTGTATCTGTTCACATAGAGGTTCAAGATGTTAATGACAATCAACCTATGTTTGAGGCTGACCCCTACGATGCCTTCCTGGCTGAGAATTTGCCCCCTGGCACCACGGTCATTCAAGTGACAGCTAATGATGCAGATACAAACGTCAATGGAGAAGTCTCATATATGCTTGAGCCGGAGTCAGATGATATTGGTGACATGTTTATCATTGATTCGCAAACTGGCTGGATTACTACCTTAAAGAGGGCTGATTCTGAGACCAAACAGCTTTATAGATTCTATGTGGTGGCCACTGATCACGGTGATGCTGTCAAACTATCCTCTTCTGCACTAGTTGAGGTTACTATCACAGATGAAAATGATAACCCGCCTCAGTTTACAGAAGAACTGTACCAAGGGTCCATCCTTGAGAACAGCAGGCCTGGAGAAACCATTGTCATTCTGACGACTGCTGATAAAGATGTGTCTGCAGAAAACAGACAAATTGTATGTTATATAACAGGTATGCAAAGTCACTTCTGTAGTTAAATTATGCCTCATTGTCTGTATTACAGTTGTCATTACCAAGTTTAAATCACTCATGAAATTGAGTTCTGGTAGTTCTTCAAGATTTACAGTTCAGCTTTGACATTTTACTTCAAGTCTGACTGTTGTATAAACAGTTTTGCATGGGTGAAGTTATGTATTTTGGTTTTAAACAAATATTGTTGGTGTTTTCATCTCTGAAGATGGAGACCCATTTGGCCAGTTCTCAGTCACAGCAGCAGGGGAGGAGTGGACAGTGATTTCCAAAAGTCCGCTTGACAGAGAAGACAAAGACAGATATAACCTTAAGATAATTGCCACAGATGGAAGGTTTCAAACATCTGCTAATGTAGAGGTCCATGTTCTTGACCTCAATGACAACAGTCCTTTGTGTGAGCAAGTAAGTCAGATATTCTCCAGAAGATATATGTATATGTGTGCATCTTCAACTATGGACACTTTGTGGACATGTAGAAAATATATGCAAAATAGTAATAAATAAATCTGGTGAATTGAATGCAGTTTTTAAATGTAGGAAGAAATAAGCAATGAATGCATGGGAAAAAGTTTCCAGTATGTTATTCATAAAGTAGATTGAAAACATTGAAAATCGTTAAAAAAAAAAAAAAATCATCCTAGGGACATAAAAGTGCCTGTAGAAACACCCAAATACTAAAAGTACTTGGGTTATTGTTCACAAATTACAAAACTTGATGAAATATGATGGTAAGCAATATATATATATATATACATATATATATATATATATATATATATATATATATATATATATATTTTTTTTTTTTTTTTTTTAATTTATTTATTTATTTATTTATTTATGAAAACTTCCCACTTGGAATATATTTAGTAACTTTATCCCTTTTCCCAGTTACTTTATACTGAGGCTATCATGGAGAATTCCCTATCGGGCTTGTTCATCCTGAAGATCTCTGCTTCTGACCCCGACATTGGGACAAATGGCCAAGTATCTTTCACTCTTCATGGACCTAATGCAGACAAGTTTCATCTTGATTCCAGAACTGGTAATTTTGATCTCCAGATCTAGCCTCCTACATTTTGTTAGAAGAATTCACTGTTTAAAAATAGTTAGAAACAGTTAGAGATTGCCCTAGCTTACTACTGTTTTGAGGAAATCAAATCAACAACAAAGATAAGAGGCAACTTTCCCAGGGCATTTGGAATTTTTGGAATTCCTTGTAAACAACGAGAGTATTTGATTTATGATAAGTTTATGTGACCTACCTTCTTCCAGGGTATCCTATCTAAATGTAACATCTTTTAAGATGGTTATATTGGGTTTCCAAGATACAAGATGCATGAAATGCTTTGGGCAAAGGTAGAAACAAAGGACTGTGTCCAGCTCTGTAGTGTTAAATTCCTGAAACAGCAACTTTCTTTGTTTTTTGTAGCCATGTTAAAGAAAAGAAACCACTAATTCCAAGTAAATAATCTGTTGCACACCTTTATCAAATAAATAACTAGTCAAGGCTTGTCTCAGATACCATACATGTTACAACACCTTCTGTTTAACCCTCCCGTTATTGTCAGTAAAGCCTTGTTTCGAGCATATGCATGTTTTCTTTTTTTTTTTTTTTTAGGAGAGCTGTTCACCCTTGCTGTCTTGGACCGAGAGCGGGAAACAGAATATGATCTTGTTGTCAAAGCGACTGATGGCGGTGGCCGCTCTTGTCAGGCAGACGTCACACTCATGGTGCAAGACATGAACGACAACCCGCCACAATTCTCCACAAGCCACTATGAAATCACGGTGTTTGACAACACAACGATTAGGACACCTATTGCTGTCATCTATGCCAAAGACCCTGACACAGGTATGGTACTGCTTCTCTTGTCACGAATGGCTGCTTCAAAGCAAAAAACACAGACTATTTTCGGCTTATCTACTCAGAAAGCATTAAAAGCCCCCAGGTTTTTTCCTTGACCCACTGCATGCAGGTTGAAATCCTAAAGGTATGCATCGTTTGATGTGGGATTGAAGGCTGTGACAGAGAAACATGATTAGGGAGGGACAGACCACACCTGGAGATGTGTGAGAACATGTACACACATACTGACTACTGTCACAGGGATTCATGTGAATTTGAACTACTTTGCCTTTATAGAATGTCTTCAAGCGAATGAATGACATTATCCTCTCTAAGCACAAGTATTACGCAAATGTGCAAAGTCAAAGAACAGAATGTGTTTATCTTGCAATGTGAACATCAATCAATGGTAACACTTTATTTTGATAGTCCACTTTGCTAATTATAAGCAACTAGATGTCAACTAACAGTCATTAGAGTATTAGTAAACGGTCTGCTTAATATCTCCTAACACTTTATTATGACTATAAGTAACTTTGCAAGTACGTCAACTTATTCTACCAACCCTAACCATAACCCTAACCTAACAAGTCTACTAATACTGAAATGAGTGTTAGTTGACATGTAGTTGCAAATTAATGACAATAGCAAAGTTACTTATAGATGGTAGAATGTCTAAAGTAGTCTAAAAATGTATCTATTTTGTCTAAAGTCAAAATACAGTGTAAATCAACAGTAACCAATTAAATAATTACGCGTTAACACTTTATATTAAGGACAAATTCTCACTATTAACTAGTATGCATATTACTAATATATTGGTTGTTTATTAGTAAATATTAATGCATTATTCTGCATGACCATATTTTAGATCCCTTAACTTAACAACTACTTTACTAACTATTAATAAGCAGCAAATTAAGAGTTTATTGAGGTAAAGTCGCAGTCAATAGTTAGTTAATAGTGAGAAATAAACATATTACTTTTAAGACCCCAAATCATTTTTAGGCATCTGTTGTTCTGCCATTCCTGAACTGAAATACTGAGAATGCTGTTATATAACTCTTCCAGGTATAAACTCAGAGGTGAGATACTCTCTGCAAGGCGCAGACAGCGGCTTCTTCTCCCTAGATGAAATCTCAGGCATTCTGAGACTGGAGAGATCTCTAGCCGATGAGACCAAGTCCACTTATGAGATGAAAGTGAAAGCCACTGACCGAGGCCTCCCTCGCCACCTTTTCTCCTTCGCCACCATTACAGTACATGTGGTCATCCTGAGTGATTACCAGCCGTTGTTTCTTAGCTCGGAGTACTCTGTACAGATCCCAGAATCACTTCAGATCGGATCGGAGGTGATCAGCGTGTCCGCCCTCACCAAAGATAGCACTGAAAGTGAGCCTGTGCGATATACTATCATCTCTGGCAATGAAGACGGCCGATTCCAGATAAACCCCATGACAGGTACGGGCTTTTTAACTGAGGTTTCTTTTTTGATGCATTTAAATGAAATTGGTTGATTAAATATACAGCATCAAACATGTCAACATTTTCACATACTGTATAGAAACACTTTAAATTTCAGAGGTAGATTTAGGTTTACTTTTGGTAGTTTGAGGTCTTTTATTATGATAAAATCAAAGCGCAACCAACAAAAAAAATAAGAAGATATGGTTAGTTTGCATCGTTAAATATCAATCCCCAAACAATGTTATTTATGAATTAATGATATAAAAAATACTTCTATGTATTACTTCTATGTATTTAATGCACTCGCATATATTCGAGGTGTACGGAAAATGTTTTTACTTTTCACTTGATGGTTATGTGGCATTTTTAAAGTGATTAAATTAAAAAAAAAAATTCTTGAAAATGCCATAAAATTACAATATTGTTTTCAAAAAAGTTTGGTCACACTTTATTTTAAGGTCCAATTCTCACTATTAGCTAACAGTTAACTATGATTTTGCATCAATAAACTCCTAATTTGCTGCTTATTAATCGTAGTTTGTTAAGTTAAGGATTAAGGGATCTAAATTATGGTCATGCACAATAATGTATTAATATGTGCTTTGTAAGTACTAATGAACAGCCAGTATGCTAGTAATATGCATTGGAATTGGTCCTTAAAATAAAGTGTTCCTGAAAGTTCTTATGTATTTTACACTCTTACATTTTAGGGACCTTTTAACTAAAAAATCTGATTTGAAAAGATTTGACTGCAGCCCATGTAACACAAAACAATTACACTGACTTTGAGTCTGAATATGTTTGTGATCTGTGTACAGAACATTACTCATCATTACTTGCAGAAAGTAGACATGATATATTAGCATGCTGCCATTGATCCTCTGTGGCTTATTCCTGTTGTGTTAAGCTGGAATTTTCTTCAGCATGAGTAAATGTTGAACAGAAGAACCTGTGCTGACATGTTTTGAATCCACACAGGCACTTGCCAGCTTGTTTATTCCCATCTGTTCATTCCTCTTAGTCTCTTTTCTCTCTTTCTCGCTCATGTCCTCTTATCGTGAATCCTCAGAGCCTTCGTGCTGTAGGACTTTTGTGAGAGATTGAGTCAAACTCTTTATTAGCTGTCAAACAATATGCTACTTTGAGTTCTGCTAGCAGGCTTTCTGCACAAATCATTTGGCTATTTAGAGATAATTTCAGTCCAAAAGCTATAAATCCACTGTGTAGTTGCTTATAGTCTTATAGCACATAACAGTCAAGCTCAGGTCTGCTGGGTATGCAGTAGATTTTGGACTGTTTCCTTTTGCCTAGAGAGTGTAGTGATTCTTTTTAAGATGTGCTATCTAGACAGACCTTTATATGGTATAAGAAAGTAAAGAAAATAGATGATTTATTGTAGTTCAACAGCAGTTTTCTATGTCAGCAATATTTTCTTTCAGTGGATTCTTTTAGTGAAGTTTGCATGTATTTTTATACCACTGCATTTCAATAGAAATCTCCCTTTCTTTGAACAAAAGCTGAGGCTTTTTTATCTTTGATTGTTCTCAGGTGTCCCCTTTTCCAAAAAGGGGCAGCTAATCACGTTTTAACTTTAATAATATTAGACTGTTTGTACATGAGAATATTTTTTGCATGTCATGAAATAATTCAAGTTCATCAATTCATACATTAAACCACTTGCAATATGTTATTTTGCCTTTTTCACAATAATTGTAGGATTAAAAAATAAATACATTTAATTTACATCTCTTTAACCTAATTAAACGCAATAAGAACCGGTAACACTGATGGATTCATGAGTAAGATGATTTACATGATGTAGCCATGAATTACAGAAATAAAAAATATGACCACATTAGACAATCACCTGACCTACTCTGGTGAAAATGTGATCATAATTTGATTAACAACATAACACTGCTGACATTTCAAAAGAACTCTTAAATCAGGGAGACTTAATGAAATGTCACAGAAATATAAGAGTATGGACACTCTAATGGCTGTATCACTGCAAATAGCCTCAGGAAAGACTTTAAAATATCTGTTTGCTATACTGAACTTGACTCAGAAATAAAAAAAGAAAAACTATAAAAATGAGAATATCGCTGCTTACTTGAGCTAATTGTTGAACTGGCAAGTTTGCGCTTGTTTGTTAAAACTGGAAGGTCCACAAGGGTTAATTTTGTGCAAGTGAGTCGTTTTGCAGGTTACTGTCGGCTAATTAACTAGGTTATTTTCCCCCACCCATACAGACCTTAGTCAAGGTAAACGGCATATTAATTTTTTTATTTTTTTAATGGCGAATGACGATAAGGCAGTGAGGGATAGATGTACAGTCTGTTCAGCAGGTTGTACTTTTGTGATCTGGGTGTTGATCATCAGTCAAGTAAAGCTGTCCATTCTCACAATAATTATGAAAACAGGCAAAGCTACTCAACACAGTATTTGTCATTGTGAGCTGAAGGGACATAATCCTTTATTGTCATACTGTATGTGCGACATCAACATTACAGAATAATAGGAGCTATTATATGCTATAGATTCATAACTGTTTTTAGACATTATGACATGATAAAGCACTGTCATTACAGGAACTCATGAATAGGACTACTGACTACTTTAGACATTCTACTAAGTAACTTTGCAACTACATGTTGTCAACTAGCAGCAAATTATTCTACTAACCCTAACCTAACAGTCTGCTAATACTCTGAGAGTTAGTTGACATGTTGCAAAGTTACTTAGTTATTAAAATGTCTAAAGTGGATCATCAAAATAAATTGTAACCCATGAATCTTATAACCCCTCATAAATTACTGTAATTTTTCCAGTTTTTACATCTTCCAGTAGATGTCACAGTTTTACATCTTATTAAGCATGGTTCAGTGTCACATTGCATCTCTCAGGACAAGATATGATCCCTGGGCTGTGATCTCTGCACAGACAGAATGCTCTAAAGTTATTTCTGTCATTCAAAGCAAATGAAAAATAAAAATAAGACCAGACATAAACTGATGTCTGACACTGATGGCTATTGCAATCCACATGAACTGTTATTTTTATGAATGCCGAGCTGCATCATTCTCCATCTTACAATTAATTGATCTACAAAAATACACATTTGACAGAGAAACAGAGAACACACTGATGCATCTTCATCACACTTGACATTGACAAGTGCTCATTTTGCTTAGACAAGGATTACTATTGCTGTCCACTCTTGCATTGAACACAAGCTCTATGTTCAAACACAAGCACAAACACGCCTATATTGACAGAACATTTGCCAAGGACAAACACAGCCCTGTTAATAATATGGTGGAGGATCTCTAAGAAAGCCATTAAGTGACACAACATAGCCCTTGATCTTTAAAATCAATAAAAAGAAACATTACAGAAAGCAATTTTGCACTTGTTGTAAACTGGATTCTTGAGCTAAGCAAAAATGCCAGTGCTTTTGTTGTTCAGTGCCGTCTCGTTTTACTCGATTTACAGAGTAAATCCCACCGGCTTTTCAAATACTTTAGATGAATCATTTTCTTGTAGGAATCACTGCTTTGCAAAAACAGAAAAGGCAACATTGCATAAAAGATATCATGCATTCAGTCCAACTCCTCTGGGAAGTACATGAGAGTTATTAGTTGTGTTGGAATGTGAGTTTTCTATGTGGTCAGCGGATGCAGCAATAAAAGAAAATCGGCTGGTGTTATATTGAAATGCTTTCAAACCTCATTCTATCTATGTTTCTGTCAGCACTATTCTGTACTGAGCATACAGCATACAGTAAGGCACACAAAACAGCAGTTTAGTTTGGATAAGTCTAAAGCAGATGAGCATAAACTTTGAACAATAAATCTTTCATTATTACACTTCACATTAGAAACAGGTTTCTCTTCACCAAAACCCCCAGACCAGCTGGTAACATGCTTCTGTTTCTGCTTCTTCAATTTTTCCCATTGAAAATAATACACATTTTTTTATATATATATTTTCTATTTCTTTTCAATTATGGCAGTATTTCATGTTAAAATAGAGCCAATGCCTTTAAAATCCAATTTTTGAAGCCAGATTAGTGCCGTCTGGTGGGAGTAAAATAAGAAAAACATCTGCATTTCCATGGTTTAGCCCATAGATTCCCATATAGCTCTATATAAAAGGCCTATTAATTCTCTAAGTTGCTTTTAGACATAAATACTTATTTTTATTCAATTGTGGGTTTGTGGATATATATTTAGACATTTTCAAAGACTGATATTTTGTAAAGGTTTAAATTTTGTATTGGTTTGAAATGTTTATTTAAAGCGTCAGTTTTTGAATTATTATTACTACAGTCAAACCTGAACACAGAGAAAGCATTTTGTTACACAAAATATTAAAATTCTATAAAAAGTAACAAAAATGAACAGGATTGTTTAATCAGAGCTTAATCCTTCTGGGTCTGATCTTATTTCAACCTCTTATTTCAGATTTCTGAGTTGTTATGGCTATATGGTTATAACATACCAATTCATTTGAATGTGTATAATTGTGTATGTGTGTCTGTGAGTGTGTGTATGTGTGTGTGAGTGGATGTCTGTTTTGCACTCTTGATGTTTCAGAGTTTAACCCATTCCTTGCTGTCCACTTTTTTACTGCATTGTAGTTGAATTATTGCTTTTATTTTATATATTTGCTGTGTTACAGTCACACCAGTTCATAGGTGTGTGTGTGTGTGTACACATGTGTGAGTGGATGTGTTGGTTTTGCACTCTTGATGTTTTAGATTTTCACCCCATCATTGCTGTGTACTTTTTTTTCTGCCTTGTGGCAGATTTTTAGATTGTAAATTCGCTGAATTTTTGTGTTTTTGTCAATTTCCCATTCATTTCCTGTGGTCGGTCATTTCTGACCGAAGACCACAAGTGTGACTATTTTTTTCCCGACCATTAGCCTGCTCGAATCAAGCCCTCAATATTTTTGTGTTCACTATCCAAATGCCATAAAAGTCACCAAGTTTCATACCATTCAGATGCAGCTGTGATTTTTAAAAATTCAAAACAGAAATTTTTTTGGTTAAAAGTGACCGAAGAGCACCAGAGGGTAAGCCACTTTTTAGTATTTTTGATCCAAACTTTTCTCATTTTTTTCAGAACAAACTTTACTTTTCTTTGCCATTTTTGCAATTACTTTGAACCAGCTGGAAACTGATAAAGAGATGGCCCAGGCCTGGATGTGATTTTGTTGTTTTGTGCCACAGGTTTGCTGTCGGTGAACTCTGCGCTGGATTTTGAGCTCTGCCGCGAGTATTACCTGTCAGTGGAGGGAGCAAGGGGCAAACCATCACTCAGTGACATTGCCACAGTTATCATCAATATCACAGACATCAACGACAACCCGCCTGTCTTTAACCGCAGTAGCTACAGTGCTGTGATTGCAGAGGACATTTCACCTGGGGACATGGTTCTGCAGGTATCACGCTTTCCCTTAACTGTCACTCAACATCCAATGATAAAACTTTTCAGTCACACTTTATTTTATAAAATAAATCCAATTCTCACTAGTATTAATTAACTATTAACTATGACTTTTGTCTCAATTAACTCTTAATTACTGCTTATTAATAGTTAGTAAGGTAGTTGTTAAGTTTAGGTATTGGGTAGGATTAAGGAGGTAGAATATGTTCATGCAGAAAATGTGCTTTGTAATTATTAATAAACATCCAATATGCTAGTTATATGCATGCTAATAACCAACTAGTTAATAGTGAGAACTGTTCACTAAACTGAAGTGTTACCAACTTTTCAAAATAAGGCTAAATCAGACTGCATTATTCCTGAAGGTGCACAACAATATATAATTTTCTTAGTTTTTCCATGTAAAAATAAATAAAATAAACATACACTGCATATCAAGATGCAAAATTGTATAAAGATATTAATATGCAATAATTATATACAGATATTAAGAGTTATATATTAAGTGAAATATAATTATCTTGAATTATGTGCATTTTTCTTACCACATCAGAAAGTTATATTTTTTCTTGTTTAATGCTTAAACTGCTTTAAATAAAGAAAATAAAGAAAGAAAGAAAGAAAGAAAGAAAGAAAAAAAGAAAGAAAGGAAGAAAGGAAGGAAGAAAGAAAGAGTTAGTTTTTTAGTTAGGGGAAAAATTATGTCCTCCTTTTTAACAAATTTTACGTTGTAATATCTATACACAACTTGTAAACAAACAAATATAGTGTTATTTTAGTATTATTTATATACAATTATGCTTTTTTTTTCTTAGTTATTTTTGTATTTCAGTTATAATTAAAATTTTACTTTAGGTTTTAATCACTTGATTATGTGGTTTTGTCATTTTTATTTTTTATTTTTTTTTATTTTTTAATATTTCTATTTAGCTTTAATTTATTTTTAGTTTAAGTAATTTTAGTACTTCAACTTCAAATTATTTCAGTTAACTGCCAAGTCAACATTCCTCATTTTTGTACATTTTAAAAAAAATCCATTTAATATTCACATTTTATTTGATTACAGCTTTATTTCAATTAACAAAAATAAATAAATAAATAAATAAATAAAATAACTTTACTTTTAGCTAACACTGAATGTATCTTGTTTTTAATTGAAAACAAAAAATACTGAAAAATTATTTTTAATGCTTTTTCTGGACTGTTATCATATTCCCTTTGACTTCATATGTAAGGCGTCTCAGACTTTTTCCACAACGCTTTCTATGAAGCAAAATAATGCCAACTGTTGTCAATCTGGTGACGGGAATGAGACAAGCTATTGTGGCAGCTGTTGAGTGAATGATTTACTGCATCTGTCAGTTAAGCAATCAGAAAAACAGTTTGAATGGAGCAATCAGCTAATGGTGATTGTATATGAGCACTCACAGTCTGCTCAGAGATTTGTTGTGACATTAGCCGTGTCTGATGCAGACCGCTATAGATTAGACGAATCTGCAGTAATCCACAGCTTTAAAGCTTTGTTTAATACCACTCAAGTGTGCTCATCTTCCTTTCCTTTCCTAACTGTGCATCTGTCTCAGGTAAGAGCCGTCGACCCTGATGGGCCTCCAAATAACTTCATCATCTACTCTATTGTGAGCGGTGATCCAAAGCAGCAGTTCAGCATCGACCCTCGCACCGGTCACATAACGGTGCGCTCCACGCTGGACAGGGAAGAGGTGGGTTTCACTTTCACTCCTGAATCACTGCCCAGAGCACGTACTCATTTGTTTTATCAGGGATTTAGTTGTATCTGTTGAATCCTGTGATCACAGATGAACATTTTAATCACTACTGTGCGTATTTGACTGCTGTTATTGAACGTCAGTGCCGTGATGTTCATATCTTCATAATCCCACTGACATGGCCCCTCGCCTTTCAGATAACGCACTACTCATTAACCGTGCAAGCTGCCGACGAAGGTGATCCCCCTTTATCCTCCGCCGTCCAGGTGACAGTGACCGTATCTGACGTCAACGACAACCCACCGATGTTCTCGCAGATCAGTCACAGCCTCGTTCTTCAGGTAAAAACACATGGCCAAAATCTACCTTTTTGCCTCCCTGCATTCCCAGTTATTCAATGATTTCTCTTTCTTCAGTCAGACGACTTCAGACGGCGCCGCAATATCACGCTTAACAATGTAGAAGAAATTCAAATGAGCTCTACAGATAACCAAGCAAACATCTGATGATTAAAATGGTTATTTCATGGTAGAAATTAAAGAATATGTTAAAAATGGATATTTGCTTCTCGCCGCTCCATCAGACACAAGGTTCAAATAACCAATTTTCACTCAGCTGCTAGTAAATTTCACAATTAATTACAAACAAAACTAGTAACATGCAGAATTAAATTGGAAATTTTGAAGTAGAAAGAATGAAATAGTACTTTCTTGTAAAATGTAATCCAATAGTCTTTATTTTATTTATAATGTTAAAAAAAAATAGTAACACTTTACTTAAAGCCTTTACATATAATGAATTCTAAAATTAGTTTTAATGCATTAATTATGTCTTGTAATAAAACATTGTATTATCTCATGAATAATTGTAACCACAGTTATAATACATTATAATGCCTTTCTATTCACTGTTACACCTTTAGTAAATGTAATACATTAAGACACATTAAAAAACAAACTTTGGTTACATTTATTTATGAAAAGTTATAATGGATTACAGTGTACATTATAATACTTGTATAATGCATTACACATAAAGGCTTTAAGTAAGCGTTACCCCCTTTTTTTTAATCAGTGTTGCAATTTCTGAGTGTTTCTCCACCATTCTTTTTCCTTCAGTGCACTGAATCACAAGCATAGGATTGTGGGTCATCGAAGGTGCAAAAGCAGGACACGGTTATCATCACATTTGTGCTCTAAGATGCACAGGGGAAGTCAAGAGTTCAGGCTAAAGAGCCAATCAGCCATGTAAAATATAGTCTTTTTTTTTTTCTGCAACAGTGTTCGCACTCTGTTTACCCTTTCAGAGTCAGCCGGATCCATTGTTTCTAATTATAGGTTCAACTCTGCTGACTTGGAAATATTTTTCACACCCCATTTACCCCCACCCAAGGTGTCTGTGTCTTCAGAGTGCAGCGGCTATTTGTCACTATGTAGGTGGTCAGTAACAATTAGGCTCATCTCTGCCAGCCGAGCACTCCGTTTCAATTACCTGTTCCAGTTGTGCCAGCTTGAAAGAAGACGATGAGCACATGTCGGTCCAATCGGTAGCACTTTGTTGACAAATGCAGACAGAGTGATAAAAATCACCAGCTGTTCTTGCTGTGTTTTCATTTCGACAGAATTGGGCTATTTCTTCAAGCTTAGGATTGTTTGCACAGAAGAATCTGGCATTGAAAACGAGTCCCGTGACAGAAATACACTATCGATTTGAAAAACAGCAAGAAACATACAAACATCAGATTATTTTATACAAACATCATTGATTATTTTTATTCTTTTCCAGCAGTTTCTCTCTGCGTTAATCACCTGTGTCCCGATCAAAATAAAGAACACATTTATGTTAATTGTTCATCTACTTTGACAGCTACAAGGACAGCTACAAGTTTCCAAAAAAGTCGGGCGGTATTTTCCAAGCATGTGCAGCTTGATTAATGGTGTTTTTCTGGACACAGGAAGGGGAGGCTGTGGGTGGTGGAATTCTGCAGCTGCTGGTAACAGACAGAGATACGCCTCAGAATGGCCCTCCCTTCTCCTTCTATATTGTCTCGGGAAATGAGGACAGGAGCTTTCACATTGACCAAGGAGGACTGCTGTCTGTATCCTCCCCGCTGAGGAGGAGAGCCAAGCCTCAGCATCTGCTAAAAATCCAGGTGAAAGATTTCATTCATTCATTTCAGTTACGAGTACAGCGCATGTTTACAACACATGCTCGTTTTAAGATTGAAGTGATAGTTCACCCAAAAATGAAAGACTGTCATCATTTACTCATCCTCATGTTGTTCCACAGCTATAAGACTTTCTTTCTGCTGGAAAACACAGGAAGAAGATTTTTTATTTGCTACTCCTTTCTCCTATAATGGAAGTGAACACGGATGGGTGCTGTTAAAATGTCCAAAAACACTGTGAAACTACCATAAAACACAAATTGTATGCCATAGGACTATTCCAAGCCTTCAGAAGCCATAATGTTGTTTTTTTTTTCTTTTTCCTTTTTTTTCTTTTTTCACTTTTAAAGCTCAGCAACCTAGGTCCTCATCATTTTAGTTCAGAATTTAAGAATTTGCTCCCTTTCAATTCATGATGCAGAATTTATTATATTATATTATATTATATTATATTATATTATATGCTTCTCTTTATAATCTACATGACCTTCAAGAATTCAGGCGTTTCATGGAATTCAAGGTTTTCAGGCGTTGTTAACTCAACCTTTCAGATCTGTCTGGACATACTTTCCTTTGCTAGTTAAAAATTATGCTTATTATAATTATATATTATACTACATTATACTGTAGTATAATATATTATATAGTATTAGTATATAATATATAGTATGTAGTATAATTATAATTATATATATATATATATTATACTACATATTATAATTATATATTATGCTATATATTATACTTATCATAATTATAATTATACTACAGTTTCCTTGAATTTAAATGTAAAGTTTTCATTTTAAATTTTAAATAAATTGTAAATGTTCTAATTATGCTTCCTTTAACTTAAAGGAATCTCTGTTTACTATTCATTGACATTGTATAGAATAGAGTACCGTGAACATTTTTCAAAACAACTTCATCCTGTCTTCCACAGAAGAAAAACAAAAAGTCATACAGGTTTGGAACAACAGTAGAGTAAATAAATGATGACAGAACCTTTCATTTTTATGTGAACTATACCTTCAAATGGAATTATGGCATGTATGGGACAGAACAACCTGACCTATACTTGATTGTTATCTGTGGACCAGTGATTCTACCACACCGTCTTAAATTATTTAAAGCGACTCTTCAAAGGTCAGTGTATTGTTCGCACGTCCCAATGTTTTTTTCACACATCACATAAATATCATCTCCACAGGTCACTGACAGCGGCCACCCTCCTCTGTCCTCAATATGCGTGGTGAAAATCAACATCACAGAGCAGAGCCGATATCCACCCACTGTGACTCCGCTAGAGGTTTTCATCACCACCGCCGGCGGGACGTTCTCGAAGCGTGTCATTGGCAAGCTGCACGCCACAGACCAAGATCCCCAAGATGTCCTGTCTTACAAACTGGTTTCTGATGGCCTGGACAAAGGCCTGTTCTCTGTGGACGCAGTGGATGGAAAGATCGTGGTGGAGAAGAACCTGGATCCAGGCCTGTACCACTTGAACGTGAGCGTGTCCGATGGGAAATTTAGCATCTGGGCTGGAGTGAAGGTCCATGTTTGGGCTGCCGCTCAACACAATCTGGATCAGGGCTTCACGTTGCAGTTGGCTGGACTTTCGGCAGAAGAGTTCGTGTCCGATCACTGGCGAGGCCTCCAGCGCAGCCTGGGCTTGGAACTGAACATCCCCAGACAAGAGCTGCACATCGCCAGCTTGCAACAGCAGCCAAACTCTGTCAACATGGAGGTCCTTCTGGTCCGGAGAGCTCAGGATGGCTCCGTCCAGCCCGTGTCTGCTCAGCGCCTCACTGGGGTCCTTTCCACCGTAGAAGATACGCTGGGCTTGAATGTCTTGAGACTGAAGCATGATGGTTGTGTGGGCGCTGGTTGCCCACCTCGGGGTTGCAGGAACGCTGTGGTGATGAGGCAGGGGAGAATGAGTAACTACGCCACAGCGCGGACGAACTTCATCACCCCACAGCACAGCTGGGAGAGCGTGTGCTCTTGCAACGGTAGGCGGCGAGATCACCAGCATCTTATTTTGCATTCCACTGAGGATTTAGACAAACCCGGAGGCCTTGAATATTATCTTGTTTCTCAGTTAGTTGCACCTTTCTGTGTTAGCCTTAAAGGGACAGTTCACCCTAAATGAAATACACCCTTGTGCCGTTCCAAAATCATATGATTTTCATTGTCCAGAAAACAAAAAAGGAGATGTTTAGCAGAAATTTCAAGCTGCACAGGCGCAATAGTCCATATCGGTGGTTCTCAACCAGGTGGCTAGGGCCCTCAAGATGACGTAAAATGACACAAAATAAGACTAAATAAGCTCTAAAATAAGCTAAACAATAAAAAAATCAAGATATTTCTTATAATTCACCCCCTCAACAACAGTTTTTGTGTTTGACAAACCTCAGTTTGTGTTTCCGACCTCATTTTAATACTGTGATCCCCCCCAATTGATCCAGTAAATAGCAAGTAACATGGAAAAGTCATGGGGTATTTGAATATTGTTATGGACATTGGGGGCCTTGAAGACCACTGGCCTATAAAACTTTATTATCATTATACTTCAAGGTGTCCGAAGTTATATGGTCGACAAAATGTTGCTATTCACAAAACATTGTCCCTCATTGTCTCATTTGTCTTTAATGCTCTTATTTAAACTTGAGACATGCAAGAACTAAAGCCATTTGGCATAACTGACATCAAATCTAGTGTGATTTGTTGTGGCACATTATATTTAAATGAATGTGAACATGAATAAGATTTGAAAGCTATGCCAGAGGGAAAGATACTTAATGAATAATGACTTTAATTTCAGTCTGTAACTTATATATACACTAGGAGCACTTTATAGTATAGTATGATACTTTATTTGTATTTTTAAAGAGCTTTATGGCTTCTGGTCACTATATGCTTTCATTTTTCATTTTATTTATTTTTTTTTCCATGTACACTACCGTTCAAAACTTTGTTTTTGTTTTTTAATGCTTTTGAAAGAAGTCTCTTCTCTCACCAAGGCTGCATTTATTTGATCAAAAATACAGTAAAAACAGAAATTTGAAATGACCCTTTTATATTTTAATATATTTTACTGTAATTTATGACTTTATGATGACAAAAATTAATCATTACTGCAGTCTTCAGTGTCACATTATCCTTCAGAATGAATTATAATATGCAGATTTGCTTCTCAAGAAAAAAATTCTTATTATTATCAATGTTAAAAAAACAGTATTTTTATTATTTTATTCAGGATTTTTGATGAATAGAAAGAGCAGCATTTATTTAAAATCTTTTATAACTTTGTATGTGTGTTTACTGTAATTTTTGATCAGGTTA